>JAVJIF010032406.1:0-343659 GCA_038442645.1 Agave tequilana | reverse complement strand
GTGCTCATTTCGTGGGTCTCTGACCTTTCCCCCTCTGCGAATTTAGTTTTCTTATTTGATTTGGCACTGGGGTCATTTTTTCTAAATGATCGTTGTGCTGATTCTTGCGCAGTTTGATAACATCATTCTACTTCATACATATAGTTAAAAGCTCTGAGTGCAAATTTCACGAAACAATTGTGAAGATACTCATTTTAGTACACAAGACAGGAAAGAAGAAGAGACAATCGAACAACTAAATTGCAACTGATATGGAAACCTCATAACCACAAGGTACATATTGCATTAAGGATTGTTCTACAGGCCTGAAGATTCACTACATGGGAGAATCAAATTACTGAAAACAGAATACATCACTTTGGAACTGCCCTCGGAAGTGCTTTGACTTACAATTCCGCTTCTTGTAGTTCCGTCCATCTTGTGTTCATCTTGGTCCACACGTCCGCCCTCTTTAGACCCTTTGGACGGGAGGATGCCCAACCTTCATCTTCGACTGCAAAGGATGGTTTGCCACAACCGCGAACCTCCAAGCAAGCAAGATTTGGGAATGCATTCTGCAGGTGAGGCCATTTAAGATTCAAATTCTTTAAGCTCTTGAGTCGCAGCACCTCAACTTTCCAGTCTCTCGGCCCATCCAGACTGCTCAGCTCTCCTCCACTGATATACAACTTCTTCAATTTCCCAAGAACATCAAGGTTCATGGAACTTAGAGATGACTTGGGAAAGCATCGGAGGTCCAGCTTCTCGAGATTCGGGGGAAGCGACAAAGAAGCTGAAGCTTGGACAAGTGTATCTTTCCTCTGTAATGTTTTTCCTTGACCCTTGTCGAAGATCGAAGAAACTTTTCTGCTTCGAACAATCAAACCCCATCTTATCATCAAGCACTTGACAACAATGCGTTTCTCTAGCGTTTTAGACTCTCCTCTGAAAGCTCAGAATAGCGCCCAATGCTGATGCTAAGTTTCCGTAGATCCTTCAAATTCGCCAGCTCCGTGAGGCTGCATGGATCGGTGCTTCTTCTTTTTTGGCTTCTAGCGCTGCCGATCACGAAGCCCTTGAGAACTTGGAGCTTAGAGAGAGTTCCAAGCCCCTTGGGCATTTGCTCGAGCAGGTAACACTCGGACACATCCAAGTGCGTCAGATTCTTCAGTGAAGTGATTGCAACGGTCAATTTCTCCAGATTATGGCAGGCTCGCAGATCCAAGATGATGAGATTGGTGAGCTTGCCTATGGAATCAGGGAGCTCCGTGATCCTCGAAATGCCTCGGAGGCTGAGATACTTCAGCTTGGTACACTGCTCCAGCCCTTGCAAGAAATCAGTATTGTCCACCTCTATGTGGTGCATGGGCGAATTCTGCCAACGCCCCAGCTGAGCCACACCCAGATTCTTCTTCTTTACAAACCAGTCTTTATCGAATCTCTATCCGAACTGCTGATATTGTACACTGTTAGCAGCAACTCTTCTTGACTAGAGTTCTCGGTGGCGGATTCGAGCTCTTCGCCAGTTTGAACTAACCGCGCACGGAGAGATGGAGAGAGAGAAGCATTTCTGCTCCGAGACAGCATCAGCATCCTGTAGATCCATGAGTACATCTTGCATCCGACACAACCACCCAAATCCCATTTGCTGTAAACTGGCTCGACCAGGCATTTGGATACGAGCACTCGAACGTTCATCTCGCCGTTTCTCTTCTGCTGTTGTTGTCCCCTTGTGAGTGACGAAACCCTCCCCAATCCACCAGTGAATAAGCAACCTCTTCTTTATCACCTCGTTCTCAGGAAACGCGGTGAAACTGAAGAGGCAGCCTTTCAGTTGATTGTCGAGATTCTCGATTCTGGAACTGAGGAGTGACAGTGCGGCGCTCTCCTTGTACATCGTCTGCCACTGCTGGATCTCTTCCCTCTTCTCTGCTCTCGCCCCATCCTCCAACGGTGCAGATGATCCTTTGTCCTCAGGCTGTTTTTGAAGAACAGGCTGAACAATTGCAAGAATCTTTGAAATTTCCTTGTCGATGTCGGTAAGCTTGCTAACAAGCTGTGATGTTTCCTCAATAATTGTGGAGGTTCGATGTCAGGGCGTACTGGCACTGGCTGAAGGCCTGGATGCGCTGGCTGCCGATGTTTGTCCAATCTGAAAAGTCGAAGGTTTAGATGAGAAGGATGGTACCTGAACGGGAGCGACTGAAAATCTTCAGTCTCCTTGCCCTTGCCAGTTGCTGAAGGAGGAGAGATGGGGCTTCTTCAGTCGGTGGAATCTCGGGCTGATCAACCGGCGGCGGCGGTACTCCGTTGGGTGCTTCTTCAGTATTCTCTTGTTCAGCTGATGCCGAAGACGGTGCAGATTGCAACAGATCGTCGATGAGTCGACACACGGGTTCAAATTTGCCGACGACTTTTGTTTCATTTAAATCTGCGACCTCGTAGTGATATTTCAACGCTTGCACGTCTTGTTTGATCTTGCGCCAGAGATTGGTGTTGCCAGACTTGGAGAGTAACCGCTCGGTGGTATCCAGTTGTCTAAGCAACGGAATGAGAACCTCGTCGACAATTCCTCTCTGCTTCGACATGGTTGCTCAAAGACACAGAGATTGCAGCTAAACAGGAAGAAGATAAGGAAAAGGTGAATGCAGAGGGAAGGAATCAGAGTCTGAAGTCGATTGGGAGAGACTTTTTGAAACTGTCCACGGCAGCATCCAGGTTGTCCACATGTAATTGTATTATAAGATTTTTTTTTTAAAAAATAAAATCTTGAATAATGATCCGTGAGTTTGTATTACTAATCTTAGATATTTAATATGTTATTTTACAAGAAATTTTCTAATTTTTTTCTTGTACAATATTTAATTAGCAAAATAAAACTAAGAAATTTTTTTTTTTAATTTTTTTAAAACACATTAGACTATTGTTTTTCTCATCCTAATCTATTAATTTTTTTTAACTTTAACTTTCGTAATTTTATTATTAAAACAATATTTCTAATAAGTGTTCTCACTAATTTGACAATAATAAATTTATTGAACTGAAAATTAGATATTTTTATATCTATTGTAGACATACAAAATAAAAAGTGAACAGTTTATACAAATATAAAAGTGAATAATTTGATAGCCAATTTTAAACTTAGGCTTAATTTATCCACCTATGGTTAATCAGTTCATATTATTAACGGTCTGCCCACATGCAATTGTGTTATAAGTTTTTTTAAAATAAAATTTTGAATAATGATCCGTGAGATATTAAGCTTTAATAGCATTTAATGTTTGAATTAGGGGATTTCACTGCAACCCTTATGTCAAATCGTAATTAGGAAAAAAGCTCATCTTCATAATTTATTTCGCTTCTGCCTCTTTCTTTTTAAACTAAGCATATGCACTCACGTGTCAAGCGCAGAAGCGCTCCTCGGCGACGGAAAACGCAAATGCCCCGTAATAATCACTTCAAAAAACAACTCCTTCGAAAATGCGGACTGCTGGTATATAAAGAACTGCGACCATAATCACAATTCTTACAAAAAAAAACTATTTCTGAAGACTACAAATATAATCACAGTCCTCACAAAAATTGCTTATCTGAGGACAGTGATCATGATCGCAGTCCTCACAAAATTGTCATGTTTCTTAGTCTTTATAGAATTGCGATCATGATTGCAGTTCTCACAAAAATATCTTATTTTTTAGTCTTCATAGAACTGCGATCATGACCGCAGTCCTCATTATTAGTACATGTTTCTGATTTTTTATAGGATTGCGATCATGAACGCAATCCTCAACAAGTACTTTATTTTTTTAGTCTTTATTAGGATTGTGATTTGCAGTCCTCACAGAAATACAATTTTTCAGCTTATTATGGATTGCGACTGCAGTTCTTACAAAATATCGTAATTCTCAATAATAAAAAAACTGTGATTATAGTTGCAATCTTCTAACAAATAACAATGATCATAGTTAAGTGAATCGAATTTTCCGATTTATGAACTAAATCACTGGAATATCTATTCTCGTTGTTTTATGTTTATTATATCATCGAGTTTCTATTTATCTTATCCAATCATGTTCATGTTTAATACTTGGTGTATAAGTCATGTTTTGTATTATTTTTTTGTATCACTCTCTAGATTTCTTGCATGACTTTACTCGCTAAGTTGTCGAGCTCACTATATTAATAACATTTTCAAGTCGTGATAAGGACAAAAACCCTACTTAAAACTTAGTGGGTTTTTTTTAAGAACCATATGGAAATCAATCATGTGAAAATTATTTTTGTTTTGTCTGTTTGGTTGGATGTCAAACAAATAGTCCCACGTCGGTTATACATGGAGATGGTTTTGAGTATATAAGAATTTGAGTTACTCTACCTAACAGGTTAACTCTTTGAGATGGTACCCCAAGTCCTTGCATTACCATCTCCGAATAGTTCATGTTGCTTACCTAAAAGTTCAAATACTCTTATGTTTTGATGATTCCTACCTCATCTAGTTATAGAACTGATGATGTTGAAGTTGTGTTTATAGAGATTACAGGTTGTTGATAAAGCTTGTTAGCATCTAATTAATACCACCAGTTTTTTTAGCCCTATTCTTATGTGTACTAAGATTGGTTCGGGAACAGTTCTGATTGCACTTTAGCTTCATTATACATTTCTAATCTTATGGATAAAAAATCATATAATGAATGCAATCAGTTGTGAGTGGCCCCAAATTGGATAATCTGGGCATGTTCATGGTGGAGAATTAAAATCAAATTCCTGTTGAACATATGATTCAAATGCGGATCAGTGTTGGGTCAAAGGTGGACCATAGTGGTTACCTGCATCTTACTTTTTGAACTCGATTCAGTGAAAATCAAAATTGCTCCTTTAGCAATAGTTTATTATAGTTAATTGTAACCGTGATGTTATTGTGATTTAGATAATACGTTCTTTTGAGGCATGCGAAGCGAAGTTTGACGGTAATCAATGTGACATAATATTTTCAGATGAAACGGGTGAATTAAGTTTTGAAGCCTTCTTACTTTTTTATATTTTTTACTTGCTTAACTTTCTCTCTCTTTTTCATCCCTTTTGTAGATTATATGTGTTCTTATGTTCAAGTAATTATGGTTTACAGAGTTTAATGCTGCAAGATAATGCTTTCTTTGTTTGTAGATCCAGTCACAGTTTAGCTTTTGGCTGAAGTGACCCACCATCACTTTTTTGTGGGTGAAGAATTTAGAGCAACTGCTTTACTTTACGGGGCCGTTTGTTTCGCGTAAAACTCCGTATTCGTAAATGACTTACTACCCAATTACAACTACGGCGTTTGTTTGGACCGTAATTCGTAAAAGACTTACGTAACTCAACTAACACTCACTTGCAACCCAGTTACCACTCACTTACAGCCAGTTACAGTTAATTTTGTTGTCATACAAATTTGTAATATTTTTTTATATTAATATTAAATTTTTTAATATTTAGCTTTTTTAATATTTATTTGCAGCATTAAAACTTTTAAAATCACCAATAGTTAATTTTGTAGTCAATTTTTTCACTTACGACTTTTACATTACGACAACCAACACCGTAAAGTATAATACACTTTTCCACTTTATAATTTTATATTACCAACCAAACACCGTAAAATTTACATTCATGTAACTCATTTACAATTATAAAACACTTTACCAATTACAACTACGAATTACGGCCAGTTACGCAACCAAACAGACCCGTAGCAAGTGCTTCAGCTGGGAACATCTCATTACTCAAGATACTGAGGTCATGTGGTGTAGGTCCCAAACTACAAGATTATTTTGTGCATGTGTTTGGTTCAGCCCTATTTGAGGGGCTTAGCTCAGGACTAATTGTTGCCTTTCCCTTTTTCATTGAACAGAATCTGGACCCATAAATTCTTCTCTGTGCTCGCCACATGATTTTTCCTAGCGTTACTATTGTTATCTCTTTCACGATTTCCTCTTTTCTCTGGCTTTCTTTGCTTTGCATAAAACCTAGAAGATCTGTCTATTGTATTGCTTTATTGGACAATAGAAAACTGTTTCTACCTTCTGTTGAATTTTCCCAAGGATAAATGATGGCTGGAAGATCCCTCGTGTTTTCATTGGCAAGAGTGCAGGGAATAATCTTTTGATTGAAAAAACTGTTAAATTTTATGTATTTTCTCAACTCTCAACACAACAACAACAACTAAGCCATTTGTCTCAAGTATTTGGGGTAGGCTACATGAACCAAAAGAGAATTACACAATTCTTGATTCATGTTCATAACATGTGACAATATTTTACGTTAGCTGTCACATGCCTATCATAACCCTCTTTCTTTTATCCTACTTGGGACAGGTAGTGAACGATACACTGACGGAGTTATTTTCTCAACTCTCAAAATAAAATAAACATTGAAATGTGTATTAAGAAAAAAGTGAAATTTGATACAGAAATGGCCTCGTATAAAGAAATGTAGTTCTACTTAAATGTCTTAACTTTTTACGTTAAACTAGTCTGACTCACACCTAATCCACGTTATCGTTCTCCATCTTGCAAATGATCAAATTTTAGCGCATGCGTACTAAAACTGGACAACTGGATCCAAAGAATCCAGCCTGAAAATTTTAGCACAAACAAAATTGTTCTGACCATCGAATCCAGTGAGCTGGCCTCAGAGCTGGCATGGGACCTTTCCCAGTGCTTCGGTAGGAAGCAAGCATCTCCTTTAGTTGCAAAATCATGTGGAAAAGGTCCAAAATTAAGAATTAAGAGCAGATTTAGAGAATCTTCATCAATTATAAGGGTTAAGCATGTTTCGCCGTGCATGTTTCGCCGTTGTAATTCTTTCCTTTATTTTATTTATGCTGGTGAGCCCCCTCGGGCCCTTCCCTTAAACCCTGTATTTTTGCTTTAAGTTGGATATCATTTTTTTAACTTGCTTTCTGTGCTCTGTACTTTTTCTCTTTTCTTCTATTATTATTAATATTTTTGGTTTTTGAGAATGTGTCGTTGATTCAGCTCTCTCACCCCCCACTTGAACTTGATCATTTGATCACAGTTCATGATTTTTAATTCATTTATCCGTCTACTGTTCGACGTAATGCCGAAGAGACTGCGGGGGCACAAAAAAAGGACCATCAACCAAGGTGATCATATGCTTTGTTAAATCAAGGAATCTTGAACTCAATGGTGATTGTTGATGCCTCTCTGTCTCTTGCTGGCGGAAAAGACTGTGCAGCGATCTGATTTGACAAATGATTTAGGTGAGAAGACGAGAAGAGAGCACAAGAATCGTCAGAATAATTCTTAAGTTCTTGAGATTAGATTCAGAAAAAATAAATTAAAACTCAAAAATTAAATTAACTAATCTAAAAACTAATTAACTAACCCAAAAAACTCCCTTTTTCCCATCAGAGCTCCATCTCCGCACTTAGTGTCGCGAAGAAGGCACGGAGACCACATCATACTTCTTCCCTGCTCCCTCACTCTCTCCGCCACCGAAAGCTCCGACCTTTTCGCCTCCAGCGTCTTGAGATAGCCCAACAACCTGTACTATGCGTTGTACTGCTCGATCTGATGCCGATAGGATTTGATCCGATGATACGACAGATGCAACAATCGGACTTGATCATATATGGATTGCAGGGGAGAAAAAGAGGGAGAGGAGGAGGGAGAGAGATAACCGCGAGAGAGAGAAGAGAGAGAGAGAGAGAGAGAGAGGATCTGTAATCGCCCCCTTCTTTCTCTGTTTTTTTTTGTTTTTTTCATATTTTTTTTAAAGGAATTTCAAGCGTATTCTATCTAAAAACTAACACCATGGTAAGTTTTCAACAATCTAAAGATTTGAGGGTAATTTAGTAGTAATATCAATAATTAAAGACATAAATTTTTAAAATATTGCAAATTTGAAACTACAGATCCAAAAACTCATTTTTTAACCATCAAAATAATTTTTACCGCCTGTCGGCTAACAGATCTCTAATTCACAGGATTCAATTGTGTGAACCCCACACACA
Source organism: Agave tequilana (assembly GCA_038442645.1). Lineage (NCBI taxonomy): Eukaryota > Viridiplantae > Streptophyta > Magnoliopsida > Asparagales > Asparagaceae > Agave > Agave tequilana. The sequence continues at coordinate 335,669 of JAVJIF010032406.1, read as the reverse complement.
CAATATTATTTGTGAATAATGGCTCATAATAAACATGCCCCGAATCCATAACGGGGCCTTCGTCGTCCTTCATCCCCACAATTATAATAATAGCCAAGGCGTGCTCAGCTTTCTTTTCCTCACTCAGAAACCAACAGTGATTCAATTTCTCATCCGTGATTACTGAAAATGGAGAGGTATCCAGTTGTTACATCTCCGATTGTAAGCCTGCAAATTCGGAAGTGGGGAGCCCCGGCGTTGGTGGAGCTGGGATCGCTTCTGGGAGTCATGGGTGACATCCGCAATTACGGAGCCTCCTAATCACCATCTCCGCTGTGCTAGAGGACAGTGAGACGAGATCAACAGTCGACCGAGCTCTGAACCGTTGGCTGAGAGCTGTCAAGGATGCAGCTTTCGACGCGGACGATGTGGTGGACGAGCTCCAAGCCGAAGCAGAGAGACGGAAAGTGTTGGAGGAAGACGAAAATCCCGTGGCGACAAAGGTGCGTGACTTCTTCTCCTCTCGCAATTTTATCCTGTTCCGCTGCAGAATGGCTCGCAAAATCAGAGCTCGTGTTAGAGACTTTGATCAACTAGCAGAAGGAAAAGAAAATTTTCACTTCACATTGGCAGCGAGAAAAACGCCCACAAACATTGCCGTACCACGGTATACATCCAGTCTCATAATGGAATCTGAAGTTTATGGAGAGATGAAGAGAAAGAGATGGTTATGGACTTTCTGCTTAACAGGGACAATGACAGAGATACATCCGTCCTGCCAATCCTTGGGATGGGAGGGACCGGGAAGACCACACTTGCTCAGTTGGTTTACAATGATGACAATATTCGGAAGCATTTTGATGTTCGGATTTGGATTACTGTGGCTGATGTTTTTGATGTTGAAGATCTTGCCAAAGTAATCCTTAGATCTGTGACTGCGGAAAGGTACGAGCTCAAAGGCCTTGAAATTCTCCAAAAATATCTCCAGAGAAAGCTTGAGAAAAAGAGGTTTCTTCTTGTTCTAGATGATGTTTGGAACGAGGACTCAGCGAAGTGGGAAATGCTGGAGTTCTTACTCAGAAACGACATGTTGGGAAATAAAGTCATAGTAACAACACGCAGTGCTAGGGTTGCTGATATAATGGGCACAGTTAACCTTTCCGTCTGAGTTCTTTATCATTTGATGCTGGTTGGATGTTATTTGCAGAGCGGGCATTTAGTTCAGAAAGAGAAAAAGGAGAAAGTGTGAACCCGAAGTTAGTAGAAATGAAAGAAAATTGTATCCAGATGCGGAGGTTTGCCTTTAGCACTTCGGGCAATTGGGGCTATTTTGGCCACCAAACAGTCTGAGCAAGAGTGGCTTGCGGTTCTGAATAATATCAACAATTCATCTCTGTTTCAAGTATCGAATGATTTACATGTATTACCTGCCCTGGGTTTAAGTTATCTAGATTTGCGGACTCATTTAAAACAGTGCTTTACATATTGTGTGTTATTCCCGCGTGACTATAAGATAGGCAGATTACAGCTGATTCAGGCATGGATTGCAGAAGGGTTCGTTCAATGGACAGGTGAAGTTTTATCTCCAGAGGATATTGCTAATGATTATTTCAATGATATTTTGAATCGAAGTCTCCTCCAAGATGCAGAAATAGATGAATATGGTAGCATTGTGTCATGTAGAATGCATGATCTTATATATGACCTTGCAGCTTCTGCTGCCGGGGATGATGCCATTTCAGTTGAGAGAGAGACAACTGTTCCCCTTGGATGTCGTTATATCTCAGTACTGCTCCGTGATAATTTCTCACCATCAATTCGGAAGGTTGCTAATGAGGCAAAGAAGTTGAGATCGCTTTTAGTATTTGCGGAGGAGCAATATCCTACCCATGATGTTGATGTGTCCGATCTGAAAGCTATTTCAAGTCTCACCTATTTACGTGTATTACATCTTAGTAATATTGGAATAAAAAAAATACCTAAATCCATGGGGAGAGTAAGACACCTGAGGTACCTCAACCTATCTAGGAACAAGATTACAAGATTGCCGGATTCGATTCTTGGAGAATTTAAACAACTGAGGTTCCTTGACCTGTCAGGAAACTTGATTACATCATTACCTGAATCCATCACGACCCTCTATCACTTAGAGTCTCTTAACTTGCAGGATTGTAAACAGCTTCAAGAGCTACCTGACGGCATAAGCAACATTAGCAGCCTCCGTCACCTTGACATTTTGGGCTGTGAAGGATTGACTTGCATGCCTCGTGGACTGGGGAAATTGACTAATCTCCGAACACTGCCATTTTTCATTGTTGGTGAGGAGCCTGGGCGTTCCATAGTGGAACTCCAGAATCTAAAGCAAATAAGAGGTCAACTGAGGATCGAAGATCTCCACATTTTGGCGGACGGGACACATGCGATGGAAGCAAAACTTGGGGAGAAGCAAGACCTGAGACGGTTAGAGCTGTGCTGGAATAGAAATGTCCAAGCCTCATCCCTATCAGAAGAAAATGATGACAAAAAAATACTTGAGAACCTCCAGCCTCATTCTAATCTATGGTATCTGAGAATAGTGAAATATGAAGGTGATAGTTTGCCAGGCTGGTTAACCGAGATGGATCCATTTCTATCAGTCTCAAATCTAAAAGAGTTGTCACTGCATAGTCTTGGGAGATGCAAAAACCTTCCACTGCTCGGCCACCTGCGTTCTCTAGAACGTCTCGATATATGTCGTATGGATGCCATAACGACAATAGACGAAGAGTTCTACGGGATGCCGGGACATTCCCCTCATTGTTAAGTCTCACCCTCTGTGATCTGCCTAATTTGGGAGTGTGGCTTATGCCTGAAAGAGACATGTTCCCTCGCCTCACAAATTTGGAGATATCATGGTGCCCCAATTTGGTAGTACAGAACCAGCTGCCATCATCAATTGAGGAGTTGGTAATGTTGTCGAGCAATGAAAAGCTACTTGGAGATGGAGGAGGCCTGCAAGGGTTGTCCAGGCTGAGAAAGCTAAGCATTACAGGCTTTAAAGCATCAGAATCTCAATGGAAGGGGCTGCAAGACCTCACAGCCCTTGAGGAGCTAACAATTAGTTGTTGCCCCAAGCTGACTTGTTTGCCTGCGGTTATGCAACAGCAATTCCCTTCCCTCCGCACACTGATACTTGAGTTCAACCCCAAACTGATGTCTCTTGGAGGAGACGAGCCACGCCACTTCCTTACTTCACTCCGGCATTTGACAATTCGGGATTGTGGTGCATTGAGAGCTTTGCCAGAGTGGCTTGGAGATCTTACTTCCCTCACGTCCTTAAACTTATATGTTGCAACAACCTTGCAATGCTGCCACATGGGCTGCGGCGCCTCACAACACTCCAGCAACTGACATTGATTTCTGTCATCTTCTCGAAAAACGTTGTGAGATGGGAGGCGAAGATCGATACAAGATTGATCACATTCCTTGTATTGACATCAACAAACATATGCTGGTATGTGATTGCTTTCTCATCTCTCACACCTCCTGTTTTCTTGTTTGGCAGAATGTGTGATTTGGACAAGTTCATACCTCTTCTTCTCTGCTTAGATTTCTAAAATTTCTTCACCTCTTAAGCTTTTTTGTGAAGTGGAACTAATATTAATGTCATATACATGAATTTACTCTTTATTTTTCAGCTCCTTGTTCTTCTTGATTTCTCTATTCTGCCTCTATTAAAATCCCTATTCCAAAATCCTCAACTTTATACCATCCAAATTTAATTTATCATCTATATCTTTCTCTTATATTTTTTTTAAACCTGTCTCTTTGTTTAATTATTTTTTATTTTCTTCCTTACATCAGGAAAAAAAAAAGAACGAAAGAAAGAAAGGGAGAAATTATGATCTCTCCCATTCTCTTTTATGATTTCATAAATTTTTGCCTATACCTTCGCAGATAGATACTTGCTGGTTTAATTTTAGCTCTGAATCACATTTTAAATTCATAAAATCATCATTAAATGGTTTTGTTCACCTCGAGCTGATAGGTAATATTCTGTGACAGGCTACTCCGGCAATGCAAGCTGATCAATCACCTCTGTAGAGACTCTGTCGAGATTAGATAGTCTTTGACAACTGAGGCCTCCTGAATCTAATAGTTTTGGATCTTCCTCTACGCGAGATACTTACATCAAGAGCCTCTTGAGATTGGCAGAGGATTTCTCATTTGGAATGCATTACCATGAAATGCTTTGTTCTGTTATGAGCATGGCTCTTGGACTACGGACTATGCTGAGGAAGTTCTTTCAATGGCAAGTGTCAACAATAATTAGAAAAACATTATAGTCCTATTTCCTTGAAGTGCATGCTATTATTATAATCTGCTCTAGTTCAGTCCCCAGTATCAGAGTGTTAGAACTTTTTATACTTTTCTCTAGATTACAGTATGCTATCTTCTTGCATAGGAGTAGATCATAAATAACCTGCTCATATCTTGCTTAGAGCCTTTTGAGATATTGTCATATTGTCATAAATGAGACAAAGTAAAAGTATACCGTACCTTGAAGCGCAGCACTGAAGATGTTCCTCAAGTTCTGTCATCCTTGTCGCCACTCTTCACTGTCTATTGAGTTCTATCCAGAGTTTATCTGCTATATTCAATTATGTAGGGTATAGAGAATATTACATCACCATCAAGACTACTAAGCCTACACAGTAATTTTCATGGATAGTAACTTTGAATATCAATAAAGGTACTGCTATCAGTTAAGTATATTCATGATCCATCATTCTACATTACCCTTGCTATCCATGTTATGGCTTCACTTTAAGATAATGTCTCATTATCATTAACTTGTATTCTTCTCCCGATGTTTATTTTTGTCTTTTTCTTTCTTTTCATCTAGGTTGAACTTAAGAAGATGTCATGTGAATCTAAGGTAGTGTCCACATACTGTTTCTTTTTTTTTTTCCTTTTTCTGAGTCGTCCAACTTAAACTTTATTGTGCTCTAAACTATATTTATAATGCCCCAACTTATTTGAGACCTGTACTTTGCTGTTCATCTATGAGCTCATTGAGCTGACCAAAAAAAAAAATCAGAACAAATCTTACCACCTTTAGCTCAATGTTGCCAAGGACCTGGTAATCTCTCAGTTTCTTCCTCTATCTCAAGGAAACATGAAAAGGGACTCAGTTCAGTGAACTTTTAATTTAACATACAGACCTCATATTACTTATTACCATATAAGCTGTGGCATTAACATACAGGCTATGTGTTCATGCCTGATTTTACTTCTGTTCTATTTATCATAAGTAATCTAATATTTTTGCTTGCTCTCTATCATTATTAACTGAGAACAGATAACGAGTTTACTTCATGTTTTCTCTGTCTTACTAGGAATGACCATGGATGCAGGACTATTTGTTTTTTCGATGGAAATTGTCATTCTCATTTTGTGGAAGTTGCTTCTGCTAAAGGCCTGTTGTAAGTCTTTCATGTTCACTGTTGCAAGTCTTTCATGTTCGTTTATATGATAATTTCATGGACAAAATTTAGTGTTAACTTTTCAGATCAAACTCCATGATGGGGGCCGGTATCTAATCTTTGTGCTATCTTCCTCTGTTCCTCCTGTACATGGTCGATCTTCCTTTCCCAGATTTGAACCTGGTTATCTTGGTACCTCCTCCGCCTCATATGTTGGATTTCTTGAATCATAACCCCAGTTATTAGTTACCTACTGCAACAGGACCTTTCCAAAGCCGAATACTTGTTTGGGATTTTGTATTGGAAAATAATTCTAGGAATATAGGGGTTTATTTTCAACCATGATGAGGATTGTTCTGAATTGAGTATTGAGATTTATGGATCTCTGCTGATTGTAGTTTTCTCTCTTCTAAAATAGTGAAACTATATGCTACTGTTCGAGGACGTATGCTTGCTCTGTACCTCGTTAAATCTGTGTGTCTGCATTTGTTGTTTGATCTTGATTCTGTGTTCATACCTTACATTCTTCTCTTTCCTCCACTTAACAGATTTTAATACAAGTCGAGACTGTTTATGGTTTTATTTTTTAGTTACAATAAGAAATGATAAAAAATAGTTTAATTTTGATTCACGCAGATATAAATAGAAAAAGAAGGACAAGAATTTTTCTGCTGTAAACATGCTGAATCTTCCCCTTATGGCAAGGTGACAGGATCTTGATGGATCAGCAAGAATATGAAGGGAACTCTCTCTAGAGATAGAAGTTTCGATGGATGTTGTTCATTGTACCCCAGTTGTTAGTGCTTCTTTTTTCTCCACATCCTCATGGACCCCTACTGTAAGAGAGGAACTTAGACAATCAATTATAAAATGAGCTGACAGTTCTATTATAGCTGTTTTTGTATTATCTGACTTGTAGTTTTATAAATATATTTTGCATAGGGTTTTATGCCCTATTTTCACTTCAGAAAAGAAAATGTGTTCTACTTGATTTCATTCACATAGATCATTCTGAAAACTCAAACCCATTTTAACAATCTAATTTCTTTTTAGCATAGGCAGTCCCATCACTTCTTGATCCAACATCATTGCATGACTTAATGCGTACCAAGGATTAAATTTGTCAAATTCAAAATTTATGACCACATTATCTAATATCTATCCGTGTAGTTTATGAGAATTTTCTAAATTGTAATGCTTTTTTTTGTTCATGTACCACATTTGGCTTGCCAAGAAATGTAGCTTCGGCCATTTTTTCATTGAGACTATGAAGCATCTGTTCCTGCTCTACTTTTCTCATATATGAATTTTGGTGTTGGATTTTGTTTTGTAAGATGAGGGGTCGTCTTTTGTGTGAGACCGTGTCTAGGTAGGGTTTCAGAAACGTTCCTCCATTATCATACTCCCCTCAATTCGCGTAGTGAATCTTTGATCATCCTTTGCTCATGAACATAGGCTAAAATGCTGACCCACATAAACTGGTGTCTTCTTCTTGTCCCTTTTTCCTAATTTTATGTGTTTGAGGCTTAATCAATTGTGTTGTGCAACTTGGGATAATAACAAACTTGTATGAGGGTGTTGGTTCATCGATTGGGCGTTAAGATGTAACAACTATAAAGAATGATATTTAATAAGAAGAAGAATGACAAGGAACAGACAAGCAACTGCAAGGGTCACACAAGATTGTCAGAAAAGGGAACAAATGCAAATTTCATAATATCAAATCAAAACAAATAAGATCATCACCACAAAAGCAAATAGAAATAGCCACCAAGACCTCATTGCTAGAGATGCCGGGTGAGAAATGAGATGTCCAATTTCACGATCGCGCCCTATGGTCTCTGTTAAAAAAAAAAAATTAGGTATATTCTAGATTTTTTTTAATATCATATATAATTTTTTAAAAAAATAGCAATAGCACACTTCTGCGTTTTTAATCAAAACCGACGAATAAAGGTTTTCTCCTATGACTCATATGCAAATTATTTCCCTCTTGCCTATCTGTCAGCAAAGGGTGAGAGGGAGTTCCTGTAGCAAGGTCAAGGAGGTACTCAGATTCACTTGGGTGGACAGCAGGAGCGAGTTCACGCTTCTTGTTTGGCTCAGCTGCGAGTTTCGAGAGCTGGATCCGATTTTTTTTTTTTACTTCACTGGTTATTAATATCAGTATGCACACATGCTAAAAGAGCTCAAGTTTAGTTCATCTTATTTTATCTTATTACTGTCTGTCAACTAGGTTATTTCTGATATTCTACAGAACTACAGGATTTCTTATATAGTTTCAGTCAATTGTTAGCAATTAATCTGCCTGCAAGATGAACTCCAAACCTAGGTGAATAAAGCAGATTGTTAGTGGCCTGGTGGTAGTATAAAATAGTTCCATTCACATATATGAATCTATCAAAATATATTTGATTAATGACAATGAATACCAAAGCCAGTAACATAACTGATCCTAAAAATTGAATAAACCTTGTCCTTCTGTTAATTACCTTAAGACTCATTAATCAACAATCTCGGCATGAGCATTGTCTAAGCAATGCGCTCTCCCAGCAGGAATATTCTTTAGTTTCATCGTTGACATAAAATCCTACTAAAATGCATATGACAAGATGGTTATAAAATTAGACTGTTCAGAAACTAATAGTTAGTAGATAACCTCTAATATCAATTGCAATCAGTAGTGTGGAGTATATTATAGCTATTGAATATGTGATACACAAGCACTAATTGAATGGGTGCTTGTGTATTACAAATTCAATAGCTATAATATACGCCACACCTACTGATTTAATTGCCTACAGCAAGTATTTATTTGGTGCTAGATGAAGCCTGTCAGGTTAGACTAACTAAGTTTAAGTATTGTTTATGAAGGACTTGACCCAACTTCACTCATTAGAAAGTATTTTGTGTCTTCTGAAGTTGAGTAATCAGATCCAAATTTATGAATATGAATATCCAGTTCATCCCAACGTGAATGTGGACTAAAAGTCTGGAATTTCTCATATCTGAAGATCGATGGAGCAGTCTTGATGCCTGAGTCCTTGACTACAAAATGCCAATCATGAACTATTGAAAGATATAATGGTTATATTTAGAAAAATGTTGATAAAAGTTTTCTGTCAAGAGAAAGCATATAAAGAATTGTAAGGAGACTGAAAACAGTAGCTTGACTAACAATAGAGGAAGCACCAACAGATTATATGAGCAAGAATTTGCCACTACCAACAGTGACAGAATCAAAACCATGATAACAGGGTTATGAAGTGAGATTATCTGAATCATTAGGTGAATTACATGGGAGAGAGCTCCTCTATCGAGGTAATAAGCTAGATCCAGTGACAGGTGAAGGAATAGCACCACAAACTTATTATGGAGGAATGGAAGGGAAAGCAACAATAGTATGTCCTAACTGACCACTCACATGGAGAAAAGATGGAGTGAGCACTCATGGCAGGTGGAGTGAGAACTAAAGGAGACGGGCTAAATAGAGGGTGGCAATGATGAGATATATCTTCAAAGCTCTGCTCATGTCTCGAAGTTGTCAAAGTTGTATCTGATCAAAAAATTTCTTCATAGATAAATGGCCTCTGTTTCTAAGGGAGGTGGGAATAAGATCATTAAATTCAAAAGGAAATGCCTGCTTGAGAATTTACAGGACTCAATTTGATTGTTATGAGGGGTGGCCTCAGAATTTGGGAAATGCAAGACTCTCCCTTTCTGCGCTCGTGCTCTATGGAGTTACATGTCGATCAGTGTAAAATTAGATACAGATGCAAGCATATCACAGAGAGGACTTGGCTGGTGGTAGAGAGGAATAAGAGGATCAAGAAGCTCGCAGGATCTTTTTTGTCATAATAAATATCAAAAGAAGTTCTTTTGGAATAGTCAAAATGGATTGACAAACACAAGATGGATTTTGAATGCATAATCACTTGCATTGTGATTATTAGACTCAAAAACAGTCAGAATCAACAGATTGTCAGGGTCATGGTGACTCTATTCAGAGATTTTTAAACCCAGTTCGGTGTTGACGTCACAAACAGAATTTTAATCAATTGACTGTTTCTATTGTGATTGCAAAATTTTCTGCTGAGCAGTTAAAGAGCACGTCATAGAAATACACGAATGTTATTGCTGAGAAATTTGTTAAGTAAATGTAGTAGAAGTATTTAGGAATTTTTGTCTAGTCCTTGTCTTAATATTTTTCACTATCATCTTACAAAAACAAAATTATAGAGTATAGAATTTAGGCCAGTGCCAAACTGATACTGAAAATTAAATAGACCTTGTGTTCTTATCTTCAAGGCTCTTTGAACAAATTTGGACGGATAATAATGACTGAACATTGTTATTTCCATATAATTGATGTGCTGAACAATGCATCAAACTGATTGAATTTTGAATATGATAGACTTCTTTCATTACTTGATTGAATTATGCCCCTTGCAAGTAGAATTCAGAAAATTCAAAACATACATATTGCAGTACATGGAAGAAGATGTGAGACCATTATATGTGCCCACACTTTCTGGAGGTCTAGATCAAATTAAGAAGAGGAGAAGAAAGGGAAATTTTTTCTAAATTTACTTACGACATGCACTGAAAAATCCAGCAATGCATATGCAATTAGTTCAATGCTTCAAAATATTAATAGATATTGTAAGTGGAATTTGTTCCATGATGATTTAGAGTTAATCAGGTGCTTAGTTTAGAAAAAATTCATAATAACATGCAACCGTTAACAAAAGATGCTTGTTTGAAAATATACAAATAAATAAATAAAATCTCTCCATGATGTAGTGACCTTAAAATCTGAAAATAAAATCCCTTCTATAGATGGTTTCATAACTTGCTGACATTATATAAAATCTTTCCAAACACGCCGATGCGTCTGGTAGCAAGCTTTGATTTGTTCTAATATGTGAATTAGTTGCTGATATTATAATTCCATGAACACTAGTAACAAGAATATTCATTGGGCAATTAACATATAAATAGCATGTTGCCCAAATAAATAAATAAAATAAAGAAGTTTGCTACACAAAAAATATGGAAGAATTAAGTTGCACAATCTTCAACGTTATTGTATATACATGTACATATGTATATCAGCAGTTCAATCCTCAAAAAGAATGTCAAAAGATTGAAGGTTATCCACCATGTTATTTGCAATAACATATATCATTAAGCTATTTTATGTTGCATACTCTGACTACAGATTAGGCTATTAAATCCGAATGGTTGGTGACTAATCCCTATCAAAAAAAATAAAACAAAGGAGGGGAAGTGATCAAAACCTCAATGCTTCGGAATTAATTAGAAACACCTCTACAATAGTTTAATCAAATTCGAGGAAAGTCCCCAATTATATAGCTGATCTGAGCTTTGATTTAGCAAATGAAGTAAAGATTGAACTCTTCGGCAAATAATTTAATGTTTGTTTTGTGGGTATGATAAGATTTGTGTTGGCGAAATATCGCATGCATGAGGAAGTTAGCAAGTATGATTTGCAGAAGATTGAGCTTGAGCATTGCTTGCTTTTTGAAGTCGGGGTGGATGTTGGAAGTCTGTTTTATCAACTTTTGATTTAAGTTTTTTTTTCCTTTTTGTTTCCTTCTTTTCTTTTTCTCCCCCTTGATTTTTTGCTTTTGTGTGAACCAAGTATGATCGTGATCGTACTGAAGACAGATGACTGTTAACCATACTGAATTTTGCATTGTATATTTTCTTTTTGGTTCGCGGTCCAGATTGAGCATATAGACATGAGGAGCTTCCTAAAACTAGCAGAAGGAAAGAAGGAACACACTGTATTACAGTTGCCATTCTTTTGCTTATAAAATTTTTGGTGAAGGAAGGGCCTCTAAGAATTAAACAGTTTTACACAGTTAAGTGTTTGGCCCTTCTAAATAATTTTATTTCTTCTTTTTTCCTTTTCTTCTCCCTGTTTTGGACACAGCACTTCCAAAATTTAAGTTCTTATCAAGAAACATCAATAGTTGTTTGAAGGAATTTTGAATAGAATGGATGTGTGAGAGAGAGATTAGAACGAAAGACGGAGAAAGAAGCTGAAGATACGTGCAAGAGAAAAGACGAGAGGAGATTGTATGGTTGAGAGAAACTAGAAAAAAATTTACCTTCTCTAGAGAGCCCCTTTTACATGTAACATGATTATCAGAGACCCAATTTTGAGGAAACAAAAGGAAAAAAAAAAAAGATAATAAGTAATAAATTAAAAAAAAAAACTCATTTTCGTTTAAAATGGACAGAACTTGCCAGAAGCAACGTGAAATACATCCACGACAGTAAACAGTGAGACGCAGCAGCAGGAGGAGGCATAATCTACCCCCACCATCATATATTTCTTTTACAAATAATTTGAAATAATATCCAAGGAGGAAACAGCCAGTAAATTGGGGCAAAGCAAAGTAGCAGTAACAGAGTTGCAGTTGATACTGCAACATTCAATTAAAAAAAAAAATTGCACCGTTATTGTAATCGTGAATTCTCAGCTAGAAGCAAGTAAAACACAGTAGGTCAGTGCACTAGGAGAATTCAACATCACAAGACCAGATCACAGAAAGCACTAGTTCATTTTTCACTGATTATAAGACAAGATGAAAAAAACATGGTTTTGTTCAACTTTCTTTGCTCTGGATGTATATATTCCTTATGGTAAACACAACACATAAAATTCATAACATCTAAAAAAAATAGAAATAAATTTAAATTTAAATAAATAAATAAATAACAATGATACAAATAGTATTAAAAAGAGAGGGCAAATAACAAAAAAAAAAAACGGGCATTATACCAAAGCTGCTAATAAAGAAGATGAGATTATGTTGAACATATGTACAGAGACAAAATTAATTATACATTTAAAACAGCAAGCAGAATAGCTGGACGTTTATCTTTTATGGCACCATCAAACTTAAACCGAGTTAAGATCCTGTGCAACTTGATTCTGCCATCTGCAACAACAAAGACCAGCTACTTGAGCTAAAGGTTCATGCTAGGTTCAGAATGAGCTTGTCTTGAACAGAAGAGAAAAAACAATTGCAAGAAAACTTTGAGACTGACCTTGAGAGAAGGAACCTTGCAAGTGGACTTAGATTCGGGTTATCAACTAGCTGCACACTGGATTGCTTCTTGCTCTCTGCTGCATCCTGGGAAGCCTGACTGTTTCTCGTGAAAGCCCGTGTAGCCACTTCTTGGAGTCCCTTTACAGAAGGTTCCTTGCAACTGGAAGACGTCTGATATTAGTTCTCCAGAAATAAAGAAGAAAGAAAAAGAAAAGAGAAGGTGTAAGATGAAAACAAATAGTAGAGAGTAAGAGGACCTTCCAAGTCGATGCAACAACCTCCCCACAAAAGCTTCACAAGAGCCAGGTCTCTGTTGCTCCAAATCAATTAGCGCATCAATCACAGAATGAGCTCCTGGGCCTTCTGTTCTATCCCCAGCAGCCTGCATGAAGTAGTAGGAACCTTAATCTCAGCAGATTTTAGCCTGATGTGCGATGAATAACAGGGGGAAAAAGAACAGTTGGAAAGCAAAGGTGAAACAAACAGCTTGAAATTTTAAAGGCTGCACAACCACTATTGAATGTTAATCACTCAACGCATTGCATGTTGCTTTAACTTGGAAAGAGAAAAAAAATTAAAACCAAAAGAATTCCTTTCCATTTAATAAAAGGGATACTTGCATTAATTTGTACCCCCTTGCAGAGTCATGAGTTGCATCACAATGGATATTACTATTAGAGCAGTACATGGCATTGTTGTAATATTAATTACATTAGGCCTTTTCTGTTATTTATAGTTTTCTTATTCTTGTCACATGCATTACTTTTATGCTATATAATAAGGCATCACCCCTGATAATTGGGGGTGTACTGTTATCTCCTAGTCTCAACATGGTATCAGAGTGATAACTCGACATCAAACAACAAAAAGATCTTTTTTTTCGCTCTGCTAATTCTAGTTTGATTCTTTTTCCTCTTTTCTTCCTCTTTCTTGCACTCTCTTCCTTTTCTTCTTCTTTCTTTTTTCGCATTCTTCATTTTAACCCGTGACCCCACCAACCCTCTTCTTCAACTCTCTCTTTCCTTTTCTTTCTTTCCTGACTTATCCTTTCCCAGAGCAATTGCCACTAGACCCTCTCTAATCTCTCTTTTTGCTTTTTTTTTTTTTTTTTTACTTTCCCCTTTCTTCAAACCAACATCAAACCCAATCTTTTGCCCCCTCCCCCTACCTGCAAGCAAACCCGACCCAAATCTACACCAAAAACCAAATCAACCTGTGCACAAACTCGACTATACTCCAAAATCTGATCTAAAATCAGGTCAAACCAGGTCCACTACAAATCAACCAGACCCAGGTCCTATCTTACCTTTCCTAGTTTAACTAGGATTCTAAGATTTAAAACACTGAAGTTTAATGTCATGCAGCAACAAAAAGTTATTGCTAAAAAAACGCAGTTTATGTTATGCAATAACCTAACTGTACCGTGATCTTATGCAGTAAAAGATTTTATTTTATTTCTGTAATCTCATTTCTATTGTTCTCATGGTTTGCTTGATAGCTGATATCAAAGATATTAAAACCCTTATAAGTATCCAAATTATAAATGTAAAATTGAATGGCAAAAACTACTCATTATAGGAGGAATCTATAAATTTTTTTTGGTGCAAAAGGAAAACTGAAGGTGATCACTTTTGCCTAACCAATCTCTAATAAGGGTTTCAAAGAATGGGATCAGGACAACTACTTGATGATGACTTGACTATGCAATAGCATGGGATCCACAATCCGTGTAAACTTCATGTTCCGGACTCTCCAAAAAAATCTGAGAAATGTCCATGATACCTATTCCATGAAGAATGTGTCTCGAGTCTTCAAAGCGTAATCAATCTTCATCAAGGTGACGAGAGTTTAAAAGATTACTACAATTAACTTAATTTATATCATCCAATAACCAATGATATTGAAGTTCTTAAGAAGCAACATGAAAAGTTGTATGTATGCAAGTTTCTTTCGGGTTCTAGTTGTACACTCAAACGGCCAAGAGGATAACTCCTAGTGAGTGAAGGAGCATTTCCTGCATAAGGCTACTTTCTCACAGCTATCTCAGCTTCAAAATTCTCCGACTTCATCTTTTGATCCCTTTCCTCCCAAGTGCTCTACTTTATTTTCTAATTGGGCAAGGTACTACTTCTCGAGGTTGTGGTGTTTCCTCTCACGGTCGTGGTACACCTTCTCAAGGTTGAGGTCTTTTCAGTGGCCCGAGTGATTCTCAAAGATGTAACCATTGCAACCAAACTGGTCTTCCTGTTAAGATTGTTGTTGGGTGTTGCATATGAAACCTTCATGATCTCCTCTAACTGTTCATTTGACTGATAGTGTTGGCTCCTCTTCAATTGTTTTATCCTCTTCTCCGGCACATGAATCTACTACTCCGCCTACTTCCGTTGATGGCTCTGTGATTCTACCTAAATTTGAGTATGATCTTCTTATTAGATTTAGAGGATGCATTTAGCCTGTACTTCACATGTAGCCACCTTAGCACATTCATGTGTTCCTTGTTTAGCAAGTCGCATTCTTTCTAGGCCAACTCCTCTTATAGTGTATTTTAAAGCCTGCAAGGGTTTGCCTCAGATATAAACGAGTACTAAAGATCCCCTAAGCCGCATGCATATCGGAGGAGGCTAGTTATCAATTTTAATTAATTTACTCACTTATCAACAATTTCTGGTATGCTTTTCATCGTCTTTGGTGAGAATTAACAAAAGTTTTCTTTAGTGGCCAAGAGCCAAGCAACTTTCCTATTAAAGAGATGAAGACAAAATATGGAAGAATCTTTCTCCTTAATGGAAGTCAAAAAAAAAAAATCTTGATTCTTATACATTGAAAATGACTCGTGGTTTATTAAAAGAAAATACCCTCCCTCTTCATACCCATTGCACAGCCATATGCGACAAATAACCATGTTATCCTATATTTGCTGCATGTACTGATGTACAGAATCCTTCTTTCTATTTTTTGACCCAATGCCAATGTGACAGTAATCTGAAAATTGAAATGTAACATCCGAGAAGGGTACTGATGAATATATAAATAGACTGCATGCATAGGACAACTAACAAGGTAACATGATTATTTAAATGATTGAAGGTATCACCCAAAAAAACTATATCGCGATTTAACTTGTAACACTTAACTGAAAAAGGTTGTGACTTCATTGAATAGTTAATAACTTCTCTTGCAACAGCAAAAAAATGATACAAACTACATTTCTTCCAACACTACGATAAAATTAGAGAAGCCATTATGCAGGAAATCTCTCTCATCAAATAGCTCGAAAATCTAATTCATGTCACCTTGATGGAACAAAAGTTTTTAGCTCAGCCTGGCTCTACATATGTATATTGTGTTATTACCATCATGTCAGTACTAGATTTTTGGCACGTGTGGTGCATGTTCATTAGCAAAATAATCATTTTTTTCCAAGTGGAGTATTCAAATGGGGGGAAAAACTATTTTGGTGAAATGATTGCATTTAAATTTTTAATACAACTCTTAAAGAGTTGGAAATATAGGATTATATATAATATTATAATCTGTAATTTGAGTGATATAACTTTTAAACTGAAATGGTATAGTAAATGAAGTAAGGATATAACTGAGCTATTAAAGGCATGGGCAAACATAATATGGTAGCAAATGAAGAAGTTCTAATATAGAATAGGGTTTGAATGCAGCGTTAGGCAAGCAGCAAACATGGGTTCATCAATCAAATTGCAAACCCTCACAAGGTTTGCATATATATAGTAGAACATAAATCACTTGCGCGCGCGTGTGTGTGTGAGCATAACTGTAACAAAGTCGAGATTTTTTTTTTTTTTCAAGCATCAAATGGGAACTCCAATACGGGTAACAATAAGAATGAAAAAACCATCAAGCTAGTGCTGAGTAAACCCGAAGGGGTAGGTGGGTCTGTGTGTGTACGCGCGCGCGTGCGCACTCTTTACCTCCTTCAATGATGGAATGATCATCAACGATAACACAGGAGAGGATGATGCTGCAGAAGCTCGGGTATTGCCATCACCATCACTAAATTGGCGTGATCTCTGAACTCCCCTATGTGCATCAGAGTTCTCTGCAGAATCTCTATAGTAAACAGAAAAAGAAATTATTGGAAGAAAAAAAGTCCACTCCAAGGGGGGGAGAAGAATAAAATATAGCCAACTTTCACAGAATATCAACTCGTACCTAGAGGACTTAGTACTTGTTCTTTCTGGTACTTTATTTTCCATCACATCTTTACTATGTTTCCCCAGTAGCCTTTCTCGTGCATTCCCCTTTCTTAATCCCCCTTGTAAGGCAGCCTTAGCCTGAATTATTTTTAAGTAATCTATCACTTTCATGATCCAGCATATTAGAACCGACGCGAGCATACACAAGAACGCGCACGCACACACCCATATCATGTGCACGTATGCTAGCACATGTGCACACCCATATAAAGTAACACAGGCGTGCATCTGACACTGACGCCCCTGCCTGCCTGCCAACAACTCACACCCACACCAGCACCCAACACGCACGCGCACGTGCAGACACAACCCAGGCAGGCACACTGCCCAGCACACACACTGCCCACCCCCAAGACACACACACACACACACACACACACACACACACACAGAGAGAGAGAGAGAGAGAGAGAGAGAGACACACACACACACACACACACACACAGAGAGAGAGAGAGAGAGAGAGAGAGAGAGAGAGAGAGAGAGACACACACACACACACACACACACAGAGAGAGTGAGAGAGAGAGAGAGAGAGAGGAGAGAGAGAGAGAGAACCTCTGCAAGGTTTAGTGCACTATCTTCAGCTGAGGCACTTGACGATTTTTCTTGGATTCCTAATCTAGATTTTGAAGTTCGTGCAGTATCAGATTCATCATGTTGGTCACGAAGAACAACTGTGCTACTGATAGATACATCTTCAGAAGAAGTAAATCTGCTCACAGGCTAATAAGTAGAGGTTGAGATAGAATGTCAATTTCTAGTTTGAAACACTATTCAATGGAATCTTTTCAAGATCGAAGTTATACCTTACTACTTTGATTGCTAAACGCAGTATGCACCTGAGTTTCTCTCGGGGATCGTAAAACAACAGTTCCAAATCCGCTAACTGATAGATGATCCTGGAATTTGAGCACAACCACTATAGTCAAAACGAAAATGTAAAAATCTCAAACAATCCAAAGAAAGTAAACCTACATCATCTGCAGAATTTTCTAGTCTCCTATTGTCCAATTCACTTTGTGCATCTTTCTGCACTATACTTCCAGAAGCCGACTCATCCAATGCACTTGCTGAGGCAAGCATCCAACGGTTTTCGCCATCTGCCAGTTTTCTTGTCAAATTAAGGTTATATGCAGAATCTGACTTTTTGTCCCTAGCGGCAGCAACTGGAGGTGGCTTAACAGCACTGCGAATAGTTCCTGTGCCCTGTACTACATCAATGTTTGAGTCCCATCCAGAATTCCTCGGGGCCTTCCCTTGACTATGTTGAAGCAAAGTGGATCAGTCAACGACATGAGGAACAATTTATACTCTAAAGAAGAAATACATAACACTATACCTGGCCTTCACAGTTCCATCTCTCAGTGCTCTGATGGTGCCAGACCCCTCACCCACCGCTCTGATGGTGCCAGACCCTCACCCACTGCTCTGATGGTGCCAGACCCCTCAACCCTCGCTCTGACAGTGTCAGACCCCTCAGCCATTGCTCTGATAGTGCCAGACCCCTCAGCCATTGCTCTGCTGGTGCCAGACCCCTCGATAAATGCGCCAAGACCATCTCTTTCTGCTTCCACGTCTTCCTTTATGTAGACTTTCGGGCGCTCTCTGAAGCAAAAGGATATATTAGATAAAAGACAGCATAAAGCTGGAAGCTCAGAAACTTCATAGGAATCATCTCTATTAACACTCAAATCAGTGCAAAGGAAATAAAATATTTTGACCTTATTCTCTCCAGAAGCCTAGCACTTTTTCTGGCATTTCTGATAAAACGGTGTCTAAGGAGTTCCTTGGCACTTGGTCTCTGAAAAAGGTTTAAAACCATAATTAGCCATCACATCAGGCTACAGTAAAAAAAATAACATCTAGGTTAATTCTCAATTTTTTTCCCAAAAAATTAAAAAAAAAAAGCAAGATACAGAAGAAACTTTTTCCTGACACATAATCTTAAAGTTCCACAGCACATAGATAAATCATTCATCAACTAGACTATTCATAAATTAAATTAATAAACTTAAAATAATAAAGAAATAAATGACATGTAGACAATTCCACCAACCAAAAATGTGCACGCCCCACATTTAACAGAGAACATGCATATCCATCAACACCCAACACGTACAAATCTTGAAATCATTGGTCCACTTGAAAATACGTATGAGATGAGTATGTTATGCTCCCTCTTGACAAAAGCTTTACAGATTGCCTTACTAAAACTAGGGTTTCTTTTCATACAAACCATTACATATATTTATATGAGTCAAGTGTGAGTGTGTGCGTGTGTAGAGATAGAATTGGCTACTTCCGGAAGGATTTGAGAATGAATCATTCTCACTCAAATTCAATGCTACATTGCTACGACATTCAAATACAAGATCCACTACATTAAAATTGATCTACATTATTTAAAGTAAGTAAAAACAAAAAATCAAGTGTTTTATAACAGCATATCACTTAGATCTATGACTTTAGATGTATAAATTCTCGATCCGGCCATTTGATCATGATCCAAACATTTAAAAACCCTCACACACCAACTTTTGTTAGGTTTCAAATATTCTACACCATTAAACTAACCAACTCACTATTTCGGCGGTTCATTTTGCACCTACTTGAGGATTAAGCAAAAATATTCAAAACATTTGATTTTTTATTTTTACTTACTTTAAATAATGTAAATCAACTTCAACAGATTGGTTCTTGTATTGTTTGCCATGACATTGACTTTGAGTGGGAAAGATACATGCTCAAATCCTTCCCAAAATATCCAAGTCTCTCTCTCTCTCTCTCTCTCTCTCTCTCTCTCTCTCTCTCTCTATATATATAATATATAATATATAGAGAGAGAGAGAGAGAGATCCTTTAGGAAGGATATGGAGATGAATCATTCACATTCAAATTCAATGTTAGGTCATTCAAATTGAAGATACTCCGTTGGAGTTGATCTACATTCTTAAGAGTGCTTAAAAACAAAAATTCAAGTATTTTGAATACTTTTTGCTTATTCCTCAAACAGACGCAAAATGAGTAGCTGAAATAATTAGATAGTTAGTTTAACAGTGTAGAATATTTGAAACCTAACAAAAGTTGGTGTTTCAAGGATCAAGAATTTGTATGTCCAAAGTCATAGATCTAAGTAATATGTTATTTTCCGTCGCCCATTTTGTGCCTACTTGATGCATGGACAATAAAACTACAAAACATTTGATTTTTGGTTTTTAATTACTCTAAAAAATGTAGATCAACTTCAACAAATTAGATCTTGTATTTGAATGTTGTGGCCTTAAATTTGAGTGGGAAGGATTCATGCTCAAATCCTTACTGAGGTAGCCAAGTCTATATGTGTGTATTAACTAACAGTATGAGTTGTTTGGATGACTCTAATTGGAACTACATGCAGTTCTAACTACAATAAACAGTAGCCCAAGTGTTTGTTTTGATGTGGTTGGAGTTGCATGTAGCTCAAGTGTAATAGTTAGAGCTGCATTTTAGGTGTTTTGTGGTAGTTGAAACTATGACCAAATTGGCTGCAATTTGAACAAAGCAGTTATGGTAAAACAAAGGAAATAAAAAGAGGATGCCACACGAGTCTTTTTAACAATTTCTATGCAATATAATTTCACCATACATTAAACTAAGCACTATTCTTTATTTCCTGCAGTTGAAACTGCAAGTGAAACTGCAGCTGCAAGTGGAACTGCAGGTTGTCAACCAAACACATAACCCAACGTTCTAACTATAGAAGTAAAAGCTACATGCGGTTGGAGCTACAACTACATCAAACCAAACAGCCCCGTAAAGGAAGGTGGCAAGAATATTATACTATCTAGCATGTGATACCAACTCTAGTCTGGTAAATAGATTGTAGGAATTGCAACATATACTAAGCTAACAGCAAATACACATTAGGCTGCCTAGAGAGGTGTGATTGCTTGAGCATTGGGCCTTTGTGCAATGTCCTAATAAAAGGTCCAGCAACAAACTGGTCATTAGGGGAGGCTTCGCCTCTCCATTGGGCCCAGGCAAGTGGCCGAGAGAGGAGCAAAGACGGGCCTTAGGCTCATCCCAAAGTGAGGCCCAAGGAAACTCGTTTAAAATCTGGGCCCATGGTCTCAGACTCTCAGGAATGTTCTGGCAAACACCAGAAGTGGGACATATGCCCGAATCTGAAAGATTGCTGAGAATGGATTAAAACCCTTGAAAGAGTCCACTGCCTTTGACCAAATCAAAGGTGGCTTGTTGTCAAACCATGTCATCATCGGTTACATGTGAATCGCCGCCACCGCTAGCCATCTCAACATTAGTTTGTGAGAGTTGTTGGAGGCAGATATGAAACAGCATTGCCAATGACGGCCATCTGCAAAGAGCACTGAGAAGCCCAATGGCCAACACAGCCACGGAGACTGCGGCGGTGTTGGATATTCTCATACTTTATCCAGAAGGTGGATTTATCAAAGGTGAACTCAGCAACATGATTCCAGGTAACAACAGTTGCCGGAGGTCAAGCTCGACAGCCACGCAGGCAAATCACCCTTTCATAACCAGCTCCATGTGATTATCTATCTTAAGGAACTTCCTCCCTGGGCGACAATCAGCCCCGAAAAGGGCCAAATCCACCAGAGAGGAGGAAGATCTGGCAATTGGATCCAAACAGAAATATGAATGAGGTTTCTGGTTAGGGGCAGAAGTCGTGATGCAACAGAAAAAGGGAAGCACTGCAATGGAGACTACCCATGCTTCCCCAAGAAGCAGATGATCCTCTCCTCCAGAGAGACAGAGTGAAAAAATAAAAAGCCATAACTTGAGGGAAAACTTAAGGAAGAAAGAACTGTTGGATAACCTCCAAAAAAGGAGACTGGAGAGAAATGTTGATGAGGGCATGTTCCTAGACCTAGCTTCCTCCAGCAGATTTGGCAAAGGAGCACAGAATCTAGGAAATTACTTGCATCAACAGGGGTTAGGAGAGTAGCAATTTGAGGGGGCAGGGGGAGCCACGTTGGACTACATCAACTCAACATTTGGGAGCTGTTAGAGGGAGAGCTTTGATAAGGTTGAATGAATGAGAGAGTATGTTGCAAGTTCAGTTGAAAGACCAGGTCACCAGAGAGCAAAAAAGGGCAAGAGAAATAGGCTGTAGCAAAGCCAAATTAGTGGCTTCACTATCTGAGCAATATTACATCTTTTGCTTCTCTAACCGGAAATTCAGGTTTTTTTATTTCATAAATAAGATCCTCTAAATACGGTACCCAAACAGCTATATTTTTGAAGTTTTTTATTTTGTTAAAGTCTGGGTAAAAGAACTTTTTGAACAATGCCATGCAGATCCTGAATCTTTAAAATTGTTTTTACAATTTTCCCGTGAATTAAACCATATCGAGAGGTTATTTGCAGAACAAGCTGGTTGTGAAGCTGCAAAAGAAACCACCTCAAAGCATGAACTCCCTAGAATCTAGAATTATAAGTACTGAAAATCATGTCTCTCGGTAATTATAAATCCTACCAAAGATCATTGCCACCCACATACTACTTGATTACTTAAACCCTGAAAGTTTTCCAAAAATTGGCATCTAGAACAAGTGCCTCCTGGAATTCAATTGCATCTCAAGGTTGACTTTTTCTTTAATCTCTTCCACAATTTTGTGGTGTTCTGGACTGATGTAATAAGCCAGATGGAACCATGCCACTAGGGAGAAAAAGCACCATAGAGCAATTATGAATGCAACTTTTGCCAAACCATTCTGAAGTCTGCAATTGACTGCTTGATCTGAGACAGATGTGGGGCATGCCACAGTAAGACAGTCTCTTTAAAGTTCTGGCAAACTTTTGACTCAGGAAAGCTTACACGTTATGCTGTTGAAAGTAGAAACACATTGGCATTTATACCATTTTATTGTGTAGATATTTCCATAATATGGTCCAATCATACTCTAGGGCCCATGAAATTTATAATGCCATTTACAATCTGTACTAACAGGAGGAATGTGGTTCAGTTCACAAATTCTTTGCTCCATATGTATGGCTTTATACTTGACCAATAGGTCATGAACTTGTTAAGACTTTAGACCCTGGTATAGTCATTAAAAAAAAATCAGATCATGCACCAAGGTTTCTTAAGAATCACGCCACATGTAGACAACATTTGACTGCAAAAAATGCACTCTATATTCTATAAATATAACTATACTTGAAATGGGGGAAAAAAAAAGTTAAAGCTCATAACTTCTACAAGACATAAAAATACTCATAGTACAACTACCAGAGGCTATATATCAAAATTTTCTTGTTGGAAATTCTTTGTATTTTTCTTTTGTCATGAATACTCAAGATTGAAGAAAAAGATCAGGAACAAGAAAGATTACCTCTGCAGGAACTTTCCTTAGACACAATGAAACAAATTCTTTCATAGGTCGAGAGAAATGCTCATCAAGCTGCATGAAATAACCAGAAAGTATATCAGAGATGACGGAGGAAGACAGCAGCTCACTGGTTTGACCTGACGGCTAGTAACAAGATTTCACAACAGAAACAGAGATATTTTAGGCAAACCTGTGGAGGATTTTCTCGTGGTATCATGAAAAGAACTCGCATCGGATGGATATCTGCCAAAGGAGGTTCCCCTTTTGCCATTTCTATAGCAGTTATACCTAAAGACCATATATCTGCCTGCATAAGGAAAAAAACTCACATGAGCAAAAATCACCAAAAATTCAACTAGGATTCAGGATTATATTCAATATTACTATTAGAAAGACAGCACTCCATTATATACTGATTTACCGTTAAAAAGATAGCATACCTTTTCATTGTATCCATCTGTATTCTGAATCACCTCAGGAGCCATCCAAAAGGGGGTTCCTACAAATGTCTGTATAAGTCTTAACTGATCAGTAACAAGGCAAAGGCCGTGGGAGTTTGTATGTTTAAATTTTCAGCACTCTAAATAAAATTTAAGTGTACCATCACCACAAAATAATAAAATAGCTTTTGTCTAATTATGTCATATAAGACTGATGCTGAATATAAAAGTAATAGGCAAGCCTTTGCGACTTGGATACCTCAAGTGGTTGTCTCTCCTCTTTGCTTCCATTTTTTATTTTCCATGTTTTGGAAGAAGTAGGCGGATGCAGCTAGAGGCTTTGTATGTAAAATATTAAGAAAATATGTAAAGGAGAATGTCAGACTATATTACCCAACCCCCAAATATAAAGGCAAGGAAACACCAAACCTAGCATGAAATACATGGCTGGAAATAGAATATCATAAAGAAAAGTCAGTGAGGGAGTTGAAACCAAGAATAAGCTTAGATAACTCTGCAAGCCAATCAATCCCACTATGCACCATTATATTCCTTATTTTAGATTGAATAGCTTAGCACAAGAATAAAACCAGATTTCCCCGTTTAAAAAAAGGAATACCAGTCCACTTGCTATTCTGAAGTTATGTGTAAAACACATGCACGATGAGTATACTTATGGATAATAATCATGTTTAACTAGCACCTAGATTTTGTTAAGTAGATGATCTATTTTCACTCCAACCAACATATATGGTGGCTATTGAAGATGGCATCCAAGAGAAGATTAACTTAGACTGCAACTATTTTTATTTCATTGTCTATTTATAGAAAAGTGCTTCCTTAAACTAACATGAATACCACAAAATTTGCATATAATATATAACTAGGTATGAAAAGCCAGCCATATAACATAGAGCTTCTAAACATTCCTAGTATAAGATGCTGAGCTTCCAATTTTTATCTTTTGTCAACTATGGTTTAAAGTTTCAAGCAAGTTATCCAAATGTGTGTGGGGGTTGGTTATTGAAGAATGATGACATGTTGCTTCAAATGAGCTGGACAAATTTAAATGGTCTAGAATTGATCATTTGGAGCTTTTAATATAATTTGATTATAAATTTTAGCATATACTCAGACACAGAAATATCAAACAGGTTTCAAAGGATAGGTACAGGTTGTTATAGCATCTTCTACAAGTACTTTTATCGCTGAATGCCTTCCATTTTTAGTCTTCTTTCCTTTTTCCAATGAATGAACTTTTCTTGCATAAAGAAATAACAGATTTTGTGTATTGAGAATGATGATGACTGACATATCAGCACAACCAGCCGCTTGGGGGAAAAGCAAATATCAATAACTTTAGCATTCACTTTGAACCATGGTTCAAAGTCTCGGTCTCGGCCGCCGGTCTCGGCCGGCACCGAGACGGATCGGTCTCAACGACTCAGATCGGACTCGGACGATACGCGCAAAACGCTACATAGAACACTAAAAAAATTATGAAAAAATCATGCAAATCGTAAAAAAAATGTAGGCATCAAAATTCATGTATCACATATTCAAAACATATCACCTAGCACACAAAACAGGAGTATCATGTTCCCATCCAATATCGCGTTACTTTGGAGCCATACTAAAATTTAAAAAATTATCTGTTACATTAAATTAAAACTAAAATTAACTATATTAACTAAATTAAAACTATATTAAATTAAACTAAATTAAATTAAACTAAACTAATTTATAATAAACTAAACTAAATTAAATTAATTACCTAACTTCAATAAAATTATTAAATTACCTAACTTAAATAAAATCATAAAATTATATTAAATTAAACTAAACTAAACTAAATTAAACTAAATTAAACTAAATTAAATAGAAAGAGACTGAGGGGGAGAAAGGAACAGAGGAGAGAGAAAGACGGAGAGAGGGAGAGAGAACAGAGGGGGAGAGAGGACAGAGAGACTAAGAAAGGGGGAGAGAGAGAGGACAGAGGGAGAGAGAAAGATCGATGGAGAGAGAGGGGCAAAGAAGACAGAGAGACTAAGGGGGGGAGAGAGGGACAGAGGGACAGGGACAGAAAGAGAGAGACGGAGTAGAAGAGAGATCGACGAAGAGATTGACAGAGAGAGAAGACAGAAAGACTGAGGGGGGAGAGGGGCAGAGGGGGATAAAGAGGGAAAGGGAGAGATCGACGGAGAGAGGGGGAGAGAGAAGACAGAGAGACTGAGGAAGAGAGAAAGTCAGAGGGAGAGAGACGGAGAGAGATCGACAGAGAAAGAGGGAGAAAGAGAGAAGAAAGAGAGACTTAAGGAGAGAGAGGGAAAGAGGAAGAGATGGAGAGAGTTGGGAAAGGGACAGAGGGAGAGAGAGAGACGGAGAGGGAGAGAGATCGACGGAGAAAGAAGGGGGGAGAGAGAAAAGATAGAGAGACTGAGGGAGAGAGAGAGCTCAGAGGGAGAGGGAGTACCGGCGGAGCGACGGCGACGGCGGAGCGCGCAATCGGCGACGGGAGATCTGGAGGAGAGGTGAGTGTTTTGTTTTTTTCACCCTTTTTCGTTTTATAGGCGACGAGCCACGGGTGTCTTCAGCAGATCCGAGTCGAAACCGATCCGGGTTCGACTCGGATCTGCTCAATGACTCGGGCATCCGAGTCATCTCGGACCACGCCGAGTCGGATACGACTCGGCTGAGATTGCGAACACTGCTTTGAACAGCCATAGTTTTCCAAGACGACACAACAAGGTCCAGATTTTAAAAATAGAAGACTTTCTTGCTTTCAGTTGAGAAGTTTTTTCCATTTATTCACCCAGTTATTGACCACGATTTCTTTAAAAAGAGATTTCTAGAAGACCAACTTTGACATTGAGTCATCCACCCTCCCCCTTCGTTGCCGCCTCTCTACAGCCAAGCAGATCTAGACGATTCAATTTACTAATAAGAGTGATAGCACCTTCCTTTTTATTTTGCTTTGATAAATGCTTTTCCGCACTGCATGGCAGCATGAGCCCTTTGAACAAATGCATTTTTGCTCGAAGTGAACTGTGTGTATATGTTTGCATGTGTGGCGGCATGCAGTATGAAGATTAGAAGGCAATTCCCTAAAGCAGATTATTTATCGACATGAAATACCTATAAATTGCATAAATCATAATCAACAGAAAGGGCATTCATTGTGTGGGTGATACATATTTTTCTGTTCTGTTATTCAGTTCAGCTTAAAGAACTTGAGAGAAATTGTATCTTATGCTAGTTAGAGAGGCTGGCAAACTATTGCAATCTTATAAAGATTACCCATCTATATCCAATCCTAACAAGAATAGAAGCGAGTTGCTTCGCTTCCAGCATTGGCTCGTAATCTCTGTTGTTGGCGCATGCACGTGCCTGCATATACTAACTGAGAAAGGTGAGAATGTAGACCCTATCAAGTTTCAGCAAAATTCAAAGAGATTCTTGGAAAAGGTGGTGTTGGGGGACACACGCATGCGTCCACACCCGCGCGCACTCACAGAGCTGGTTAAGATTTTGCTTAGGGAGAAAGAGATGGTAACAATTTTCACACAAATGGGTCATGCATTTTTCTTCTTTCAAAGTGAAACTTAAGAGTTAGTGGGAGCTGCATGGGTCATAAGAAGGCAGGTGGAAAAATATTTTCATCTCCATTACTACTATACAGAGATGGGCTATGGATGCGACACAGCACAGGTACGCAGATACAGCACATGAATGCAACATGTCAGGTATGCAAATACGGCAAAGTTTGAAAATCCAAGATAGAGATATGTCATGGATAAAACAATGATAAAATCATAAGTATATATCAATTAATATATCTATCTACAATATAGATTTGTAAATCCATAATGGTTTAAAAACACAATTACTTAGTTATTTCAACTATATGATTGACAAAGGACAAAAATATATTCATAATTCTTCACAACTGGCGTATGATATATACGCAACTACTCAACAGAATTGTAACCAATCATTTGTTCATTTGATATTAGATTTTAACCTCTTAGTGTCTGATACATCACTGCTGTATTTTTGATACAAGGGGAATCCATTATGTATTTTAGGATAAATCATAGGAGAATCCATCAAGCACCTGAGTTGCTACCGTTTCCAAGTAGCAGATACGCATCAAATACAAATACATCTTGAGTATCCATGCAACATCATCTTTTTTTAATAGCATGTGCAAGCACAGAGTTGAAACTAGTAAAACATGTGTTCGTGTTGAGGGTATCGGCAGTGAATTTCTCAAAAGCTTACTGCAGTCTCGTGGGGAGGTCAAGCTTTTCAATCGCTCTTAGCGGACCATATAGGGCCATCCTGCTACTCATCAGTCTACCTTGGTCTATCACAACCCTCGACCCATGGCACGGGTGAGTTGGTGACCTCCATAGTCATTGACCCAAAATGGCCCAAGGACCAAGACAACAGCCAGCCCCCTTACAGCACATAAATTTTATATGCGAGAGGTTTTTCCTGTGTGTCTATTATCCATGGGGATGATGATCTAGATATCCTCATGGAGTAATGAATGAAAAATCAAGGGTTTTAGAAGTCATTTGCTAATTCATCATGTGGTTGCAAATTGAATAGTTTCCGTGAATAGAACAAGTTTGGACCAATTCATATATATACACACACATACATACATGTGTGTATACATACATATATGTGTGCACACACACCCCGAGTTTGACTATGCTCCTCTTGGTAGGATTTGGGTAGGACCAAATCCTACCTATTAGAATTAGATGATAGGCTATTTGAAGATCCACTCACTTAAAGTTGATCCATAACATTTGAAGTGCTTAAAAACCAAAATTTAAATTATTTTGAGTTTTCCTACCCATGCATCAAGTAGCAAAAAAATGAACGGCGAAAAGTAGTGAATTATTTAGTTTCACGGTCTAGAACGTTTCAAACTCCACAAAAATTGATGTCCAAGGATTTTAGTGTTTTTAGGTCATGAATCAAAAGTTAAATTTTCAATTTGTACTTTATAAAACATTGATCTATGGATCTCTCCACTTTCAAGCATACATTTTTAGGTCACTTGATGCATATGTTAGAAATCATGAAAAAATATTTCATTTTTTGTCTTTAAACATTTTAAATTATGTAGATCGCATTGAACAGTTTGGATCATCCATTATAATTACATAATGTATACTTTCCAAGTGTATACTCAAATCCTATCAATGGGATCATAGTCAAACTCTTTCTAGTATATATATAGAGAGGGGGGCTTTAGTACTTGCATGGCATAACTAAGCTAATTATGCCTATATTCAAAGAAATTAGATGAGCTGGTCCATTCATCTTAATCTAAACATTTTAAAACGCTCATGGACGAAATATCATGCATTTTGAAGGTTAACTATTCATGCATGAGTTGTCAGAAAACCATTAATTCTGACACCACTTAACGTATATATAAATAGTCTTGAGATGCATGATTTTTGTCTATAGAGCTTTCAAAATATGTAACTCAAGATTAATAGAATGGTCTAATTTTACTGTAAAATATGTACATTAGTAAGTAGGCATATAAGTTAGTTACACCTTAGGAGTAATAGAGAGTTAGACAAGGCTTCTCTGCCTACCTATCATAAGACTTTCAATTTGAAGATCCACTCACTTAATGTTGATTTATATCATTTGGAGCACTTATAAACTAAAATTTAGACTTTTAAGTTTTCTATCCTATCCATCAAGTAACCCCAAAACAGAAGGCCAAATGTAGTGAGTTTAGTTTTACAGTGTAAAATATTTCCAACTCGACAAAATTGATGTCCAAGGGTTTTTAAGCATTTAGATCACTACTCAAGGGCTTGATTCTCAATTTGCACTTTTCAAACCATAGATCAACAAAACTCTTCACTTCCAACTGTCCATTTTAGGCCACTTGATCACATCTAAGAAATCCCAAAAATATTTGATTTTATGTTTCTAAGCATTTTAAATTATCTAAATCATGTCGAGATGGTTTGGGTTCATCCATTATAGATGCATAATATATACTTCCTAGGTGATATGATTTATATTCTCATCATATCCATAGTATCCTAGTCAACCGACATATACATGAGAATAAGGGGTTTGTGGTTAAGCACATATAAATTTATATGTGCTAGAGCTATTTACCACGTGTGGATTGATGATCCACACCATTCATCATGATCTACATATCCTTAAGAAGTCATGGATAAACTCATAAATTTTGGAGATCGTTTGTTCATCCATCAAGCGATCCAAAATTGTTCTATTCATGGAAACCATTTAATTTGCAATCACATGACGGAGGAGCAAATTATCTCCAAAACCCATGACTTTTCATCCAAAACTACTTGAGGATATGTTGTGGATTATACTCATGGATGATCCACACATGGGAAAGAGCTCAAGGACATATAAGTTTTTATATGTGCTTAAGCGCCTCTCTCTCTCTCTCTCTCTCTCTCTCTCTCTCAATCGATGTGTGTGAGCATTTGAAAGTTAGAGGACGCACATACTTCACTAATTACCCAAACCAACTCCCCGTTCGACAATTGCGGGAAGCAAACCTGCAAACCTGCAAACCCCCCTTTTAGAAGAAAAGAGTGTTACTAACGCGCTAACCCACTTTCATAAATTACCCAAGCGAACACCCCCCCAGGGGGGGGGGGGGGGCATGCATTTAACAACTGCGGGAAATAAAACCTGGAACCTCTCTTAGAAGGGAGGAGAGCGACTGGTAGGCTAACCCGCTTTCACACGTACACGCGTACACACACACACACGTATGTACACACATACATACTCACATACACACGCACATACATACGTACAGACATACATATCTTATATGTATCGTGTCAATGTCAATAATAACACACACATATATCTTATATATTCATATTTATAGCAACAGGCTTGTTGAACAATCATGTGAATGCTAGTACAAACATACGCTTCAAGTAGGTCATATCAATTTGTATATTACTATTTAGGCATCACATAAAACAAAGACAAATTCCAATAATTAAACCCTGACTCATATAAAACAAATACACATGTCAAATCGATGAAGAGTCAGGAAAAAGCACCTGATATAGATCCATTGGATCTATCTAATTGATTCAGGGCTTTAATGATCTGATTCAAATACATAAATCAGATGTACTTGAAGCAACTAGTAGTTCTGAACTAAAATTGAGAACAAATTTGCTGGCATCAGAATGTCATCTTCATCACATCTGCTATTCTAAGAAAATGCAATCAAATTTATTTAACTTGTAGTTTTAAGAGAAAGAAATCAGTAAAATGAGAAAAATATATCTTTCACTTGAAAAGGAAAATCTCAGAGCGCACCATATATACAGCAATTGTCTATGTAAGCAAAATTTTGGTTGCTCTTAAGTTCCAATAACATTTTCCTAAAACCACTCGCCATTACGATATGATTTATAGCGAGTAGCCACTGCAAAAATGTTGACCTCTTCCTAAGAATTTACTCATCCAATTTTCATTTTCAAACATAACTACATTCACCTTGCTAACTATTAGTCATTACACATCTCAAACTTACTCCATCAAATACATCTCCATCAGCAATGAGTAAATTTTTCCATCTCCACCAGCTCCTCTTCAGCATATCAACTATTTGATAACTGATTCTAATAAGATGTTCCTTCATTTGAACACTAATAATTATATTCAAACAAGATCAACAATTTGATAACTGATTCTAATAAGATGTTCCTTCATTTGAACACTAATAATTATATTCAAATAAGATTGGAGAAGACTGTCTCAGCCCTCTCCATATTTTATGTACCTTAGCTGCCAGTAGGATGAAAGTACTGATATCTCAACTTACCTTAATCTGTATTACGAGTTTAATGCATTTGTAGTCTAACAAAATATATTAAAAGCAATGAATGATAATAGATCTATGGCATTTCTAACAGACTTGTGTGGGGTATGTTTAAATATAGAGGATATGAACATGTTGCTATCAGGATAATGAAGATTCATATTTCTCGTGCAACAAAAGTTTCTTATGACAGAGGAAGTTAATCACCACCAATACATTAAGTGCACACATATATGGGGCGGAAAAACCAATACTGGTCATCTCATTAAGGCATTTATAGACTGCATGGTCATTAATAGCAATAAGTAAAATAACAAACCATAGTAATATATGGCTTCGAGCCATATACCAAGATTTTGGAGAATACCTTTCTCCTGGAAATCGTCTTTGTTAACTGCGCAGAAACTCCAAAGTCAGCAACCTAAAGAGAAACAGTAAGATGAGAATTATTTTAAAGGCGGAATATAAAAATTATCATCCTGTTTATGAGTGCTAGTCAATCTATGGCAATGATACTTCTTGGGAGAAAAACATCACAAACCTTAACATCTCCGCTCTCTGTCAACAAAATATTTGCAGCTGCCAAAAACCATATAAAAAATTGAGATTATGTATTGATATTTCAAAAGCAGAGAAGAAAATATCACAATATGGGAGATCATTATGCATATTTCAATTATGTATAAGTATGCAAGAGATGAAAAGATACATAGTGAACGGAAACACAGCAAGCACAAAATTGGTAAGGATTTCAAATCTCACCTTTGATATCTCTGTGAATTTTTCCTTCGCCGTGAAGATATTCGATTGCATGCAGTAAATCTCGCAGAATGCATGCTATGGATGTTTCATCAAGTGGAGGACCAGTTTGAAGCTACAAACGTGAACAATATGTTAGACATTCAGTGTTCTTTTTAAATCAATAAACTATCCTACTTCTGCATTTACCTCCATGACTTTCTAAGACAGATAGCTCATGAAGGGAAGCTCAAGTTTTCATGCCGCAAATGAATCATAAATTTATGAATACTTATGATTCCTCACTCTTTATGTGGACCCTTTCCAACTCTAGAGGATGTATGTAGGCATGCTTCTTGGTCGCATGAGAGTTAAATACAGATGAAAGAATGCAGGCCTCCTATGGCCAAATAACACATTTTGATTTGACTGGCCTCATATGGCCAAATAAGAATGCAGGCCTCCTATGATTCCTCACTCTTTATGTGGACCCTTTCCAACTCTAGAGGATGTATGGAGGCATGCTCCTTGGTTGCATGAGAGTTAAATACAGATGAAAGAATGCAGGTCTCCTATGGCCAAATAAGACATTTTGACTTGATAGGACCCTCCCTTGATCACAGTTGTCTTAGGCTAAAAATTTGGAACCATTCAAGAAGATTGACATCAGGTTTTTAGTCAATCCTAAATTGGTCAATTATTTTCTAGAGCTCTCTCAACTTTAGCGTCTTGCACCATGGATAACCCATTATTCACAGGAAATGCTTGGATTATGATACATTTATGAATACCAGAAAACCTTGGTTGTCTTCTACCATAGCCTCTTGCTTCCCTAGATGCAGAAGCACATGTCAGAAGAAACTAGCTATCAACAATGTGTCCAGAAACTAGAAGTTCACTCAAGCCAAAAGAACCTTATTTACCTACAACCTCGTCAGAATGGCAGCTTGCAAAATATCTTCAACCTTTTAGAATATAATCATCACTCTAAGTATAACTAACTACTCACACATTCGTAGGCAGTAACTGAAACTTTAATAATGATATGATAATAGAAATTCAAGTCAAAGATAAAATCAAACCTCAATCTGCTAACCTATAGTTCTTTAAATGCAAGTATCCTACCAAGCTACACTATCAGCTTATATAGTTATCTTAAGGAAAATAATTAAAAACCCAATATTCTTTTCATCTATTTTAGTACCCCAGAGGTTTGATATTTTACAAATATACCCAAAAATCATGACCCCTTTTATTTCTAAAACTGTAGTTTCAATACAAGACAAGTATTCATTGTATTTATACGATTTCTTTTAAGGAACCCCAAATTTGCCCCCTCCTCTTGATAAACTCTACCTGTCACTGCCCTGCCCCCAACACCCTTTCAACCCCCTACCCCCTTGTCCCTTCACCACGCCCCCTCTCACCACTTGCCCTCACAGGATAAGAACTAGCAAGACCTGAGGTTCGATCTCGCTGAACAACCTTGTCCGCGCCTCGCGCCCATCTCACCTTGTCTGCCCGCCAGTGATCTCCATAAGGGGGAGAGATACATGGGCAAGGGCACAGACTGGGAGGTTTGCACGTGAACTCAAACCCCTCGCATTCCAATTGTCTATCTCATCAGGACATGCATGTTAAGATGATGAGGGCAGGTGGTGGTGGACTTGGATGGTAGTATTGATGCTTCATGTCTTTGATTTTTAATTTTTGATTTCATTCCTATGTGAAATTGCTTGGATGATTCTCTCCTTCTTTCTTTGTTGCTTCCTTCTATGCTTCAATGTTGCCAGCTTCAATTTTGGGTTCTTGGTGGCAGCGGCCATAACTTCTCTTCAAACTCAGAAGGTATTGGTGAAATTACAACATCATATTTTTTTTGTTCTGATGATTGATTTCCCAAGTCTTCTTTGTTGCTATGATTGATTTCATAAGAATCTATTGCTTGTTTTGACTTTACTTACATTGGACAATGGTGATTGTGAAAATGACTTTCTTTTTTGTTTTTCCTTTTTTTTTTTGCATTATACTAATGTGTTCTCTACATCCTTGATTTTTCAAAAAATCAGCATTATTTTGATGATTTGGGATTTATTTTGAGTGGAAGAAGGCGATTTATGAAATGGGTTTTGTTAGATTGGTATAATGATTTGACTGATTTGGTAAAGGTCCAATGTTTTCAGACATGAATCTCCCTTCTCATTTAAGCCGCATGAAATGGAGGCTTTTGGGAGAAAATTTGGGATTCGTTGATTGAATTTGTTACTTGCTATTTATTACAAAAATTTATAACTATAGTGTGTTTTGCTTATTTATTACATGTTTGTTTATTTTTGTCAATAAGTAGGTGTAATTTTTAGAATCGATTGCAATAAATTTGTTTTGCAATTTAAATCATTTCATTATTTAGATATTGTGATGAAGCCTCAATGCATGATCAATATAGAAAAAATTTCAAAATTTATCAAATTTTTAGTAATTAGAGCATAAATACAAGAAAATATTGGTGACTTGTAGCATATTTTCTCTAAATGTAGCACTACATTAATAAGTATAGCAAATTTTAGAAACTATAGCATATCTATTTTTTTTGGTGATTAATAACATACATGTGGTATTTTTCCACTGCATATAATCTTCTTTTACTACATATAGCTTATTTTATATTTTTCTAAATTTATGAGCAATCTTTTCTCTTTTTTAAGGCATAGAGATTTTCAAGAGTATAAAGGGCTTGAGATGGCATTAAACCAGATAAAGCTTAATCCTGCAAGAGAAAAGATGTTGGGAGGGACTTTTTGTTTGTAATTACATTATAATCATTTGTTTGTAACTTTTTGGAGGAATAATGTATTACATTTGTTTCTATATTATAAACATGTGATGGTGTAATACTTATTCAGAGATTTCTAGCTTAACAATCATGTGTTATTAGAAATATAGTATAAATTTAGAAAATAATGAAAATATTTTAAGTTTATAGCATTTTTTTGTTTATAGTATATTTGTTCTATTTATAGCATATTTGTTACAAGTATAGAAATTTTGTTGTTGGTTATTAGTATATTTCTCTTATATATAGCATGTGTTAATATAGGAAACTTTTACTAATGATACTATATTTCTTCTATATATAGCAGTTTTTGGGAACCATAGCATTTTTTGCTTAACCTTAGAGCCAGTGAATCACAATTTTTAATATTTTATATTCTTAATTATATTTATTGTAAAAAAATTTAAACAAATATACAAAAAAGAAATAATAAAAATTATGATTAAAAAGTGGATAAATTAATATAATAAAAAAGAAATTATCTTTTACTTAAAAAACTAAAATTACATTAAAAATAAAAAGAAGTTAATTTAAGATTACTTCCTTCTATTTTTCATTATAATTTTGTACCCAGGGGCAAGAATAGTAACGTGACCTTATTTTACAAGGCTAATATACGAATGGGTAAACTTTTGATTTATTTTCAGTATTTTGGGTATAAATGTAAAAATTTTAAACTACTGGGTAAAAAATAAAGGTGAAAAAGAATGAGGTGGAGAAAACCCAAAAATAATAAAACTCCACCATCTACCTCTCTTCTTCCCTTCTTCTTAAGCCCTCACAAAATTTCTCTTCCTCTTTTGTCAGTCCTTTCCAAAGCCCATCCCTTGTTCCCCTTCACTCAAACCGTTTCATAAAACTCAAACCGTTTCCTAATCCCGTCTCATTTCTTTCACCTTTGTCAAACCTTTCTCAACGCTCATCTCTTTTTCTCACCTTCTCCCAAGTCCTCTCAAAAATTAGTAATTATCATCTAAGCTTTCTCCCATCAAAATGTGGTTGGCTATAAAGTAAAAAAAAAATTCCATAAAGTGTTTGGCAAAATTTTACATGTGCAGTCACAACCTAGCATCAACCTTTTAAATCTGTGCAAATTCCTGGCCATGGAAACAAAGAACGAGAAAGGGATTCCTGTAAACTATACATAACAGATACTTCTATTATGAAGTCGTGCTTGTGTAGAACACAACACTTCTTGGGACTCCATGGACACATGTTGGAGACGTCTCAAAAGTGTCCAAAATTTTAAGATATATTTTTAGTTTTTAGACACTTCTCAAGCACTTACTGGATTTTAAAAGAAAAAAACAGTTTCACAACATAGGCCGAATACATTATTACTTGATGAATTTTTCTGTCGACTCACAAACTATATATTAGCAGGAACATTTGCAGGAACAGGATAAATGTACAAAAATTGCAAGTTGTGAAATTAAGGCGCATTTTGATCTCTGTTTGCAGTGTATTAGCCTCATAATTAGAACCATTTCAAAACAAGGTATCCACTTGCACGTTCAGTTTCATGCTCTGGTCATCAATCTGTAATAACTACTTGAGTATACATAATACATTGTAAAGCTAGAAAGTAATTTTGCAGGAAAAATAAAGGTTAAGAATGCCAAGTAAAAGGGATGATTAATATCTGGACATAAATAAGAGAAACGAAGTCATATGAGTCAAATCAAAAACCGATTTTCTCACATTTTAATGAACAAATGAATGTGTTTATTTTTTGCTGAAGCCTCACGAGGCCTTAAACTTATTCAGTAAATAGATACAAAGAAAACAGCAAAAGATATGTGAGCTTACTAAGTCAGCAACAGAACCACCAGCCATGTATTCCATAACTATCCATAGCTTGGTTTGATGGAGATAAGAGCCGTAGTAATCGGTGATATATGGAGAGCGGCATTGTGATAAAACTGAAATTTCCTGATGCAAGAACAAAGAATCTTTTAGAAGAAAAAAAAACTTGGGGTCTGGCAGATTGAAAGAGCTTGTCTGATGCTATTACATGACTATACCTTCTGGATATCCTCTATGTCGTCCTCTCTAAAGAATCAGAGGAATTTGTATTAGAATTATTTCCATGGATGAACAAATATGGGAAACATAAAAGCTGAGAAATTGCATCAATTTTACACCCAGAACAGATTGTATCTTTTCCATACTAATCAACATGTGTAAAAGGTTGAAATGAAGGTAACATAGATGCTATCCAAACTATTTTATAATAAATGATCTCAAACACGCAAAATTCATAACTAGATATTTCCTTTAGGGGGGAAATGCATATTAAACAAGAACTCGAGAATGAAATGTTAGGAGTGAGAAACAAAGAGAACATATGAAGATTGTAACACGCTAGGCGGTGGGTTCCCTAGTAGACCCGCCCACTCCAGCTGGGAGGCTTTGGCACAAAACCCACCAGGGAATCTATGTTTGTGAGCGAGGATGCTTCACACATTTTGAGGTTAACTCATATGAGTATATTAGATGAAAAAATATTAGAATCACAAACTGAAACTGATTACTTTATAAAATGTTCATCATATTCATGGTGTTCCATTTAATCTCCTGCCTATTAGTCAATTTACTAAAATTTTAAATTGCTCTGTGGTCTATCTTTGTGTTTTTCAAGACCTTCATACAAAAAAGGTGATGTCGGAGATATGAAGGTATGGACTATATTATCTTATTATCTTCAGTATAGTGGTTGACCTCAAGTGGGTAGGTATTGTTGGCGCTATGTCAGAACTCTCTCATGCGTCTCTCAGCTCAATAAATTTGTTATTTCCTTCAAGTAGATATGTAAACTAGAGTATGAATCGTGTTAGTTATTTCTTTCTAAAGAGAATAAAAGGTGTAAAAGTGGTTCATATTGTTATTTAGAATCCTATTCAAGTCAAACAAGGTGTCAAATTTTTCATACTTTATAACTTTTAGTGATAACTTTTCATAACAAATGACATGGTCATTTTAATGAAAGATTGTTCTAAGATTATCTCTTTCAAAATATTTTATTAAGAGATTGAAAATAAATTTGCTTGTTCTACTAAAATTTTATGATCTAAAATGCTCTGAAATATCTGCAACATGTTTTGCAAGAATATTGTTCGTCTAATGCTATTATTCATCAGGACCTCTTGTGCTCATACACCGAAACATAATGGTGTTGTTGAGCACAAGAACAATCATGTATTGGATGTTGCTCGAACTTTAATAATTCACATGCATGTTCCAAAATATTCTTCGGGTGATGCAATCTTAACCGCTAATCGTGTTCCTTCTTCTATACTTAGTAGAAAAACCTCATTTTCAGTTCTTCATAAAAGATAAGCCATTATTTGATTCATCATCCAAAGTGTATGGATGTCTTGTTCATGTTTTAGAGGAAAGCACATGCTAAATTAGATCCTAGTGCAGTTCGATGTGTATGTCTAGGCTATTCTCACACACACAAGCGCTAATGTTGCTAGAATCTTGTTACTATAAAGCATTTTCGCTTCAGTTGTAATGACGTTCTTTGAGAACACATCATATGTATTTCTTCTACTACCTCTCCTGTTTCCAATCCTGTGAATGTTATACTACCTCTTATTCCTGATATATCGATACACAAGTAAAACCACCATTTAAGGTTTATCAACATTGCTCTATGACAAATTTACAGTCCACGAACTAGTCCACAAGCTAGTTTACTAGAAAGAGCCGTAAAGTTAATGTTAATTCATTGGTAGTTAGCCATATCAAAAGGTGTGAAGGTCAATAAATGTCATGCACTCCTAAAGCCATCCCTAAATATTTAGATTAAAAAAACTACCTTGACAATCCTCACTTGAAAAATGGCGATAAAAGAATTGCTTGCATTTATTTAAATCACTTCTGTCTCAATTATTGTTGTTAACTTAACAAAAATGATGAGAGAGAAAGATGCATTAAGTTGTCTCCAACAAGGATCGAATCTTACTAAGAAACTTAGTGTCCCAAAATTAAGGTCAACTAACACTATAACTCTACTAAAGGAGTATAGCTTCCCACAAGGCAGGGCAATTAAAAAAAAAGATATTGCATGCAAAAGAAGATAGATAACAAAGCTGATGATGTAAAAATCTAACAAAGGCACTCACGCTTCTTCCAGATCAATAACTTTGATAGCAACATCTTTGTTTAGCTCCTTGTCGAACCTGAAATTGGAAAAGATAGTTATTGACTGTACTAGCACAAGATTAAAAAGTCAAATTTAAGAGGGCTTGATGACTTGATTCATTAAGAAGCAAGGTAGCATGTTGGTTACCAAGTCTTCACAAGAGACAAGCGCTTACCGTATAGAATAACAAAACACGGATTTTCAGAATGCATTATTCTGATTCCTAAATATTGCTCTAAAAAACTTAATACAATGAACAATCAGAAAAATTATATAAAGAGCTCTTTTCCATCTGACCGTATTAATGTTTATAAAAGCAGCTGCCTATGCACTTAAATGGTCAGCCAAGGCGGGTGGAGGGTGTTGGCCGCTCCTCTTTGCTCGGCTTGAGCATGGCAGCAGAATTCTCTCCCTACAATTTCATTAATTATACACCATAATACTCTTATAAAGAGTGCATGTTTCATTATAATATGCATGAACTTATCAAACTTATTGCCACCCCCTATTATTATTCATAATTGTATAGCACCAATAGCCTTCTCATGTAGATTATCAAACCTAACATATTACTCGTCCCAGCTCTTAACATAAATATTTGGCAGAGCATAAATATTTGGCAGAGCAGCAAAGTAAGTAAAACCAATGACTATCCATCCGCCACCTATAGCAAACCATTGCCATGTCCACTGCTGATTGAGCTACCTCCACCACCACTTCTAGTTAATAATACTTTTTTAATTATCATCTTTACTTTATTTATAATTTTATACTTCTTTCTCTATTTTTTTACTTATTTGTTTCTTTCTTTTTTCTTTTTCTTTTTTAGCAAGGTTTGTGGCTGCATCTTATTGTTAATTGGTATTTTATATGGTCATAGCTTGTGTAACTTCTTTTCTAGACCTTCGTAGAGTAATTTCTCCATTGTATCCTTATTTAAATTTATGCAGTTATTTAGAATGAGAGAGAAATCTGACTAAAACTCTGAGCAGGCACCAAGTGGCCACCTAAGCTCTAGGCAGCCACTTAAGCAGCCAGCTCAATCACCACCCCACATTTTTACCACTTTTGAATCGAATAGACTGAAAGATGTGGTGCAACTAATGTAAATTATTTAGTAATAAAACACCGAGAGCAAGTGAAGCAAGATTACTTAGCCTGTAAAGGTCAAATTGTCTGAATTCTAAGGGAAAGTTTATAGGATGCATATAGTATGTGGTGAACGCTAGCAAATATTATACTACTACTGAGCATTCTTTATTCATCGGCATCCTAACAGTCCAAACAATTGACGCAAATATATAATTTATTTAAGATTTGCCTTAATGGCGTTTGATCTTAAAAGTACATGGATTACTCAACACATGGGAAGGCAGCAAAATACAGAAAAAGACAAGGTATATAAGGATAAGCCTCCAGAATTTTTCCCTCCCAGAGAGCAAATATTGACTTCCTTTGCCCTGGAGGTCACCCAAAGAACAGATAAGACTCCAAATCCTATGATTACTCAGCATGTAACACAAAGCGAAGCCTTTCAATGAGGTCACCACCAATCCTAATATTGCTCGAATGCAACCAGGCTTAACTATGCAGCATATAATGCCCAAATAAGAACTTCAATAGAGATCGCTCATCTTACCGTGCAAGAACACTAAACTCTGGAGTTTGCCACAGTTCCAAACTCACGGTTCATGAATGCTAATTAATTTCTGAGTTCATTGTTAGTATTAAATAAAAACATTCTCAGGACATAATTGTTGTGAGAGCATTCACTTTTGAGGTGGCAAAAATACCCGCCCACGGCCAGCACCCTCGGGGTCAATGCCCATTCAGCATCACCTGTCCCCTAGAAGCATCTGTAAGCACTAAGAATTAATCAACACTCGCATGTCACTCAGCTCTGCATGGAATTTAGTTCCACATAACTTGAGCTAGTGTTTGTTATGATGCCATTTGTACTGCACGAATGGGCGGCCTCCATAAAGCCACACATCCTACATTACTCTTACAAAAGCATGGTGAACTATGGATGGATCATCCACAAAAATGTCGGCTAGGACTAATTTTTGCATTCCCTGGAACTTTTATGAACTAGACCCCTTCCTAGGATGTGACATGCTGATGTAGAATATTCACTTTCGGGGTCAAGTTAGAATGCAACCAATTTACCCACATATGATAGCTCACATTCTTTTACACCATCTGACGTAGTGGACTAAGGGAATTGATTAAGAATAATGAAATTCATCTTCTATCTGAATTTTCTGCATAGATGCAGAACTTCTGTACTGAGAAAATTATATTGAAGAGGAAAAGATGAATTATAAAGTGAGACTTTCATTACATAACCTGCAAGATTTTCCTTCATGCTCTACTAAAAACTGAATTCATTATTAATAGATTTGGACAAAAAGACTCAAAAAGTTTTCCTTAATTGGATATGGAACCTAGTCCTGAATGGACTCTAAGAATTTCTTAATTAAAATATTAACCAATTAAAAGACTACAGCCGAATGCGCTATAAAGATAACCCAACTCCATAAGTTAATGTTAACCATATTGCTCAAGAGTTAGACGTGGATTGTAGGACCTGGTGTACCTTGTATTATATGCTTTTATATTGTAGTCGCGTGGAGCTTTATGGTTGGTTTGGTATCTTAATTGAAAAGGTTTAGAATTATGCCAGAAATTCCAAATCCACTTCAAAAAATTCTAGTCTTTCTTTATTTCATTCTTTTGTGTTATGTTCTATTACTATGAGGTAGGTATAGGAAACTTTTTAATATTTCTTGCACAAGAATTAAAGCATGCATTGTATATAAAGAGTCCCTAAATGTATTGAATCATCTACACTCTTTTTCAGTGAAAATATCATTAACTTTTTGTTTTAACACAGAATTTCTCCATCTAGAATTGAATTTAATTCTTGCTTAGTATTATAGCAGATTTTTTCTGTAACAATCTTTCTTCTAACCAATGCATTACCGCTCCCATATTGAATACTTACTATGTCTGGTGCCTTATGTTTGTGATATATGAATGCGTGTTCTTGGTACACAAGCATCAAAGAACATGTGTCCTGACTCCTGCTACTAACAGGAACACTCAAGAGAACTTTTGTTATCGCTTTAATGTTATTATAAATTAATTTTCTCCCCAGATGAAAGCAAACATCTTTCTGTTATTTTCTACTATGTAGATGACAACAATCAATTGCACAGTTACATTATGCTAAACTTTCTTCTCGTGAAGTGATCTCGGGCTTCATTCACCAAATTCCAAACCCAACCCATCCCCAAGGAACTAAAGAAACATAAACATTAACTTCTGTTGACCTCTCTAACACTACCATCTGCGGTGATGTGATCCACGGATTTATGTTTGGGATATCTCACCTACTAGGCATCGGGCAATTAGCTATTTTCATTGAATGACTTTTAGAGTAAAAGA
Organism: Agave tequilana; assembly: GCA_038442645.1. NCBI lineage: Eukaryota > Viridiplantae > Streptophyta > Magnoliopsida > Asparagales > Asparagaceae > Agave > Agave tequilana. The sequence continues at coordinate 293,068 of JAVJIF010032406.1, read as the reverse complement.
AAATAATCAAAAAGGAAACAATGATCTAACCTCCTAATGGTAAAACAATTAGTTTTACATGTAACTGAATGAAACATGAAGTTATAAAGATAAATTGTGACGCAGAATCACCCTCCGACAAAGACAATAGGATCTGTTGCCAGTCCAGATAACTTTTTTTTTGTGTCATGTCCTAGTATCTGATACACAATCCCTCACAAACTCTTAATAACATTAATGAAGTGACTCTCCCTAATATGTGTGTTCCTTTCCCAAGCAGCTACCATCTGAACCCATAGAATACTTCTTCCTTGTCTAAAAACTTGTTTAAATTCATCCATGAAATCTCAAATGAGCCAATTAAGTTTACCACTATAATGTCAGATGCTAGGAAATAAAGAAAATAAAAGCATATCAAAATTCTTTTTGGTTATGCATGGATATGGATATACGGTTCTGCTGGCATTACCTCTATCCTCAGACCTTCCCCTCTCTTTCATTTCATCCAAATAGAATCTTGACTGCACAAAACTGCGTCAAAGCTAAATGTGTGAAAGATATGACAGGGCAGAAACTTCCTTCCAATCTATCTTGAGTATATACCAACGTTAGGCAAGCAATATGGACATTCTTTGAAAGAGTATGGCCATTGGTTTGCCTTATTAACAACTTGGGTTCAGCACTTCTGATGCCACTGAGCTGGGACACGTGATGCATGTCACCCAAGAGAAAAGTTTTAATGGCATCAGACCTAACAGAAAGGAGCCCTCTCTCTCTCACCCACAGCTTATGGAAATTGGTATCCCTCATTAACAACTTAGCTTCAACTGTTCAGCACTCCTTGTGTTATCAAAGATGTATATGTTACCCAAGAGAAAAATCCAATAGCCACAGACCAAAACAAAAAAAAGAACTTTCACAGTTATGGACATTCCTATTACCTTCTTAAAAACTCAGATTCAGCAATTTGCATCACCAAAAATGGATGAATTACCTCGGAGAAAATATTCAATGCCATGATCAAACAAAGCACGCATATGTGTGTATGCGGGTGTGTATGAGATAGAATGTATACGTGCGTGTGTGAGCACACGCACATGCATGTGGGTGTATATGAGAGAAAAGCCTCCTCACCCAGTGGTTTTCAGAAGGCCATCCAGCACAACTACGTATTTTCCCTGCAAAAGACTGCAGAAAAAGACACTGTTGTACGTTTCTAGTGGGAAACCCATGCCCCCAAGAGCTCCTACATATTAGTATCAACATCCTTATCGTCTTGTTCATCCAAAAATATTTGCTACCCCCGAGCGTTCATCCATTAACGATTCAAACAAGAACCCATATTCCCGCTAACACCCAAAGTGATGAAGAGACCATCAAGAGAGCCTTCCATCAACTACCCCAAAATCCCATCAGCTTTCACATGATTTACGCTTCTATTTACGTATTATTGCAAAAGATTGACCATTTACGCTTCTATTTGCGCGTTATTTTAGTAGATTGATCCAGACGCCACAGGCTGAATAAATGTTCGATCAAACCCTAAGTAATTCCACTGCCATTGGTGGGGACCAAAACCCAATTCCAGATTGAGCCCCAAATGATTCAACGCAACATAAAAGAAAGAAAGGAGGGACTTACCCTTTGAAGACATCGCCGAAAGAGCCTCTCCCGATCAGCTCGAGGGAACTGAATCGGGCTTCGATGGCCGCAACCAACGACGCTGAATCCGACATATCGAGGGCCAGACACTGCCGCCCCCTTCACCGCAGTTAAATCCTTGGTCCCCGCTTTCGAAATCTGGAAATTTACGGCAGCTCGAGCGACATCAAACCTACCTAGGACGGCATCGATCCAATGGGAGAGGACTGAGATCGCTTGGAGTGAAAGGGAAGGGAGAGATCTATGGGCAGAGAGAGACAGAGAGAGTGATGGTGATGGGGATTGGGAGAACGGAGAGAGAAGGCGATAATGAATAGAAAATGAAAAATGAAAAATTTCACTTCCGCCCCAGCATTTGGGATGGGCGAGTGAATGTGTGTGCGGTCCCCCCAGTGAGGATACCGATCATTTAGTCTTTGTTCAATTTTTACATTCGGCATGTAAATAAAAGTGTGAAGTGTCAGTAAGAAATGTGAAAATTTAGTAAAAAATTGAGATTTGTGAAAATAAGTTTTCAGTATTTGATTGTAATTTGAAAGTATAAATAAAATAATATATTGTATTTTTTAGTATTTAATTAGTAATGTAAAAGTGAAAGTGAAAAAATTGACCACAAAGTTGACTATAAATTTGAATATTAAATTAAATATTATTTTTTAAGTGATGTTTTTGAATTGTAATTGGACTGCAAATGAGATTTACATGATACTAAAATTTAATGTATTAAGTAACAAATTATTGCAAATAAGATTGACATGACCATAAAATTAATTTTAGCACCGTAAAAGTAGGAAAATGATAAAGTAAAAGAGAGGTGTAAAAGAGAAAAAGGAAAAAGAAAAAGGGTTTTCTCATTTCTTATTTCCGGTGCAAAACAAGTAAGGGAAATGAGATATGAGTTTTCTCACTTCCCATTTTTCTTCCACTTTCATGAATCAAAACACGCCCTTCATGCATTTAGAATTTACATATGACATATAATATCAAATATATAGCACAAATATTTCCTGAATTTAGTATAAGCTGAATAATGATACTGATAATAACTAATGTACCGCCGTCGGGCGGTGGGAAACTGACCGACGCGCGCAAGAGAGAGAGAGAGAGAGAGAGAGAGAGAGAGAGAGGAGGAGGAGGAGGAGGGGGGGGGGGGGGGGGGGGGGGGGGGGGGGGGATGGGGGGAGGGAAGGAGAGCTAGAAAGAGGAAGAGGGGGGAGAGGGGAGGCGGTTAGGGGAAGAGGAGAGAGGCGGAGAGTCAGAGAGAGGAGAGGGGGAGAGCGAGAGCGAGAGGGGAGAGAGACAGACGGACAAACAAAATTTATAGAGAAGACATGGGAGAAAATCTCCCATCAGTCGGTTTTGACTAGTATAGAGCTTTAACAGTGAGAAACCGAGTGACGGCAGCGATAGAGGCAGCGACTATGACAGAGAGAAAGAGGAAGAGGCAGCGACTGGAGGGGGTGAGGAGGAGGCTGGGAGAAGAAGGAGGAGGCTGTCAGAGAGAGGAGTATGGAGAAGAAGAACTTTGCTGTTGTTGTTCTCTCTCTCGAATGAAGACAAATAGACGGGACAGACAACTTTTGTGGAGGAGTCATGAGAGAAAATCTCACTTCACTCGGTTTTGATAACAATAATAAGTGTCTTGTTTTGACCTGTGATCAAATGCAAAGAAAATAAATACGACAAATACCATTGGCTAACGTCTCATCCATCTCCATTAATTTCAGTGTGAAAAATAATTCAACTGGATTTTGATTAATTGGCACCAAGGGCGAGCAGATACAAGAAATAGGTAAATTATCTATCAAAGAAATTAAAAAAATTATAGAAATGAGTTTGAAGAAGATAAAATCCGTCAATAGATGAAAAAAGAAATAGCTAGTCCTTAGACATCGGGGAGGCACGGCAGCACGTGGCATAAGAAAATAGACCATATAGTAATTGGTAAATCAAATTTTAATTTATAATGATTTATGTCAAATTGTCAGTATTAATTAGCTTGTAAGTTTGTCAATATTAGCGTAGGTTAATATACATCATTTTTTTTTGTTGTGATGATTAAGAATGAACCATTTGATTTAGCCTGATTTAAAAAGTTACAGGAATAAGATCATAAATTTCGAAAAAGAAATAAAATCTTGAAGAAACAGAACTATACAAATATACAGTAGTAAAAAAAAATAAGAGTTCTAAGAAAGCAATTTGTGGAAAAGAACATAAACAATATGATAGAATCATGAACTCCCTAAAACTTCTTAGAAAGATTTGTGGAGTTAATTTGACTAGTAAGAAACTGAAGAGATTAAACCATGAATTGTCTAAAAAAAAAACAAGAGAAATAAATAATGAAGAATATAAAAATATACCTGAAATTTTAATTACTCGTCCTCATCTTCTTTCTTCTTCTTCTTCTTCTTTATTCTCCTTAGCATTTGAAATTCTTTCACTTTTGCTTTACTTTTGTTCAACTTGTTCTCTTAGAATATTTTTTCCTTTTTCTTCATCCTTTCCTTATAATTGGTGCTCAAATTGGGAGGGGGTCAAAAGAAACGAAGGCACACGAGACGTATAATTGTCATGGATTCATGTTGTGCCGAGAGTGGGCGCCCACACCCAATTTTTGAGAAACTTCGAAAGTTTATATTAAATAAATTATAACATCTTTCTATAAATACTCCATTAGATTATGTATATTGTATTCTCAAATATAACATATTTGAAATTTAGATTTAGTGGTTCGATTGTGATATTTGATTTTACAAAAGCCAAAGTTAAGTCCCAATATTATTTATTTTTCTTTATTCTCTCATTAATAACTATTCTTTAAAATTTAAAGATTTCATCAAATTTAATTTCACTAACTAACTTTTAGAGATTTTATTATTGATTTTATCATATTTTGTTACATCCAAACTGAAAAAAAATTCTGCATCCACCGCTGCTAGAACTATGAAAGTCGAAAAGTCTATAACAGAAAAGAGAAAAAAAGTACATGAACACCTCAAGCTCAAGGTCGTCTAACTTCTAATGAGATAGAGTTGTATTGAATTAGAAGGCTTTCATCGTAAGGTTCTTACGTAGAAGCTTATTACAATGGTTGGAATCTCTATATTATGTCTCATATTAATAAAATTTGATTTAATATACTTCCTCGAAAACAATAATGAACTTATTTAATCTAATAATAATTTCTTTCCATTTCTGAAAACTTACTCAAGGTAAGAATTGCTAAGGATAACAAGTACTTCAAACTTTGTTACAAGAAGAAGAAAAAAGAATAGATTCTTATATTTACGACGTTAATGTAGAAGCGTTGTTTCCTCTCTCTCTCCCTCTCAGAGTCAGGCCTTAAAGATGCAGATGCGCATACATGTCGTACAGATACTCAAACTTTCTGTTCATGTACGTAGAAACAATTTCAAACTTCAGATACCAACAAAATACTCAGGTACAAGATATATTTGCAGTACACGCAGTTGTATATTCATATTCAGATACCAATTCATATACTTTGGATAGTTTGTCACTATCTGTAACTCTATTTGTATTCTACACAAAAAGAATATTCATCTGCATATTTTACACAAAACACAAATGAATATTCATATTTCCCAGCATACAGATAAATATTCACTTCAGATGTAATATTTGAATGCAAAACATACAGAAGGCAATTGCATAAAACCTCCAACTTCAGTGGTAATGGCATTTATCGCCATCCCTGTAACAGATCTATTGCCAGACAAGTAACTGCTTGCATACATGTAACACTTTTACTGAAAAAGATTGTCATAGTATTGCGCAAGTTACCGGACAATGAATCTGGTGTATTCAACGGTAAGTTGATAAAAGAACTTCTTTTTTGCGGCATCAAACACGCAGAAACTCATTGTTATCTCAAGCTAAAGCAGGGTGTACAATACAGAAAGTATAGGCATTTGACAACAGATTCTAAAGTTCCCTACTTCCGTTTTCAAATTCCGAGCGCCAAACATCCCAAGCGAATGAGTGATACAAGAACAGAATGCACTAATTATTGCCAACATTTGAAGCAGCATCTTCTCAAACTAAAACATCATACATGTGTACTATTGCTTCAGTTGCTACTAGTATATCTGAATCATATTTTACTACGAATTTTGCCTATGATTTGATCTTTTTGGGAGATGCCCACACGCCGCTCTGCAAGAAATTGGGAAAAACGAGATCCTTTTACTTCCCTATTTTCCGGTGAAGTCCTTAGCATTGTAGATGGTGGCGGAATCAAAGCCCACACGGAAGATAGGAGCTCATTTGGATAGTCTAGAACCTGCAAGGCTGCTATGTCCTGTTTCCCTGGAGGTGAAAATGCACATCAGATGGAAAAATGATCAAGTGCAACATCAAATAAAAAAAAGAGAATCTTAACTAAATAATAATGCTTAAGAAAACATGTAGAATGGTTTCAAAAATTAAACAGCACCTGAAAACTTGAAGATAGGTTCCAAAGCTGAACAAGGGATGCTGAAATTAAGATGTGGTATAATAGTTCCACCACCATGCCTAGCATTGCTGAAGGATCAAAGAGAAAAACTTCTGAGCACAAGAATCAATTTACACATGAATAAAACTTACGTATGCAACTCGATTCCTACCTAATAGCACTCAACAAGAAATATGATGCAAGTAAAAGAAACAGCAGATAATGAACTCAAACATATTGCAAGGATTGAGAACGATTTACACTTTTTTTTTTTTTTTTTTGGGGTTGGGGTGGGTGGGGGGGGTGGGGGTGGGGGATAATGATCTTTAGGTTATTAGAGACTTGATCAATAGAAAAAAAATCAAATATTCTCTGCCTAATTTACTGGAACAACAAAATTGGTTTAAGATTTTTGGAGGATTGATCCTTGGTTCCACAAGCTTAAACCTACACTGCCAACAATGTAGATTTTCCTACCCACCAATTTCCCGCTAGTTCTATCACTCACTTCTATGACAAGCCCTCTCTTCTCCAGCGTTTCCTCAGATGGTAATTTGATTAGAGGGTTGATGTCAACTAGGCAGCAGGTCATAAATTTTCATTAAATCTTACATGGAGCCTTCTAAAAAGTTTTGGAAGTTATATAGAAGATTCATTTTGATGGGAAAAGACTGAGCATGATGAAAATCATCATATTTGAGAATAATTAGAAAAATCAACCCAGAGGATTCTTTGAGAAGTTCTGAAATCTTATATATGAGTCTCCACCAAATGATTGAGCTCTCAGTTATGGTGCAGCTTAGAAATGATGGAATAAAAAAAAAAATAAAAATCTTGGTTACCCCTTTAAAGAAAAATACAATTTTTAAAAGGTCTGAGACTCTGAAATGTAAAAAAAAGAAAGATATTTCAAAATTAGGCGTTAGAAGTGAAAAATCAAGGATGGCAAGTAAGTGTGAGAAGCAATAGACAAGGCCTGTGCATAGTGGGCTATGCTAACCGACTTATCAGGAAGTGGACTACTGTGCTTCCAGCTCTGCTTATAACCCAAAATCTCACGGATGAGCTGAACCTAGATTTCAACAACTATTTAAAGCCCTAAATCCCACAGTAGGGAATGGTAATGCACATAGAAGTATAAATAATCTAGTCCTTTTGTTGTCATTTGATATTAATCAATATCGGTGCTGCGGAGAGAAAACATGGACCTGCTCAACACACAAAATATATTTCATCACAAAGCTTGAGATCGGCCATGAAAGAAAACAGCAGCATTTCACTTAACAGATCCGGTTATGTATCTGATATTATTTTTTTGGCATATAAGTATGCTGGAGACAGCAAGGTTGAATTATGTCAGTATAGAGCATTGCACCTTGTCACAAGTCCAATCAAATGACCATCCGAGTTGACAACAGCGCCACCACTTGCTCCTGGATGAACAGCAGCAGTTGTTTGAAGCATTATCGGTGCATTTCTTTTCTCAGTATCTACTATGCTTGATTCAGGGAGGTGAGTTAGTCCCGGTATCCTGACAACATTTGCTAACACTCCAGAGGAAACAGATGGGGAGAGATCTGGGTTCATGATAAATTCCATCATGTAATAAAACATATGTAATTGAAGTAAGAACAATAAGAGAAAAACTTAGAAGTCCACCAATTTGTATCATAAAACAGAGGTTTTAGTTATCTCACCAGAACGGGGCCCAATAAGACCATGCCCGATAACATGAATGGTTGAACCTATGACTGGGTGGGCAAATTCCGGAGTGATAGGGCAAAGCTGATCGGGCACAGATTCAATTTGCAGCAAGGCAACATCCCAGGGCCCTTTTGAAACATATACCACTGTAGCACCATACCATGTATGTTGCCCCATGTGATGCAAGCGTATTGATATTCTCTTATAGTTTCTGTAATATGAACTCAGGAATGATCCTTCATGCCCACTGGTTGCAGACTCTTCAGAACTTCCCAACCGTGATGGAAACAAAGCCCATCTTCCTTCTTTATCAATACTTTCTTCTTGCAGGGAAATATTCCTTCCGTGTTCAAAAGATGATGTGGTGTTTTTGTTCATTAAACCTAGTAGAGATGTTCTTCCAAATCTCCATGGTTCCAAGATATGAGCATTTGTGAGTACAAGACCATGGTTGTTGAGTACAATACCAGAAGCCCAAGCACCATCACCGACTGTAACAAGAGCAATTGACGAGATAGCTTTTTCTAGTGAGGACAGCGAGGTACATGGGAAATCAGGACATCCAGGTAAATCATTGCCAGACCTCCTGAAATGATTTGATCCATAGAGTAATGATTTCTGTACCCTATTGATGTTCCTGTCAATTAGTTCCTTCTGGGCTCTTTGAGCTTCCTTCCGCAACTCATCACTTCCAGCAGCTGCTATCGCATCCCATGAGATCACAAGCTGTTATCCAGATTTTAACAATGTACCCTGAATCTTCATAAAATGGAAAGTGAAGAGGCCCAAATATATTGCTGTTACCTGGATTTCTGCAATGCCCCCTTTTGTCCTCAAGGGTCTAGTCAGGATACCGATGAGAAGGCCTTGCTTGTCAAAAACAGGGGCCCCTTCCATTCCTGAGACATTGAGATATTGAATATCTGATTGGATTTTCTGCTTCAATATAATGATAGAAGCTTAGAGGATAGAATAACATTTCACATACCAGGAAGGCAATGAATGTCAGCCATCAACAGCGAGCTATGACTAGAACCCACGGGGAAGCAGTTTGCTACAGTTCCAACAGAGATGCTGGTTCAAGAAAACAAGAAACACCTTACAACCAAGGTCTGAAATTATTGTTTCATACCAATATTTATGCCCAATATTGATATCGCCAATAATGACCCAATATGACCAAGATGATACCAAAATTGTCTTTATGATGACCTGAAACAGCTGATATTGCCAATTCCAATACCAGGAACCGACAGCCCATACTGATACCAACACAGAGATTTCAAACTATGCTCCCAATTTTAACCTGTAAATTATGGGGCCTCAAGCATGCGACTTTGAAGGCTTGGTGTAAACATATTCTCATACGAGGTACATATAGTGTCCCATAAACACACAATAAATCCCATCTATAATTAGTCGGATAAAAAAACATCAGCATGCAGATGAATGCCTGCAGTGTGAAAGTGTAGCCATCTAAAAGTGGCTTTACAGGGCCTCAAAACTGAAGCATCTTAAGTTCCCAAACTTTATTAGAACACTGATCTTCAATTATTTGAATTAGTAGGGGAATTACACGATGGGTTAGATAACAGTTTGAACAAATCTGTCTCACTTAACAAAGGTTGACATGTGAAGAATAGCATTTTTTAAAATGAACAGAATCACCGTTAAAGCAGACAGAGTAGTACTACAAAAAATTATATGCCTGTTAAAATATCTACAATCAAAATAACATAGAGGCAAAGACAATCCAAGGTCTAGCCTTCTAGGACACATGGATGAAAGTAGATTTGGTCAAATACACCAGATAGCAACCCCTGGGAAGTACTGTAACGGTCCCATTTAAAAATTTTCGTTTGACCATAATTATCTCAATAATCCAAGCGTGGGACCCATAAGAAAACACAGTCTAAAAATTTCCATATCAAAGTATATATATATTACAAAGTTAGAATCTAACACCAGGCACTTTAAAGTTTACAAGTTAATGACAACATCCAACTAATAGTACGCATGGTTATACACAGTCATATACATATCAAAAGCAACTTTAATGCAATGGCTCCGATGGCGCTTGTCCCGCACATTGCCTTTAAGCGGGTCCTTTGCCCTTGTCCAAACCTGGAGGTGGAATTAAAAATAGAGTGAGCTTGATAGCTCAGTGAGTAAAACAATATTTAAGCATGCTTATTAAGTAAGTCTACCTGGGCTAAATCATCCTGTTGACAAGTGTGTCTTTATCCCATTTTTATACAATTTTGTTATTAGCCGAGAACCTAATTAGAACACAGAATCCGGGCTTATTAGTCGACTATATCATCCTATAGTCGACTAATATTACCTATAAGTCGACTAATATTATAGCTATAGTCGACTGAATTCAATCCAAAAGTATCTGCTTCTATGTTGGCTGCCAGGAACTTATGTAGTCGACTACCCTTCCTGGTGTAGTCGACTACTTATGCACTAGTCGACTTGAAGGTCCCCTATAGTCGACTAGGTGTGGGTCAAAAAGGTATGTTGCTCTCTGTATGTCACCTATAGTCGACTACCCTTCTGTTGTAGTCGACTACTCAATGTATTAGTCGACTTATAAGTCAACTGTAGTCGACTAACTATATCCAAAACAGGTTGTTAACTCTCTGTTTGCTCTCTGTATCTGGGGATAGTCGACTACAGTCTGTCTGTAGTCGACTAACTATGTTTTCCAGCAGTTTGTCTGCCCATATATCACACCTATAGTCGACTAATCCCAGGGACTTAGTCGACTAACCTACATAAAATTTGCCTGTATAAGGATTTATTCCAGATTCAACATTAAGGATTTATATATATGATTTCAACATAGAATTTCTTTCTTAGCCACATCAATATACTTATTAACTCTAACATTGGACTCCCCCTTCGGTCTCCTCCGGTTCAACCCGGTCCCTTCCTCCGATACGTCATTCCACGTAATAATTTCCTCCTTCCACCGCCACCGGTTCAACCCGGCCCCTTCCTCCTATGCGTTACCGCATAATCTCCCCTACTTACACCTCCGGTTCAACCCGGTCCCTTCCTCCAAAATACAACAATCACATTCATCATATACTATCAATATGCAAAGATACATAAAATAACGACAACATGCAAGCTCGTAGTCTTTACTTTAACACATGTCATTATTGTGGGGTTCATTAACATGAATGGGTAGCTACTGGTGAAATCATAAATATGCGAGTCTTTATGAGGTAACCAACATATCTTGACATCGTAAAATATGCGTGACTAAAAATATATGCATGGTGTCATGTGTCATGTTTATCTATATAACCCTTTCTTTAGAACATGTAGTAGGTTACCGTGTTAAACATCCATGAGCTTAACTCCTACGGGATTGTCATAGGAATATGTATACATAAATCAAACCTATAATTTATACTCATGAGGTTATCTTTCACTTTTATGTCTATTTATCCCTTACGATTTCGTTCATTTTTTCAAACTTTATTCTACTTATCATGACACTAGGATCCATATGTTCTACTCATCCTTCGAAGTGGTAAGTTCTTCTCAAGCTTGCTTTCCCGCTACAACGGAGTCTACAAGTCATAACAATGCCAATATTAGTTCATAGTTAACGAAAATAAAATAAGAGGGTAGAGTTCTAGAGTGTTTTTCCTTACCGTTCAACCAATGACACTTCCCCCTCAACTTCCAGTTCTAGATCACCCTTTAACTCGTTCTATCGGTTTTATGGGAGGAGTTAAGACAGGAAAAAGGAACCTTTTCTTGTGTATGGACTGAAGAAAAGTAGGTGGGGAATTGAGAAGGAAAGGTAGGGTTTTTGTGAAGAGAATGTGGCTGTTTTTTGCTGGTTTTTGGCTGCTGTTTTTGGGCTGTTTTTACTGCTGGTTTGGGGCTGGTTTTGGGCTGCAGAAAAAGGGAAGAGAGGGGGAGGTTTGGGACTTTGGATGAAGAGAGAGAGGTTTTATCAAATGAGGTAACTCTCTTCATCCCCCCTATTTATAGCCTCTTTCCCTCCACACAAATGTGCCAAGTGTCCCAACTTTAACCCATCACTCTACCCTACACCATGCCCTATGACAAGCTCCATGCCTCCCCCCCTCTCCATGAGGTACATGTACCTCAAGTATGGTGAGAGAGATGGTGGCAAGTCAACAACATGTGGTGTATTCCTATGTCTACATACATGAGTATATACATACTTCTATATTCATTTTCATACATACCTATATACATACTAATATATTCATTCTCATACATACCTACTTATGTACCTTCACACAATTAAACATGTAATAGGTAGGGTATCTAGCATGAATATTTTTTTTCCATCACCCCTTAAAGTATCAATATTTAGGAAAAAGAAGGATGCTTAATTAAGGCAAGTGTTACATTCTACCCTCCTTATGGAAGTTTCGTCCTCGAAACTTAACGTACCTTGGAACAAATGTGGATAGGCCTTCCGTATCTCCTCTTCCAGTTCCCAAGTAGCTTCTTCTATGTTTTGATTTCTCCATAAGATCTTGACCAAGGGAATATTTTTGCTTCTCAATTGTTTCTCCTTGCGATCAAGAATTTGCACTGGTTCTTCTGTGTTTGTAGAGGTCCATAGGAGATGATGTGATCAGGATCAAGCACATACTTCCTCAGCTGAGAGACGTGAAATACATTGTGCATCCTCTCCAATGCAGGAGGTAGGGCCAATCGATAGGCAACCGGTCCAATTTTATCCAATATTTCAAATGGACCCACATATCTAGGAGCTAATTTGTTTTACCGCCGGTGCGTCTTACTCCCTTCATTGGAGATACCTTCAAAAAAACACTATCCCCCACCTCAAACTCCAGTAGTCTGCGGCGGCGATTGTCTGCATAAGCTTTCTGCCTGCTCTGGGCTGCTTTCATCTTTTCCTTGATCAACTTGATCTTCTCAGTAGCTTCTTGAATCACATCAGGGCCGAACAGTCTTCTATCCCCAACTTCCTCCCAGCAAATTGGTGATCTACATTTCCTCCCATACAATGCTTCAAATGGAGCATACCAATAGTGGACTGATAACTGTTATTATAAGCAAACTCCACTAAGGGTAAATAGTTGTCCCAACTTCCCCCAAAATCTAGTACACAAGTTCTCAACATATCTTCCAATATTTGAATGGTCCTTTCTGACTGTCCATCTGTTTGGGGGTGTGCTGCTGTACTAAGTTGCAATTTAGTGCCCATAGCTTTGGACAAGCTCTTCCAAAATCTAGATTGAAATCTAGGATCCCGATCTGATACAATGGACTCAGGTACTCCATGCAATTTAACTATTTCTCGGATATATACTTGAGCTAGTCTTTCCATTGAATAATTGATCCGGATAGGCAGAAAGTGGGCAGATTTAGTAAGTCTGTCTACCACTACCCAGACTGTATCTAGCCCTTGGGACGTCTGAGGAAGTCCAGTGACAAAGTCCATAGCAATTTGACACCACTTCCATTCAGGAATAGAAAAGGCACCAACAAACCTGGGGGCTTCTTATGTTCCGCCTTCACTTGTTGGCAGACTAAGCACTTGTGGACAAAATTAGAAATGTCTACTTTCATTCCCTCCCACCAGAAGTTATGACGCAGATCTTGATACATTTTTGTGCTCCCTGGATGAGCTGTATACGGTGTACTATGAGCCTCCTTCATTATTTCTTCTTTGATCTCTGCTACATCTGGCACACATAATCTGCGTCCGAATCGTAGTACATCATCTTCTATTTGAAACTCCTTGAGTTCTCCTTCTTGTACTTTCTTCATAATCTTCTTTATTTGAGTATCTCCTTGTTGGGCCTCTTTGATTTTGTCGTATAGATTAAATTGGATACTTACTTGATTCAGTTGATACTTAGAATTAGAAGGATCAATGACTCTCACTTCTATTTGCATTTCTTCTAGATCCCTTAATATTCTTGCTTGACGAGTTATTAGAGTGGCCATGGTTCCTCCTGATTTCCGGCTCAAGGCATCAGCCACCACATTGGCTTTTCCAGGGTGGTATTGGATAGTAATATCATAGTCATTCATTAGTTCTAACCATCTCCTCTGCCTCATATTCAGTTTTTTGTGTGAAGATGTATTTTAAACTCTTATGATCAGTAAAAACTTCACAAGATACTCCATACAAGTAATGTCGCCAAATCTTTAAAGCAAAAATCACAGCGGCTAATTCCAAATCATGAGTGGGATAATTTCTTTCATGAATCTTTAATTGTCGGGATGCATAGGCAATAACTTTTCCATGTTGCATTAACACACATCCCAATCCCAGTTTTGATGCATCACTATAAATGGCAAATCCTTCAGTCCCGAAGGTACAATTAAAACATGAGCAAATGTCAGCTTAGTTTTAACCTCCAGAAAGCTCCTGTCTTGTTCTTCCCCCCATATAAACTTCTTATTCTTTCTAGTTAGTTGGGTCATCGGTGCCACAATTAGAGAAAATCCTTCCACAAATCTTCTGTAGTACCCAGCTAATCCCAAGAAACTTCGAACTTCAGTAACATTAGTGGGTCTAGGCCAGTCTCGGATTGCTTCAATTTTTATCGGGTCCACTGATATTCCTTCTTTGGATATAATATGGCTAAGTAACCCTACTTGCTCCAACCAAAATTCACATTTCTTCAATTTTGCATAAAGTTGCTTTTCTCTCAAGATTTGAAGGACAATTTTAAGATGTTTCTCGTGATCTTCTTTATTCTTTGAATAGACCAAAATATCATCGATGAATACCACTACAAACTGGTCTAGATATGGTTGAAACATCCGATTCATTAAGTCCATAAATGCTGCCGGGGCATTAGTGAGTCCAAAAGGCATGACTAGGAATTCAAAGTGTCCATATCTTGTCCGGAAAGTCGATTTGGACACATCTTCAGGTTTGACCTTCAATTGATGATACCCCGATCTAAGGTCTATCTTGGAAAATACACAAGACCCTTGTAGTTGATCAAATAAGTCATCAATTCGCGGGAGAGGGTACCTATTTTTGATAGTTGCCTTATTCAATTCCCGATAGTCAACACATAGTCTCATACTCCCATCCTTCTTCTTTACAAATAGTACTGGTGCTCCCCAGGGAGATACACTTGGCCGAATGAAACCTTTGTCTAATAAGTCCTGCAGTTGAGTTTTAAGTTCTTTCATTTCTGCAGGGGCCATACGATATGGTGCCTTAGAAATTGGGGCAGTATCGGGTATTACATCTATTGTAAATTCTACTTCCCGATCTGGGGGCAGGCCTGGTAAGTCTTCCGGGAACACATCAGGGAACTCATTCACAACTGGAATAGTCTCAATTTTAATATTAGTCCTGGTGATATCCAAAACTGAAGCCAGGAATCCTTGACACCCTTGTTTCATTAACTTGGTGGCTTTGATGGCTGATATGTGGGGTATATCATGACTAACTTTTACTCCTTCAAAAATAAACTCCGGAGCCCCTTTCATTTTAAAGATGATCCTCTTCTTATTACAATCCACATGAACACTACAGGCGGACAACCAGTCCATTCCTAATATGGCATCGAACTCCATTTCGCCTAGCTTAATCAAATCAATAGATGTTTTTATTTCTCCAATTATCACTTCACAATTCATATATCTAGTGCTAGCTATCAAATTTTCCCCTATGGGTGTGGACACAACTGTAACACCCCGTTCCTGGAATACGTACTTAGTTGCGTGTTCAGATTTCTCGATCGTATTTTGTGATTTACTTCCGTATTTGTTTTGTATTATGAATTCTTTTGTCTTGGATTTGGATTCGTGGATTCGGAGTCAACCTTAGTTTGAACCGAAGGCCCGATCCCAGAGTATTGCTCGGTTTGGACATTCTGGTATTCCGATTTGACCGATTTCAGTTTTAAACATCGTTTTCCAATATTCTAGATTTTATATGATTTTCTGGAATTTTCCGGAATTAGGTTGAAAATCTTCAAAACCGGTGTCGGCCAGTACCGTTGACCGATTCCCGGATTTTTAATTTATAAACGGTTTGAATTTCTAAAAGTGCCTTTTGACATTACTTCTTAAAATCATATTTTCTATCCAAATGCATTTTCTGAGATTTATCAGATTTTATCAAAATCCGGCCAATCCGGTGTATACCGAGATTGACGGTTGACTTCTGGATTTTCACCTTGAAAATGAGATTGAATCTTTGAAAACGATTTCACCAAAAATTATTTTATAATATTTATGATTTTTGAGAATTTTTGGGAAACTTTCCGCATTACTTCATTTTTGGGCTTTTCCGGTGTTTTTCCAGTTACCGAGGAATTACCCCATATATTCTACTCTGTCTTTCCCCATTTTCTCTCCTTCCTCAAACGCGGATCTCACCTACCTGGGATTCTGCATTTATTGTGAAGATCCTCCCCATGTTGCATTTAATGCACTTCAGATCAAACCCCATCAAGTATCATGACTTTCTCTCTCCTCTGTTGGACGCAGCCTTCTCTAAACGCAGCTTTAATCACTGCGTTTAGCCCATTTGGCCTAAACGCAGAAGAGTGCTGCGTTTCATGGGGGGAAACGCAAGAATCCCCTCCATTGTTTCTTTGTGTTATAAGGTGTGCAACATTAGTTTATTCATATACCTTTATCTTACCCCATCCCTTTCTCTCTCTTCATTTATTACCTCTCTTCCAAAAAGTCTTCTCCTTGATATCCCCACTCCCCTCTCATCATCATAACCAGCCAAGTGGCCAAGAGAGAGAGCCACCTAATTCCCCCAATTTACAAAAAACCCCCTCTCTTTTATTTATTTGCATCACCTTCTCAATCCAAATCCTATAAATACCCTTCTCCTTCTTTCTTTCTTCATTTTTTCTTCTTCTTCTTCTTCTTCCTTGCTTCCTGCAGCCTCCAACAGAGAAGCCACCAAGAGAGCCTCCTCCTCTTGCTTCCTTTGTCCACCATCTCCACCTCCATATACACTACTTTAGCCACCACCAAGTATACCACCATCAAAACCTCTCCACAAAACTACCATCCCATCACCTTGTGTAGACCGGCCACTCCTTTGGATTGTGGCCGTGTTTCTTCTCCAGCGGTAAGACTTAGGGCCGGTACCCTCCTTTTGGATTGGGACCGAACCTCCCTTCGTTGGACGCAGCAAGGATCGTTCTTAGGCGAGTGATCTCGCTTTCCTCTTGACTACCTATTTCATTGGTTATGCGAGTAACCTCGCTCACCAAGACATGGACTTGTAAACTCTTTTTATTATTGTATTTTATGTCGTGCGGTGTGGCTAAACTGATTAGACGCGGAGTTACCTCCTGCGTCTAGGCATTCCTTAACGCGGCCTTCGCGTTATTGTATCGTTGCGACGCAAAGCTAAAGCTCGCGTCTGTGTTCTATCTATATTGACATGACGCGGAGTTATACTCTCGTCCGCGTTCTCCTCATGACCTGATTTAAACGCAGGTCACGAACCCCGCGTCTGCTAATTCCGCGTCTGCTACTTTCGCGTCTGCTACTTTCGCGTATGCTATGCCCATACCAATGTTCTTCTTGCATTAACGCGACGCAGAAACCATGTCCGCGTCCGCGTTCTCCTCGCGTCCTGACTTGAACGCAGACCTCGCGTTTGAGGCATCTTGCGACGCGAAACCCTGCGTCTGCTATTCCCGCGTCTGCCATTCTCGCGACGCGAACCCTGCGTCTGCCATTTCCGCGTCTACCATTCTTGCAACGCGAACCCCGCGTCTGCTATTTCCTGCGTCTGGTATACTCCTACTTGACACCTACTCATGTTGTACTACCTGTTCCCGTCAAGTCCTGAATGGAACAAAGTGCCACACGGGACAAAGTGCCACATCACACTCGTGGTGGGGGCCACCTCTTGAATCCGTGGGGGCCACCTCTAGAATCCATCTCCTCAGAACAAAGTGCCACACGGAACAAAGTGCCACACCACACACCTGGTGGGGGCCACCTCTTGAATCTGTGGGGGCCACCTCTTGAATCTGTAGGAGCATCTCCTGTCTAAACCTGATTTCCTGCTATGACCCCTGTCATGATTCCTGTTATGTAATCCTGGATTCCTGATCATGTCCTGCTTACTTAATATATTATTATAATTAGACAACTTGCACCGGTTTGGGGGAAACTGATGGGCCCTGATTAATCATGTTCATGGTGGCACTATCGAGTCACGCGTGGCCACATACTTGAGGGATCACCTGGCGGCCACCAGGGATTCCGTGGGGTGTACTGGCACCCCTACTCCTGATTTTCATGCCGGGTATGCACACGCCCTAGACCTATTTCTATGGGATCTGCGATACTCTATTCCTGTTCGGGCGTCCATAAGTCCCGGTACCTAGCGGTACGTTCCGGCTCAGCACCGGATACTCCTGAACCGTTGTCCCGGGCATGTACGGGGCCCATCCAGAACATGATTCATCGCACTTTATCAGTTTCCAAATAACTTGCTCTATAAGTTGTAAGTAGAAATATGTGTAATGGGACGCATACTGAAACCTACAACTTAGACGGCTTAATAATAATATTCTAATATGATTCCGTTGTATTGTTTTGTAACTCGAGCTGTACAAGTTCAGGTTACGGTAACATGAGGTAAAGGTATATAGATGAGGGTTTCCTTGTTTGGATTATTCCTTCGAGGTACTAATCTCATGGAGCCATGACCTAGACATGTACAATTGGATTTACTCGTAATCGGTTTTTATTCTGTTTTATCGGTTTTATGTTAACTTAGGAGATAACTAGTATTGCTCTATCCACTTTACTGCTTATCCTGTTATACCATGGATGCCACCTACTACATTCTATTTGTTCCTATATGCTTATGTCTACAACATGATTTTCATGCTTATAATCCAGATTTACTGATACGCATGTGCTTACCTATACTCGCCATTTGGCTTTCGTATTACTACTCGCCTGGGGAGTTTCATCTGACTCCCCTGGATTCTCACGTCCAGGTCCTGGAGCTTGGAGCTAGAGGATTCTTCTTGCTGAGGACCAAGTTTACTTCTGTGGAGCGGTCAGATCAGCTGTAGCTCCAGTCCCATCCTTGCACCTCCTGATTGGCTCGCGATACCTCCAGCTATCTCGTGAGCACCCTTTTGTACTGCTCATATATGTATATTTCTTGTACTCTCCCAATTTCGCCTATCAGGTGATGTAATATTATTATAATATTAGATCACCTCTGGTGATAACTCTGTAATTGGACTCATGTATTGGAATGTATAATGCACCACTTGCTTCCGTACTCTGATTCTTGCCTGTACTGATGCTTAGCGTATATACGTGAAGGTACTTCTGACTTGCGTATATACGTTGCAGTAACGTCCCCGTACCCGCGGGATCGGGGCGTTACAACAACCAATTGAAATCCTAGGGGTTTTGATACTTGATTTAGTTTATAAGCAAAAGCACTATATACGAATGAATGAGTAGCTCCAGGGTCAAATAATTCATTGGCAATATGTCCTGATATGGAGATCATACCTTCCACCACTGCATTTGAGGCCATTGCTTCCCAGTGGGTTAATGCAAAAGTTCTTCCTTGCACCGAGGTTGCTGAACCGATGACTGAGTTGCAGCAGGACGTGGAACATTACTGGGTTGCATGAAGTTACTGGCTTGTCCTCTGGGAGGATTCATCCTCATGGTTGGCCTCCCACTTCCTCTACTCTGCCCTTGGCCTCCGCGCCTTGTCGGACAATTTTTCTTTAAATGTCCCACCCCTCCACAATTAAAGCAAGCTCTATCTAGGAGGCAGTTTCCAAAATGGTTTACTCTGCACCTCTGACACCAAGGAGCCTCCGAGATTCTGGGGTGGGATGCAGAGGTAGCTTGTGTTTTCGAGGGAGTGTCTTTGTTCCTCAACCATGTTCTCCTGCCTCTGGCCCCTCCTCCTCTTTGAAAAGTGGTATTAAACCCAGACCCCTTGCCACTGGTGGATCCTGATGCCATCATCATTGAGGGTCCTTGATATCGGGGGCGCTTAGAGTTGGGAATTTCCTCCACCCAATCTTCCTGACCTTCTTGCATGTCCATTTCTACCTCCAAAGCCCTTTCCACTACTTGGAGATAATTCCTCAGTTGTAACGGAATCAATCGGCCTCGAATCTCTGATCTTAGGCCCTTCACGAACCTCTTCGTCCTTTCTGCTTCACTCTTTACCAAGGCATCAGCATACCTGGATAACTGAGTGAACTTCTGATCATACTGGGACACACTCATCGAGCCTTGACGTAATTCCAAGAATTCTGACGCCATCTTATCTCTGGCCGTCTCCGAGATGTATTTTTCAGTGAATTTGTTCACTAAGAATTCCCAAGTGATTGATTCCCTTGTATTTCTCATACTATGCTTCACCGCCCTCCACCAGTGTTCTGCTTCCTTTTGGAACATAAAGGAAGAGAAAGATACCCTTTGTTCATTGGTGCAGTTCATAACGTCTAGGATCTTCTCTATTTGGAGAAGCCATGCTTCGGCTTGTAAGTGGTCTGCCTCCCCTTCAAATACGGGCGGTTTCATCTTCTGAAACTGCTCCATTACTCGGTGGGAATTGTTATTACTCGCTTTGGTCATTAATTGTGCGAGCCACTCCGGCATCACCCTTGGAGTTTCCTCATTCCTTTCTATTTGAACTTCAGAGTCTTCATTATTGTTCACGGGGTGTGCGCTCCCCGTCACACTGTAGTGTGACACATCGAGCGATAGGGACTCATTGGGTAGTACCTGGTTTAGATCCATGCGTCCCTCCTATAAGATAAGGGCATCTAATCAACATACTTCACAATTTGAAATCAATTTGGGATAAAATTTGTCTCATGCAATCATGTTAATACTATATTCAACATCACTTTTGCAAACAAGCAACTTGCTATATATATATAGGTACATCTGACATGCCTACCTTTTGGATATCCGGACTAACCCATGTGCATACATTCGAGATGCGCCAGGGTATATACAACAAGTTCTAAGGATATCCATCATCTAACATACTAGGCCTATATATATATATATATATATATATATATACATCAAAAGTGTCGGCTCAAAGGTTCACTCTTCATAGGGTAGAGTATCCCCACTAGGATCTCCGCTAGTGCTGCTACTGTCTTCGCTATCATCCATATCTTCCTCGGGGTCTTCTCCCGGTGATTCGTCTCCTGCGCAGCACCAGTCGTCTAGATCATCATAGAGATCCATGTCATCTTCCCACGTTTCGTCCCAAAAGACACCTCCATATGTGAATCCTCTTCGGGTCTCTTCTTCTATTGGGCTAGAGGGCTCTATCTCTGCTACCTCAATCGAATCCCCTACCAAGCTTCCTGTATCGACAATAGTTGGCTCAGGCTCATTAGATGCCTGAGACTCAACCTCCTCATAATCTCAGTGTTTTAAATGTCGGCCGACATGTCCGAAATGTCGGCCGACATTTCGTTTTCAAGCCCTCACCGCCACGACATCCCCACCCGCATTTGAAATGGCGTTTTAGAAAACGTCGGCCGATATTTCAGGAAAAATCCGATATGTCGACCGACATTTTCCCGAAATGTCGGCCGACATTTTGGGAAAAAACCAATATGTTGATTGGTCTTGAAAGTTGGAGCAATTGAGAAATTTTAACAATGAATTAGTGAATATATGCAAAATGTTTAAGTAAATTATACATATTCTAAACATATTTATGTAATTTTGCATAAGTTGTGTATGTATTACCTTGATAAGAATTTTTAAATTACATTATTTAAGACATCTAGGATATATATTTGTTATCCTTCATGACATCCGAAATTTACTAAATGGCCCCGAAATATCTCCGAAATCCGAAATCTGACGTCGATTACGACATCCGACATTTCCCTAATATCCGACATTTAAAACACTGCATAATCTACATGGTCTGGGGCTGTAAATATATCCTCTGGATCAGTCTCGTCCGACTCATATCTCCAATCCATCGAACCCGCCATCCAGCTCTCACTGGAGCTATCTGAGCTAGAGACTGGCCAATATATGTCAGAGTCCCCTATCTACATGTAAAATAAAAAGTCGTATCAATCTCAAGCCCATGAAATAGTCTGACTATAATCAGAAGGAATCAGCATATGTAGACACACGTGCAATTATACTTATCCTTAGTCTACCCGTGAGTCTCGTGTTTTTAGAATAACTTAAGTTCAATAGGTAATTAAATGCATTTCCTCGTCCCAGTGTCCCATCCCACTAGAAGTTGTTACTGCGAGCCCGCACCCTTAGTCAACTCACCCGGATCAGGACGTGCGGGCACCCTGATTCTGATGCGAGGAAAATTCTTAATTATCGCTCGACTCATAATTATTTCGTCACATATAACTCACTACCTAACTATGATCACATGTCTGTACGTATAACCTAACAACTTCATCATCTCCTACTCCTTCTACTTATAAACCTTTGCTCTGATACCAACTGTAACGGTCCCATTTAAAAATTTTCGTTTGACCATAATTATCTCAATAATCCAAGCGTGGGACCCATAAGAAAACACAGTCTAAAAATTTCCATATCAAAGTATATATATATTACAAAGTTAGAATCTAACACCAGGCACTTTAAAGTTTACAAGTTAATGACAACATCCAACTAATAGTACGCATGGTTATACACAGTCATATACATATCAAAAGCAACTTTAATGCAATGGCTCCGATGGCGCTTGTCCCGCACATTGCCTTTAAGCGGGTCCTTTGCCCTTGTCCAAACCTGGAGGTGGAATTAAAAATAGAGTGAGCTTGATAGCTCAGTGAGTAAAACAATATTTAAGCATGCCTATTAAGTAAGTCTACCTGGGCTAAATCATCCTGTTGACAAGTGTGTCTTTATCCCATTTTTATACAATTTTGTTATTAGCCGAGAACCTAATTAGAACACAGAATCCGGGCTTATTAGTCGACTATATCATCCTATAGTCGACTAATATTACCTATAAGTCGACTAATATTATAGCTATAGTCGACTGAATTCAATCCAAAAGTATCTGCTTCTCTGTTGGCTGCCAGGAACTTATGTAGTCGACTACCCTTCCTGGTGTAGTCGACTACTTATGCACTAGTCGACTTGAAGGTCCCCTATAGTCGACTAGGTGGGTCAAAAAGGTATGTTGCTCTCTGTATGTCACCTATAGTCGACTACCCTTCTGTTGTAGTCGACTACTCAATGTATTAGTCGACTTATAAGTCAACTGTAGTCGACTAACTATATCCAAAACAGGTTGTTAACTCTCTGTTTGCTCTCTGTATCTGGGGATAGTCGACTACAGTCTGTCTGTAGTCGACTAACTATGTTTTCCAGCAGTTTGTCTGCCCATATATCACACCTATAGTCGACTAATCCCAGGGACTTAGTCGACTAACCTACATAAAATTTGCCTGTATAAGGATTTATTCCAGATTCAACATTAAGGATTTATATATATGATTTCAACATAGAATTTCTTTCTTAGCCACATCAATATACTTATTAACTCTAACATTGGACTCCCCCTTCGGTCTCCTCCGGTTCAACCCGGTCCCTTCCTCCGATACGTCATTCCACGTAATAATTTCCTCCTTCCACCGCCACCGGTTCAACCCGGCCCCTTCCTCCTATGCGTTACCGCATAATCTCCCCTACTTACACCTCCGGTTCAACCCGGTCCCTTCCTCCAAAATACAACAATCACATTCATCATATACTATCAATATGCAAAGATACATAAAATAACGACAACATGCAAGCTCGTAGTCTTTACTTTAACACATGTCATTATTGTGGGGTTCATTAACATGAATGGGTAGCTACTGGTGAAATCATAAATATGCGAGTCTTTATGAGGTAACCAACATATCTTGACATCGTAAAATATGCGTGACTAAAAATATATGCATGGTGTCATGTGTCATGTTTATCTATAGAACCCTTTCTTTAGAACATGTAGTAGGTTACCGTGTTAAACATCCATGAGCTTAACTCCTACGGGATTGTCATAGGAATATGTATACATAAATCAAACCTATAATTTATACTCATGAGGTTATCTTTCACTTTTATGTCTATTTATCCCTTACGATTTCGTTCATTTTTTCCAAACTTTATTCTACTTATCATGACACTAGAATCCATATGTTCTACTCACCCTTCGAAGTGGTAAGTTCTTCTCAAGCTTGCTTTCCCGCTACAACAGAGTCTACAAGTTATAACAATGCCAATATTAGTTCATAGTTAACGAAAATAAAATAAGAGGGTAGAGTTCTAGAGTGTTTTTCCTTACCATTCAACCAATGACACTTCCCCCTCAACTTCCAGTTCTAGATCACCCTTTAACTCGTTCTATCGGTTTTATGGGAGGAGTTAAGACAGGAAAAAGGAACCTTTTCTTGTGTATGGACTGAAGAAAAGTAGGTGGGGAATTGAGAAGGAAAGGTAGGGTTTTTGTGAAGAGAATGTGGCTGTTTTTTGCTGGTTTTTGGCTGCTGTTTTTGGGCTGTTTTTACTGCTGGTTTGGGGCTGGTTTTGGGCTGCAGAAAAAGGGAAGAGAGGGGGAGGTTTTGGGACTTTGGATGAAGAGAGAGAGGTTTTATCAAATGAGGTAACTCTCTTCATCCCCCCCTATTTATAGCCTCTTTCCTCCACACAAATGTGCCAAGTGTCCCAACTTTAACCCATCACTCTACCCTACACCATGCCCTATGACAAGCTCCATGCCTCCCCCCCTCTCCATGAGGTACATGTACCTCAAGTATGGTGAGAGAGATGGTGGCAAGTCAACAACATGTGGTGTATTCCTATGTCTACATACATGAGTATATACATACTTCTATATTCATTTTCATACATACCTATATACATACTAATATATTCATTCTCATACATACCTACTTATGTACCTTCACACAATTAAACATGTAATAGGTAGGGTATCTAGCATGAATATTTTTTTTCCATCACCCCTTAAAGTATCAATATTTAGGAAAAAGAATGATGCTTAATTAAGGCAAGTGTTACAAGTACCATGCTTACTTTGACATTAAGCAGAAAATTGCATGAAACCTCTAAAGCAAGCTTTGAGAATTCCCTATTAATCATGCTCCCATATTTGTTAAAATGTTGAAATAGTAAAGATTGCTAACCAGGGATACTGCTCTTGTTAAAATGTTAAATAATAAATCATGCCAACCAGGCATATCTTACTAAATCCTGAATATTATTGGGAAGAATAATGCAAACCCTTAAAAAGAGGCTGCAACTTGCAAGTATATTCCAAAGTTTCCATTAGGCAATCTACCCCATAGCAACCAAAGCTAATGGCTTTTTATAGTAGATGTAACTAATATATACAGGAGATGCATCCACTGGAATGCCTGTTAAGACAAATTACAAATATTATTTTCTCTAATCAGATAAATCTGCTAAGATGCTAATTTAAGGCTTTGGCCAGCCTGAATAGCTTTGTGTACCAGTTAAAGACATTTCCTCGATTGAACTTGCAGCATTAGTTATTAGTGTTACATATAATAGGGTGTACAATTAATTAGTAGAGTTGTTCCGTTATAGAATCTTGGAAATATTTGGAGCTATAGTAATTGTTTGAGTAGGATTTGGTTTTTTATAGATCTATATATAGGGAGAGGAGTGTTTAGAGTTCTATGCAATTGTATTTTGTAGTTCTTTTGATAATAAATAAAGATGTATAGTCCTTCACAGTTTATCAGTTAGCACCCGTGAGTAGATATGCAACAGTAGACATCTAGCAGCTGCTTATTAACTTCATTATTTTTATACACGATTGCCATTTTAGATGATACAGAGTTTTGCTTTGTAACTTCTATTCATTTCAAACTCGTTAAAGACTGAAAATTGCATAAATATTCTCCATGAGGCCATATATGATATTTCATGTTTGTTAATAGTTAACTAAAATCGTGATATTTTTCTTCTATGTCTATCTATTGGTGTTATCAAATTCCGTTTCCAAGCAGCAAAAACTAAAAAGTTCAGGACTTGTTTTAAAGTCAATTAGTGATTCAAGCAAAATCATGATATTTTTCTTCTAAGTTTCTAACTATTGGTGTTACCAGTCTCCAAGCAGCATGACTTGTTTTAAAGTCTATTAATGCTATCTTAATTTCATTTAGCTGATATTCCGTATTTTGTATTTTGAATATAATAAAACTTTAAGTATTGATAGCTTAATTTGGACCGGTTCCAAAAGCGGCCAAAATGCTTTAATAATCTTGATGAGGGTTAGAACCGAAAAGGATATCAGATTATTTGCTAGGTCAAGAACCTGTTATCCACACAAAGGAACATGTCTGAACTTACAATTTATGTCAATTTATATCACGCAATAAATTGTAAATGAGGCCTAATGCATCCAAGCTAAAGAACATGTGTAATGATAGAAATATAAGATCATTACCTATTATAAAAATGCAGTGGAGACAAAACCCCAAAGGGGGAGCCCATCAGTAGAAGAAAATCTCCTCTACGTCGAGGATGTGATATACCCATATTAAGCACATCCTGGAAAATCACAACTGTCAGTTATCATCATACCATTGCCAAAAAAATACAAGCCAAAGTTTCCATAACAGTGAAAGTTTCACAGAATGGTAGTTTTTTCATTCGTTAAGAGAATTGGCATTTTGTCAAGGGTCTGAGTTTAGGAAGACTTTCTACCTTGAGGTCTAGTGCAGAAACACCAAGGAAAGCAATTCTTGTTGATGCGTGGGCCATAACAGTGGCATTATTTGATTCATCCAATGACAATTTCTTATATGCCTCGTCCGAAAACCTAAAATCATTTTCAACCTGACAAAAATGAAGTACTAGTCACTTGCAAATACTTTCCAAAGAAAATATTTATGAACACAAAATTAAACACCCCGGCAAAAAGCAAGTCATACACGTGTATCACCATGAGCTTGCAAACACCAAACACTGATGTCTGTTGTTGCAAGTCAATAGGCTAAGTATGTTATCTCAACTATTCATTGACAAATGATAAAGGACGAAGGTTAAACATAAGAACTGCTTTTTCATGGTTAATTATGGAGCAACAAGACAGTATTCCACTCAAGCAAGGATCTAAAATTGAGAACTTAGTTGAAGAAATAACATGTGACATAAGCATCCACATTTTTGGTGAGAAATTCTCGATATGAAAACACTCAACATGAGTTACAAGCATGAGTTCTCCAAGATACAAACTACTAGAATGATTGAACTACAAGATTTCTGCTTTCTAAAGACAGTGGTTATGTTATTTCTCATTTATCTAGTGCTGCACATGGCTCCCAAATGGGATATGGAGGTGACAGAGCAATTCAGAAGTATTATCCACTAATATTGACAGTAGCAACAATGCCATTAAGTTTCTTAATTGTAGACTGTCACAACTTGCTAGGGCTGGTCCTAACAAAACCTGCAGTTGTATGACAGAGACAGGAGCATGGAAAATATCCTCAAGAAGTGTCCTTCCAGAAAGAAATGACATAACCTATTTAGTGATATATTTAGTAACCTGTTAAATCCTTAGATACAGTGGAAATCCAGAATTCTTTTACCAAAGCATATCAGCTTCTATCCTAGTCATCCATGCACAACTTGGTCAGTTTACTAATGTGCATGCAGAAATAACAAGCTACTATGCTAAAAAAGGTCGAAGGTCCCTCAAAAACAAACTCCTAGAGAAAACCATGTCATTTTCAAGTAGAGAAAATTTCTACCAAGTTCCCTTCCAACACGATCTGAAACTTGAATAATGCTTTCTACATTTCTTCGGAAAACTGTAAAGCTCCACTGACATATATGTAGTTATGAAGCATGTCAATATCACATGCTTCCAACCACAGTTATTCCAGTCGTGGATTGACGAAAAAAACATCAGAGTTGATCTTCAAAAAGACAAAAGAAAGCCAGCCAGTGAAGATGACGCAGAAATGCAAGTTGAGGACCCTTAAAGCCTCAAGGGATTGTTTCATGGTTGCCACGACAGGACACGAGAATGGTTTATAAGACATGACATTGAACGGGATCCGTAGTCCCAAGAAAACATGAGAAACATGTACATGTAGACATATATGTATGCTTGAACATGTGTGCAAAATGTTCTCATTCATTATGAAATTCCATATCATCAAAATTAATACGACAGCAAACTTGTTAAGCTAATTTAGAAATTTCTATAGATAATTGCAAGAAATAAGGATATAAAAATCATCCATATATTGAACACATAGACAAAAATCCAATGTAGTTCTTATTTATATATAATTTTTATGTTATATACATATGCATATACATGCATACATATATTCTCAATACATGCTTTTTAATTAAATAGTCTTTTTAATTAAATCTGTATATTTCAAAATCATTATCTCTATTATTAATGCAGACTCTTGGGTCCTAACAGGAGCTTCACGATCCATTCTCATGTTTTTCTCTACATATTTTAACTAATAAAAACAATTAAACACCATACTCTATATTACTCTCTCATTAAATGTTATTGTTATATGGGTCCAACTCTTTAGTAGTTTTCAATGATTTCCATGCCACATTTATTATATAATTCAAATTAAAAGTTATTTAATTAAATATTTGACAAATCAGTTAATGAATTCTATACTTTTATTTTGGAAATTATTGAGTATGTAACATCTTAATTTTATCTAAATAGGTTTTTAATCTAAACTTCTTCTCTGAGATATTGATTGTTTTATTAACACGTGCATCGCAGGTGCCAATATTCCAGTAATTTCTTTTCCAAGAATCTTATCCATAAGTTGCTTTTAAAAAAAATCTCCTGTTAATGGTAATTAATTTCTAAATACTTTTCTTTTAAGTTTCTCAAACAAAAAAACTAGTGTCATATATGGTTTCCATATGAATTGAGCAAGTATCATGATCGTGTCCAAAAAAAAATTTAATGGCATAAATATGGTTTCCGAAAAGTATACAAAATGTTTCCCATTTTCTCGAATATGATATGGTGTCACTGGCACAAACTATGGGTCCACTAACTATGGGTCACGAGCATCCCACCCATACATAAAGTGTCCAGTAACTATAGGTCACTGTCTTTCAGTGTCAAGGATGGAGGTTTTTGTTCCCTTCAATTGGCTAAAGGTTCCCTTCGTTACCATATTTGGGTTCTCAAGAGTATTGCACATTTATACGAGGAACTCATAATAGGAAGAAAAAAGAAAGGCAATACAATGTAATTACACCAAAATCTTATACAGATGGCCATTTTACACCAAAAGGTATCAAGAAAATTTTATCCAAGTAGTCACCCCGATCTACACTCCTTTTTCTTTCTCCAGCACACGGGGAAGGGGGGAGTAGAAAGAGGCATGATAACTTCAAATTAGCATTATGGGTTTTAAACGGAAGCATCATATATAAATGGTTTAAGAGGCATGATAACTTCAAATTAGAATTATGGGTTTTAAACGGAAGCATCATGTATAAATGGTTTAAGGGTTTCACCTGTCTGTAAGAGCCACTACCCCCAGTCCTATGATCGTTATTATGGGGGGCCAAAGACCAACCGAGCTCCCATGAAGCCTGTTCATATGGACCACCTTGGGCTCCAATGAGTGACATAAGCACATCAGAAGATGCAGGGACATCAACCTAATACAGATTGGAAACATTTGAAGTTTACTTAACAAAACAGCAACCACAGAATAATACAAAATGAACTTTTACAAACTAATGAAAAGACAGCTTTACATAAATCAGTTAATTAACAAGGCCAGTTCTTATTAAAGTATATCACAATAGCAAACATCCAAAAATTAAGCTTCTTCAGATATAAACAAAGAAAGCAATTCTGCGAATTCGGTCTGACACATTTTGGCAATACACTTTTACACAACTTCCACACAAGGATGAAAAGAAATAGTAAAAGAAAAATTAGTGGACATCAACGAATGAAATGATTGGTGATTAAGTTGAAGAAGAAATTGTAAAATTAGAAAACGAAACATTAACTTATTATCTCAGACTATGATGGTTATTAAATAGACATTATTGATCAAGAAGTTACAGAATAATGACTTCTAAGATAATTTTAAATAGGGAAACTACATGCCTATGGAAGCCCATAAAATTAAAGTTAAAAAAAAGTTCATTGACCCTGGAAGATCTTCATGCATCAAATGAAAACTTAAACCCCAAAAAATTCCAGAAAGTACCCAAAAACATCTGTCAACTTGAGCAATAGCTCATCTCGTTATCTCCGAGAAGTGTCCAATTTTCCGTGAAATACCTGTCGTAACAAAAAGGTGTCATTTTACTAGATCACTATTGAGATTTTGCCTTATTTTCAAGAAGAGATGATGGTCCAAGAAGATCCAATCGAATTGGAGAAGACAATGGCTTGGAGCAGAAGAAGCAAATCAAGCTGAAGCAATTACACTTAGTCGACTATACAGTCGACTACACAGTCGACTGGACAAATACAGAGAAGGAAGTAATTACACTTAGTCGACTTGTAGGTCTTATAAGCCGACTAGTCTGAGGACTAGTCGACTCATATGAATGACTAGTCGACTAGTTTGCTGTTCTGAAGCGTAAACTGAGGCGGTGCGAGTTTCCTTTTTTGATAGAGTTCGAATAGGGTTCAGATCATATTCAATGAAAATTTGTTTCTAAATTTAAAGGGTTTAGAATTCTTCTGGATCAAGAACATCAACTCCTATAAGGATTGATCAAGTTTTCAAGCAATTGATGGCCAAGACCATCTCATAGTCCTAATAGGCCTTGGATTGTAAAATTCTATAAATAAAAATTGTAACGTAGTACATTGCAAGAAGCCAAGAAAGAGAGAGGAAGGTGTCGGTGCATAAAAAGAAGGTATACTCTTGTAATCTCGTGGGATTCAAGGGAAATGTGAATACTATTGTGGGATCAAAGGAAAGGTTAGGTCTCTTGTACCAAGTTTATTAATAAAACTCTGTCAAGTTCTCCCCCGTGGACGTAGGCCAAGTTTGGGCTGAATCATGTTAAATCCCCGTGTTCTTTTATACTCTTTTGTCTTAGTATTGCTAGTTTGCTCTATAATAATTTTGCAAGTTTTGTCATATTGCCATGTTCCGCAACATCGATCCCGGGAACAACAATTGGTATCAAAGCATATCAATTCCGCTAACCAGTGTTTTAAAAAACCCGTTATGTAACCCGTTATAACTCGTTATATAACGTAACACCGAGCAATCGTTATGTAACAGGTCTAAAAAGCGCAATGTTTGATAACTATGGTTATTTTGTTTGTAACTTATGTTACATTACGTTATTAATGTAACGCACCGTAACTTACGTTATGGTGCAAGTCGACTTTCTATAACCCCCCATATTCTTTCAGTCTATAGCAAAAAAAAAATCCCAAATCGCTCGCTCGCTCGTCGTCCTCTCTGTAACCTCGTTGTCGTCTCCTCGTTTGACGCCGAGAAGAAAGAAGACTTCTCTCTGATCGATAGCAAAAGAAGAACTATCTCTGGTGGTTCTCCGTCGTGGTGGTTCTTGTCGGCGTCGTCTCCAAGCGGTGGTACTCCATTTCCAAGCACATGTAAGCTCTCTCTACCACGATCTCTCTCTTCTCTCTTTCCAGTCTCCCCCGATCTCTCTCCCTCATGATATCTTCTGCTCTCTCTGCTTTCTCTCTGATCTCTTTGCTCTCTCTCTCTCTCGAGGGAGAGAGAGCAAAGAGAGATCAGGAGAGAAAGCCGAGAGAGATCGGAGGGGGGAAAGAGATAGAGTGATAAGGGGAGCGAGCATAGAGAGATGATTGTGGGTAAAATATCAGAGAGAGTAAAGAAAACTGAAGGTATAATTGAATAGCATATTATAAATTGAATTATGAATTATAATGAATAGCATGACTAAAAAATTATAAATTATGATTAAATTATGAATTCTTATAGATTGAATTATGAATCTTTGTGTAAATTGAATAACATGGCTAAAAATTAGGAATTATAATGAAATATGTGGATCATATTGTTGTTTGCGCAGATGAAATTATGAATTATAACTTGTGAATGTGAAAAATTGTTGTGATACTTGCTAAACGTTTTATATATTGCTTTGATATTTTTTAGATTTTTTAAAATTATTTTCTTATTTATAAAAATTCTTAAATATAGTATATATTTTTATTTTTATTAAATAAATATTAAATCGCGTAACCTACGTTATACGTTGCGTTATAACCTATGTTAACATAACAGAAGAAAAACGTTATCATTACGTTATCGTTATTTTAAATATTGCCGCTAACACTCCAATGTAGTTAGGGTCCGATAACAACCTACTTTTAGTAGGTTTCTGGTCTGCTCTAAAAAATGAGATGTTTGTTGAGATATCTTCAGAAAGATTTAGAGAACCTTTTGGTGTACATCTACTAGAGCTAGGCATGCTAACATAGTAAGGATACAAGAGAATTAATCCACCTCCACAGATAAAAGGAGTTCACGACTGTAAAGAAACAAAACATATCGACAATGTAGCCTCCAGAGAGGCCTGCAATAAAACCCTAGAATAGGAAAAAAATTCCACTCAAGAAAATAAAAACCCTAAAAGCTTTGTAATTGAATCATCAAAAGAAAGATGACCACAGAGAGCAGGAAATGAGATAACATGTTCCACCATTGTGATCACTATTCTATCTTTGAGATCAATACGGATGAAAAGAGCAAAGGTCTCCAATCTCAAAAACCAAAATTTCTGTATGGTTCTTTATCTGTTTTAAGCGGATCAGAGGGAGTGATCTCTTCCTGATCACATCTCACTACTCGCTCAAAGGTTGGTCTTAAAGCTGCCAAAATAACTAAAATTATACATTTTAATGCCCGCTCGTCCATACTTGCTAAGCACAAATTAGCAAAATCTGAGAAGGTTCATATCAGGCAAATTGTTGTAAAATCTTACCAAGCTCCCCATAAGTCTTCTTCAATCCATGCTCCCTTGCTAGCCTCATTTTGATTTCAAAATTAAAAAAAATACATACGTATGATTATTAAGTTGCAGTGAAGTACATAATGGTCCTTATATACAAAGTTTTATAAAAATCTGAATGAAGTTTAAAAGATCTAAATTGATTAGAAAAGTTTCTTTTTAAGATTGATTATTCAAAATATTTTCAGACATCAAACTATTCAACCATTTTACACCATAAATAGTTCAATATAAAAAATTATTAGTTTTGGAATTGATATATTCACTTGAAATTTCATCCCCTATTCAAATAATCAATTGCGGAAGAAAGCTCATTTTTAAGATTTCGTTCTAAACTCTCCATATGTTAACTACCTAGAAATTCAAAGAAACTCTTCAAATTAGAATATAAGTAATACATGCAAAAATCCATGTATCAAATACTTACAAAAATAGTGATTTTTTAACAAATTATGTATTGCAGATATGAAAATGATGAACCCCATCCTCACCACGAAATTAAGTGGTAAAGATGTGAAAAATGATTGAAAAAATGACCTAGAGGACCATTTCAAAAATAACAACAAAAGTAAATGTGGAGTACTATCTTAATTATGCTATCTCAAAAACTGCAAATGTAATAAACTCAAGAACCATTGTAGTCATGGTAAGCACACAACACTGTAAAATGATAAATCATATGAATCACCCAGAAAAGGACATTTAAAATTTCAGATCTTGTAGGACTCAATGTAGTACAATTACAACATCAGGACAAATCAGCAGTAAGCAAGATATTAATATCTTGGACCAAGCAGTAGACAAGCATTTAACAACAAAGGATGAAAATTCAATCTGAGCTCCTCTAAACTGTACTTTAATTTCTCATTCCCAACATCATTATATTTCTTATAAATATTTGCAGGCATGAACAATTTCGAATTATTGTATACAAAGTAAAGTGTAACATTTCTAGTGAAATGGTCCACTGGAAAAAAGAAGAAGAAGAAGAAGACTAGAAGAACTTTATTATTTCGGCTCTAAAGTTGTACATGCAATAAGCACCAAACATTAATAAGATATAAAGAAACTAGAACAGTCAAATTATCCCAGATAAAGAGCATGGGTACTTACCAATGCCAACAAGTGAGATGGAACCCAGTGAGGACTTGTACCAGGATTGTCACGGTTGCTTCCCTCGCTTCTTCCCTGCAGGAGTTTAAATGGGATGAGGAAGTACTTGTGCTGTTCACTTTCTACCTAAGCCCATATGTTCTCTATATATCATTCACTGAACTGTCTACCTCTACAAGAACATCAATGCTGGCATCTGGAATCAATTTTGGGAAAGTTTCCTGCAAAACATCTGACATGAGGCTCCATTAATTGGATTGTGTAAGAGTAAATTGTAATATAATTTATAAGTAAACTAAGTAATAAACAGAAAAGAAAAGATAAAGCATAAATAGTGAAAAAGACATGAGTCAGAAAGAATTGCAGCACCAACCTTAGTAGGATTATCTCTATGCTGAGTTGTCAGGAAAGGCTCGATAACAGAAGCCATAGTGATAACAAGAGCACCCGAGTGACAGTGGATACTCGCAATGTGCTCAAAAAATTGGGGAAGGTTGCTTAAGGAGCCAGGGGGGATGAGAAGCCCAGACGCAGAAAGAGTGGTCGCTCCTGACCTGAACCACAAGCGGGACAGGTTACCAGAGAGGTGGGAAAGAATAACGAAGATTTAAGAGAAATATAGAAGTGAAATCAAACCAATACATATATGGGAGATTAACTTCATGTAATGGTTCTTTAGAAATTTTAGCTCCACAAAATCATCCAAAGTTCAGCTTTTCAGTTTCTAAAAAAACCATGGTTAGGGGTTGGATGGCTTCAGGGTGGAATAAATCACATGCACGCACACAGGCACAAATGTACACACAGAGAATTTATCATCGGAAGTTCTTGTAACATATTATATTTAAAAGTTGGATAATACATTTGAACAGCAAGGCAATTGAAGGAAGAAAAACTACATCGTAGATAAATCACTTTGAATACAACACTAAGTATCCCCTAATGCAAATTTAACCAGTTTAAGGCCCATATTGAAGTAAATTGTCTTAGATGGTAAGGCAAAGAAAGAAGAATTACACAATTTGGGAAACAATTAAAAAAGGAAAGAAATTAGCTCATCACCAAAATCAAAATTTGATTCAAAACTTTAGCAATACAAAGAGTATGTATGAGAAAATGTGAGGTATATAGACTTAGATAGCAATGTAGAGAAAGAAGTATGTGAGAAAAATCCACAAAGAGTTCTTCATCAAAATCATACTCTATTCAACCTTCAGAATATAAAAATATTATATTATAACGTGGGTTAAATAGGTTATGATGACAATGAAAAGAAAGAGAGACTATACAATTTGAAAATACCCACATAAGCAGTTCGTCGTCACAAATCAAAATCTTTTTTTCCTGTTCAAATTTAAGCAATCCAATTTGTCAGGAGAAATTAACTTTCAATTCAAGTTTCAGCGAAGCAAGCTTGAGACGTGGTTATGAATAGGTTCGGATGGTAAGGCAAAGTCAGAACAAAGGATAGCATACACATTTTAGAGAAAGAGTCTTTTTCAAAGAGTTTGGCGTCAATATTATACTCTTAGTCAATTTCAGCAATAGAAAGGAAGATTAACTCCATATGTGGGTCAAATAAGTTCACAATGAAAGGGGAAAAAATAAAAGAGAGATCATACTTTCGAAAATACACAGACATCAAATTAACCGTAGCAATGGAAAGGTACTTATTCCACAAATGTGAGACCAGTAGGGTCAGATGGAAAGATACTGAAAGAAAGAGATTAGCCAATTGCAAGAAAGACAAGCACAGAATGTGTCTTCCAAACTCAAAATTTTACTCAATTCCAGCAATATAATTTAACAGATAGCACAGAGCCAGGGGTTTATTGGGTAGCGGGCGAAAAGTAAAACTTTGAGAAAGGCGTATTATTATTTTCCCAAGCTTCATCTAATTAAAGGGGCAATCGATATATACAAACAAAGATTACACATTTGGAGAAAGACCCACGTAGAATTCACCATCAAAATGAATTTTTTACTCAAAATTGAAGCAAATTAAACGAAAATCACATACTGGTGAAGGTGGAAAGCGTGCTTCCGCATCTTGAGGCCTTTGGGATCCTGAAATAAGAGAGAGAAAATTTTCAAAAAAAGAAAAAAAGGGGTGAAACGAAACTAAAGAATCGAGAAAGGTGACAACGGTATAGGATGAGAAACCTACAGGGCCTTGAATCCGAACCATGACCGAGAAGTTACGAGCGAATTCGGCGATTTCTGGTATCTCCATCTTCTTTCTCACTTGCTCTCTTGGAGTTTGCGACCGAAGGCGGGTCCAAGATAAGCTGCAGCTTGGGGCAAGCATTTTCATTTTATATTTTTTCCCTTTTGTTTATCAAATATTATGCAAAATATTATGCTATTCTTTATTTTATTTGTGGGAAATGTTAGGGGTTTTCAATAGGAAAATTTTGCTAACGCACCTACTTCGCTTCATAATTAGGGGGAAAAAAAACCAGCTTCATAATTTTGTTCGTTACAGTATCATCCACGTCAGCATAAACTGATTTCTCTCGCCATTTATTTATATATTTTTATTTCTGTTTTACCCTTTCCCTATCACTCTCGACGTTGCTTTTCGCTCAACTTTGCTCCCGACGCAGAGTTATTCGCGGGTCAACCTGAACAGTTAGATCGCCGTGGAGAGTGAAAGGGGGGTAGGGAGCCCAGTCCCAGAGTCAGGGGCAGAGCCCCTGGAATTTTTTTTTTAGATTGACTTTTTGCATATCTCGTTTGTTTGTGCTTGAGATAAGGTTTGTTTGTGTTTAGATCTGAAAAGCATTATGGATCATTCGGTGTCAGTGAACAGGGAGTCCGTTGATGATGGCGATGCTGATATGAGGATTGCGGCTCATGATCGCAGTCCTCTGTGATGTCTGACTCAAAAATAAGACATTTTCTAAGAACCGCGATCATGATCGTAATCTTAATAAAGAAGACTACGACCATTACCACAGTCTTCACAAAAACTCAAAAATAAGGCATTTTGTAATGACTGTGACCATCATGATCGCAATCCTCTTTTAAGACTGCGATCATGATCGCAGTCCTCATAAAAACTTAAATATAAGACATTTTTTTGGAAATAATGCGATCATGGTCGCAGTCCTAATAAAGAGGATTGTGATTATGGCTGCAATCCTATAAAGACTCAGGAACATGACATTTTTGTGAGGAATACGATCGTGGTTGCAGTCCTCATAAAATATTACATTTTTTGAGGAATGCGATCATGATCGCAGTCCTCAGAAATAGAGTGCGATTAGGGGTGTCACCGTCCGCATCCGAATCCAACCCGGATAAAAAAGTCATTTTTTCAAACCATTAATATTCGCATCTGTATCCGTATCTGAAAGTTAAGTGCGGGTACGGATATAGTAAAAGCAATATTCTATCCGTATCCGAGTTGATATCCGACGGTTGGGTGCTTGATAATGATATCCGTATGGAAAAGACTATTCTTCAATGAAATGAGGCAATGTATTTTGATACTTTAAGTTGGTGAAAAAAGTAGTAGTAAAAAGTATTATATTCTTGCAAAAATGACATGAGATATTTTGAGTATTTCGACATCAACTGTGGCATTCAAATCGGCATTTAATACCAGAGGTCGTGTAATTCATTGCTATAGAGCCGAATGACAATGAATACAGTGGAAGCATTGATATGTACAGAATAATATCATAATATGTACACATTTAATATTGTTATAGATGCGATAAAAAGTAACATAAGTATATCTGTTCAGTTTACTCTTAACTGTATTTATTTTTACATGTCCGATTAGTATCCACATCCGATCCGCTAATATCTGATCCATATCCGATATCCGATATCCGATTTTGACACATACAAATATCATTTTTTCACATCTGTCAATATTCGTATCCGTATCCGAAGGTTGAGTATGGATACGGATATGGTAAAGACAATATCTGATCCGATGGCACCCCTGAAGTTCACCTAGAGGGGGGTGAATAGGTGATGGCTAATCTAATGGTCACTTAATGCCAAATAATGCGGAAGTAAAAACTATTATGACCTAAATTAAAATCTTAAACTAAACACCACGTATAACACAAGAGTGTTGCCGAATTCCCCGTGAAGGGCTCTGGACAAACTCCTCTAGATTCCCCTAGTTAAGGGTTGAGGTGCCGCGTTGGCTCTCTTGGTTAAATACAAGTGTTAGCAAACAAACCCAAGCATATAAAATATGAGCACACAATATATCAAGCATATAAAGATGAGCACAATAAAAGTATGCAAGATATAAACAAGAGACAAAGAGAGAGAGAGTGAGCAATCGCAAACACAAGGGATTTGTTTCGAGGTTCGAGCACACTTGCTCTACATCCCCGCCTTCGACACACGAAGGATTTCAACTATAATCGATCCCACCGGATCACTCGGTGCCACAACACCTATAACTCTCGGACTCCCTAGTCCGTACACACCGCAGGCCCCACAAGCTCGCCGAGGCCGCACCTCAAACCAAGAGTTCACACACGAACTTTAAACCACCGCGAACACACTTGTCCGCCTCCTCAAAGTACAAGAAAGAACTCTTGGTGATCTAAACACTTTGATCACCAATAAACACTCTCACAAAAACACTCCTATAGAATGAATATGTCAATGGGTTGCTCAAGTGTTTGTGAGAAAAATAAGGATGAGAATGGTGGAGGAAAACTCAAGAAAATATCTTTTTAAACAGTCTTGATAAAAACTCCCCTTTTGATTGGAAGTATTAGCTCTCAATTTTGTGGAGAAAAACCTCTGAAAAGAGTAGGAAAAACTGGCTCTAAAAATCTCCAAAAATCTTGGTGAAAAACAATGCCCAAACCCCTAAATTTATAGGCTCAGAAAAACTAGCCGTTGGGGTCTGTCAGGCCTTCCGGTCGACCGTCCGGCCGACCGCCAACGGTCGAATTTCCGACCGTTGGAGCTACCGGTCGACCGCGCGGTCGACCGCCCAGATACAGAGAGCAAGGCTCTCTGGTCCAGTCGACCGTCCGGTCGGCCGGCCCACTGTGCTGCCAGACGTGCACAGCTCTGTGCACGTCGGTCGACCGCAAGGTCGATCGACCCTTGGTGCGGTCGACCGTGCGGTCGACCGACCTGGCCTGTCAGCCAGCTCTGGGTCAGAAATGTTTAAGGGATAAAAACTTAGTCTTTTTGATAGAAATAAAATCCCATAAAATACTGAAAAATCTACAAAAATAGTTTTACCAATATACTTTGATAAACAAACATGCTTGCAAAAATCAAGGCATGTTACAAATGATTTGGACTATTTTTGTAAGTTGAAAATATTAGCTCAAATGAAAAACAGTATTTTCAAAACTTCTCCAAATCAGAAACAAGATATTTAAACTCATTTGAAGCATAGAGTGTATGGATATGATCCACTACACAAACATGGTGAAATATCTATGTTTTTGACATTAAGCTCTAAAATTGGAATTTTTATAGTCTTTACCCAAAACCATATTTTGTCAAAATGAAAAACTCTTTTGTATTTTTCCAAAATAAAATTCTTCTCTAAAACAAACTAAATCAAGAGTGTGTGTGTATATGATACTTGAGCAATCCACCAACTACTCTATCCTTTACATTTTATCTAAAACAAAATCTTCTAAAACAAACCTAGACAGAAGTCTCATCTTCTTGAAGTCTTCACTTGAAGCCTTCTTGACTTGGTCCAAACACCGTGCTAGCTCCAAAACTTGACTTTAAATCCTTTGTTGAAGCTACGCACCTACTAAGATCTTGATCATAAATCTGTCACTAATTAAACACAAGATCATTGTACTATAACTACATGAGTTGATCATCATCAAAACTAGAGTGATGGGCCTTTGGGCCAACAATCTCCCCCTTTTGATGATGACAAAACTCATGAAGTTATATATGCATGGATTAAAGTAAAGCTTCAAGGAAGCTCCCCCTTAACTCATGCATAAACATAAACAAATAAATATTGTAAAGTATGCTCATAAACATGTATGCAAATGAAGGAGTAAACATAAAACAAAATCTCAAAATCTTTTGCTCCTATTTGCAAAATAAAAACATATATGCATAAATACAAATACTACTCCCCCTTAAGCAAGGAAAATATGCATATATCTCAAATACTTCTCCCCCTTTTTGTCAATCATCAACAAAGGGGTTAAAGTAAAACAAAATCATCAAATTTTTCTCCCCCTTTTTGTCCGAAACAAAGAACCAAAGAAGGGGTAAACCAAATCAATCAAGAAAGGTTATATGTGATATGCATTCATGAAGAGGAAGACGCTAAGTTAACTTCCCTACACATATACATTACATGAAAGAGGGATGACACGCCCTAATTCACATAACGCATATTATGTAATGCATAAGAGGAGATGTGAAGCTCCCCCTACACACGTGTACTGCATAAAGAAGAGTTGTCAAGCTCCTCAATACTAGATACACTCATCATGAATCTATATGTAGAAGAGATGTTAAGCTCCCCTTACATATAGACAATACAAATCAAAACAATTTTTTTTTTAAGTTTCTTTATTAAAACAAAATTTTGAATAAAACAAATCTTGAGAATTTTTCTTAAACTTTTTATTTTCTTATCATAAACAACTTTGTGCTATAAAAACGTAAATCAATTTTAATTCAAGCACAAATAACTCATATATATGTATGAAAAATGAGTATACCAATTGAA
Source organism: Agave tequilana (assembly GCA_038442645.1). NCBI lineage: Eukaryota > Viridiplantae > Streptophyta > Magnoliopsida > Asparagales > Asparagaceae > Agave > Agave tequilana. The sequence goes on along the minus strand of JAVJIF010032406.1, from coordinate 252,419 downwards.
GGATTGATGCATACATATATAGAAAACAAAATATGAGTATATACAAAAAATAGAGTCAAATTGATACCAATTGAAATGATTCAATGATACCAATTGAAACAATAATAGGATCATGTGTATAACTCATAACACATTGAAGAATAACTAACTAGTTAAATTAATTTTTGAAAAACTAGTTAAAGATCCTTCAAACTATGAAATCAAAACATATGTATTTCATGAATCATACCAAATACACAAAAGTTGACACTCAAAATCGATAAAGCTCAAAAATATGTTCATGAAATAAAGTCATGACAAACAAATAAAGTGTGAGTGTACAAGAACCATGTAATTAGCATTTTCATGAAAATAGTCATTGAAGCTCAAAACAATATCCCTTTCCTTTTTTTTTTATCAAACAAAACATGAAAATTTATTTTTCATATTAAAAACACACTTCTAGGTATATGTTGTTGGCCCAAAGGCTTTCCACTCTAGTTTTGATGATGATTAACTCATGTAGTTATGTGTACTAATAATCTTGTGATTTTAGTTTCAGATCATTAATCAAGTTATTAGTTGGTGATTAGCTTCAACAAGATGATTTGGAAGCTACCCACATGTTGATTCAAGAGCCCGAGCGTCAAAGATCATATGTTGCACTTGCTCGGTGGATCAAAGAGTTTTAGATCGAGTCGGCTTGGAGATTGCGCTCTACAAGAAGACTTCGGTACCATAGTTTAGTTTTGTGTTTAGATCCAAATTGTAAAGATTAGAATAGTATGATAAGCTCAAGTTCACAACACACACGTTTCATGTTTTTAAATATTGGTTTTCGGTTTTTGGTTTAACCGATCTTGGTTTCATGAATAGATAGATCAAAATAAGTTTACATGGTTTAATGTATACTAGATTTGTTCTATATACATGCATGCTTAACTTTCTAGACAAACTTAGTTTTGACTTACATATTCATGTGTTTTATGTTTTGGTATTTTTAACAAAACATATTTTGGAATTAAAGTCAAAAACATGGATATATATATGTTTCATGTATATTGGATTTCTATCCATATGCATCATGCTTCAAAATGTTTAAATATCATGTTTTTGTATTTGGATGAGTTTTAGACAAAATGTATTTTCTATTCAAAGATCTAAGTTTTAGAAAATACAGTTTTTGGTTTTTGGCATGAAGTCGGTCGACCGGGTCGGTCGACCGACGTGCACAGATCAGTGCACGTTTGGCTGACACGGGACGGTCGACCGTCAGGGTCGACCGGGTCTGAGAGCAGAGCTCTCTGTTTGTTTGGGTCGACCGGGGCGGTCGACCGGTAGCTGGCAACGGGCAGAATTTGACCGTTGGACGGTCGACCGGAGCGGTCGACCGGCAGTTCATTTTTGGCATTCTCTGCTGCCAACGGCTATATTTTTCTGGGGTCTATAAATACCCCATTGGAAAGAGTTTTTCTCTAAGATTTTTAGTGCGAATTTTTCCCTACTCTCTAGTGTTTTCACAGCAATCAAAAGAAGTTTTTGGATTCAAATTGAACAATCTATTTGGTGTTTTTGCTAGGGTTTGAAAAATCATAGAAAAGGGTTTTTGGGAAAAGAGTTTTGATTCAACTTCTCTATCTTAGTTTCAGTTTTTCCCAAGGATTTTTCTTTGTGATTTTGATTTCCATCCCATTGGTTTTCTCCACACTCTAGCTAAAATCTACTATCTTATTCTATAGGATTTTTGTGTGGGAGAAGAGATTGTTTGTGGTTGCTTGTTGAACCACCAAGTTGTAAACCCTCTATTTACTTTGCTTTGTGCTTTTCCCTCTTGGGTTGAGGAGGGTGTTTGTGCAAGTGGTTTGTATCCCTCAAGTTGTGAGGTGATCCTTGCTTGGCTAGTGCTAATCCCTCAAGTTGTGAGGTGATTGTTTGTTGGATTGAAGTTGTGCCTCAAGGAGGAGGTTGTGTTTGTAAGGAGAGGAGTTGGGTACTCCTTGTATTGTGATTGCCCCAAATCCTCGGTGGAGGTTCCCTTTGTGGGAGTCCTTTGTGGACAAGCTAGTGGATTGGAAATCCTTCGTGTGTCGAAGGCGGGGATGTAGAGCTGGGTGCTCGAATCTCGATAACATATCTTGTTGTTTGCACTTGATCCATTGGCTCTCTCTCTATCTCTCTCTTTACTTTGTGCCTTGCATCTCTATTCATATTGTGCATACTTATTCATATTTGCTTGGCTTGGTTGTGTGTGCATCATTTGTTGATCACACTTGAGTGCTCATTGCATTAAGTTTTTAAATTCCGCATTGAGTTCACTAGATTAGCATTGTCACCTATTCACCCCCCCTCTAGGTGACTTTTCATATGTATGATTTTATCTAAATATAACAATATGCATACATATCCCAAACATAAAACGAGTCTGATAATAGTATTTGCATGAAGGCAAGAGACTCAAAAGGGATATACATGTATATTTATTAGATTTGAATACAAAATACATATACATGAAGTAAAAACATGAAAATAGGCAAAACAAGTATAAATGAAAGAATCATCAAAACTAGCCTGTATATGTGCATATAGTGGGTACAAATGAGCATGAAGTGCAAACATATATGAATCAATTTGTTCTCACTATTTGTACATGTATAAAAACAAGTTTTGATAAAAACTACATTTAAACTAGTATTTACCACATGAAGCACAAAACACATAAAAACATGAACATGCTATATGATATTATCAAAATGAAAAGCATGTAAATAAATTAGGAGTTTAGAAATAGTTACCAAACCAACGAACTATTCCAAATCTCCAAACATGGTGGTTATCCCACCAAACCTCCTTGATAGCGGTGCATCCAAAAATAAGTCCATCATGTCCATGTGCATCCACCATCAAGGCACCATCCCTCTCACGTCGTGTGAGAGCTCTCACCTACATCAAATACATAAGGTGGGGATTTCGGTACCCATTTTCTTTGGGTCCTTGGGGTTAGTCTTGTAAGGACCCCAAACATTTTTATTACTAGCAAAATTAATATGATGTATTCTATCAAAACAAAATTTTGCTAAATGGCCTTTGCGGCCACAATGTGTACATTTGTACACCTTAATATGCTTATGAGTGTGAGAGTGATCATGACGTGCAACATAAGCATAAGCATGATGATGATGTGCATGAATGTGTGGAGTTTGTTTCTTTGAAAACATAGACTCCAACCTAGAATGATTAAATGCACATGAGCTCAAAGGGGAGCTCAAACAATCCATTTTATTCTTCAAAAAATTTATCTCACTATTATCAATGGTGGCATGTAAAGCATGGTGAGATTGTGAAACAATTTTCTTTTTCTTTTGAAAAACATTTTCTTGTTCTTTTTCAATCATTTTTCTTTTTAAAAAATTATTTTCTTAAAAAACGACTTCCTTTTGTTTTTCCACCAAATAATTTCATTTTTCAAATTAGTGTTTCCTTCACATAAATCATTCAATTTGGACATTAAGGAAACATTCTCATTTTTCAAGGTTTCATTTTCTTTTTCTAAGCATGCAATGTTACTTCTAAATGAATCATGTTTTATATGCATGCAATCAAGTTTCTTTTTCAAAATTTTATTATCTTTCTTAATCATGTCATATTTCTCAAGTAATAGTTGACAAAATGTGGAAAGCTCATCATATGACATGTTATTATCTTCATCTACCTCGGATTCGGTAGTTACCTCAAGGGGGTTATCCCCTTGGACCATATAGCACAAGTTGGAGGTGTTGCTTCCAACGTCCGAATCGCTCCCGGCATAATATAGATCCTTTTCGCCAAGGGAGGTGATGATGTTCCAAGCTACAAAAGCCGAATCAATATTAGAAACCCTAAATAAATAATCATCATTTAGGGTACTCTTCAAAGCATGAATGGCCTTTGCATTAGCCTCAATATACTTGCTATTATTAACATATGAATCTTTAATTGTAGCAAAATAAACATGAATTCCTAGGGCTTTGAGGTACATAGACATCTTAACCTTCCAAATTTGGATGTTAAGAATGTCAAACATGGGTGGTGACATGAAATCCATGGTGTGTGTACAAATATTGTGATTAGCCTAAAAATGAGGATCTTTAACTCTAGGTTGTAAGACCCAAATTCAGAGCACTTGGCTCTGATACCAATTGAAGTTCACCTAGAGGGGGGGTGAATAGGTGATGGCTAATCTAATGGTCACTTAATGCCAAATAATGCGGAAGTAAAAACTATTATGACCTAAATTAAAATCTTAAATTAAACACCACGTATAACACAAGAGTGTTGTCGAATTCCCCGTGAAGGGCTCTGGACAAACTCCTCTAGATTCCCCTAGTTAAGGGTTGAGGTGTCGCGTTGGCTCTCTTGGTTAAATACAAGTGTTAGCAAACAAACCCAAGCATATACAATATGAGCACACAATATATCAAGCATATAAAGATGAGCACAATAAAAGTATGCAAGATATAAACAAGAGACAAAGAGAGAGAGAGTGAGCAATCGCAAACACAAGGGATTTGTTTCGAGGTTCGAGCACACTTGCTCTACATCCCCGCCTTCGACACACGAAGGATTTCCACTATAATCGATCCCACCGGATCACTCGGTGCCACAACACCTACAACTCTCGGACTCCCTAGTCCGTACACACCGCAAGCCCCACAAGCTCGCCAAGGCCGCACCTCAAACCAAGAGTTCACACACGAACTCTAAACCACCGCGAACACACTTGTCCGCCTCCTCAAAGTACAAGAAAGAACTCTTGGTGATCTAAACACTTTGATCACCAATAAATACTCTCACAAAAACACTCCTATAGAATGAATATGTCAATGGGTTGCTCAAGTGTTTGTGAGAAAAACAAGGATGAGAATGGTGGAGGAAAACTCAAGAAAATCTCTTTTTAAACAGTCTTGATAAAAACTCCCCTTTTGATTGGAAGTATTAGCTCTCAATTTTGTGGAGAAAAACCTCTGAAAAGAGTAGGAAAAACTGGCTCTAAAAATCTCCAAAAATCTTAGTGAAAAACAATGCCCAAACCCTAAATTTATAGGCTCAGAAAAACTAGCCGTTGGGGTCTGTCAGGCCTTCCGGTCGACCGTCCGGTCGACCGCCAACGGTCGAATTTCCGACCGTTGGAGCTACCGGTCGACCGCACGGTCGACCGCCCAGATACAGAGAGCAAGGCTCTCTGGTCCAGTCGACTGTCCGGTCGGCCGGCCCACTGTGCTGCCAGACGTACACAGCTCTGTGCACGTCGGTCGACCGTGCGGTCGACCGACCCTTGGTGCGGTCGACCGTACGGTCGACCGACCTGGCCTGTCAGCCAGCTCTGGGTCAGAAATGTTTAAGGGATAAAAACTTAGTCTTTTTGATAGAAATAAAATCCCATAAAATACTGAAAAATCTACAAAAATAGTTTTACCAATATACTTTGATAAACAAACATGCTTGCACAAAATCAAGGCATGTTACAAATGATTTGGACTATTTTTGTAACTTGAAAATATTAGCTCAAATGAAAAATAGTATTTTCCAAAACTTGATTTTTCCAAACTTCTCCAAATACAGAAACAAGATATTTAAACTCATTTGAAGCATAGAGTGTATGGATATGATCCACTACACAAACATGGTGAAATATCTATGTTTTTGACATTAAGCTCTAAAATTGGAATTTTTATAGTCTTTACCCAAAACCATATTTTGTCAAAATGAAAAACTCTTTTGTATTTTTTCAAAATAAAATTCTTCTCTAAAACAAACTAAATCAAGAGTGTGTGTGTGTATATGATACTTGAGCAATCCACCAACTACTCTATCCTTTACATTTTATCTAAAACAAAATCTTCTAAAACAAACCTAGACACAAGTCTTCATCTTCTTGAAGTCTTCACTTGAAGCCTTCTTGACTTGGTCCAAACACCGTGCTAGCTCCAAAACTTGACTTTAAATCCTTTGTTGAAGCTACGCACCTACTAAGATCTTGATCATAAATCTGTCACTAATTAAACACAAGATCATTAGTACTATAACTACATGAGTTGATCATCATCAAAACTAGAGTCATGGGCCTTTGGGCCAACAACCCCTAACTGCGATCATTTTGTGATGACTGCGATCAATGTCGCAGTTCTCAGAAACAAGACATTTTGTGAGGACTGTGATCATAATCGTAGTCATTAGAAATAAGGCATTTTCGAAGCGGTTCATTTTTTTGGAGCGATTACTTAGAGGCATTTTCGCCTTTCGCCGCTGATGAGCGCTTCAGCACTTGACACGTGAGCGCACATCTTTCTTTTAAAAAAAGAGGCAGCTAAAACGAATAAAATTATGCGAGTGAGTTTTTTTTCTTAATTATGGTTTGACTTAGGTGGCTCAAACGAAATCCCCTTTTCAATATTAATCTTTCAAATAAGTCTTATTGCCTTGTTTCTAATTATGATATTTTTCTGTTAGTCTTATTTGAGTTTTATGCTTCTAGTTAGGTGTATTCTTTTTCTTTTTTCTTCTTTTTCAAGAAAACCCCATAAGAGAAACTAAGGGGAAAAAATCCAAAAAATAGAAGAATAACTTAAAAGGAGTCAAACCCCGAGTTTTGTGGGAGCAGTTAGAAAATACAAGTACTGCATTTAAGATTTTGGAGAATTTTTCTAAAAAAAACAACAAGTAATTTGATTGCAGCTCCAAGTACAATAATCAGATATTTTAAAAATTAAAAATTATCTCAAAGAAACCTTGATTTTGAGAGGCATATATATAGAAATACCCTGAAATTTTATTTGTTGTAAAGATAAAGACAAATATTTAAAACAAAATATTTATATTGATAAATTATGAACATTTTTAAAACAAGAGTGAAATAGAATGCATCATGATATTCTAAGAAATTATTTGAGTGCGTATATTGAAAAAGGAATTATAAAAGAATGTCAATGGAATCAATGATTAGTTGAATACAAGGAAACCTTATCAAGTTTATAATTGATGGGTTGAAATGTTGTTATAGATGTGGGAATATATTACTGAAAAATTAAGTTTATTGTTTTTTGAAGCTTATTAAATATCCAAAAGTTATGTCTTTTGGACTTGTAAACATTTAGAACGAAATGATATATCTATTGGAATGAAGTGATGTATTTTTCCATTATGAAAAGATACAATGAAATCCCTTCAACTTCTATCTAAGAAGTGGTTCATTCTGAAGGAAAAACATCACCATCAATTTCAAATGCGAAACAAGACCAACATGTTATGATCTAATTCCTCCCTCATCAAAATAATATTTTGTTTTATAATGTTTTACATTGCTTCATTGTTATTGCCTGAGTAATCAAAAGCCATTATTTGGGTCATCCTATTTGTCTATTCTTGCTCAACAAGGATCACCGCTAACGGGGCATTGTACCAGACAAAATCTCTCGCTCGACAGCTTTCACGAGGGGCTGTTTGTTTCGCCGTAAAAGACGTAAAACTCCGTAATTCGTAAATGACTTACAACCCAATTACAACTACTGCATTTGTTTGGACCGTAATTCGTAAAAGACTTACGCAACTCAACTACTATTTCATGCACATGTTTTAATAGATTTTCAATAATGAGCATACAAGGCATGGTTGCCCAACCAACCGCCCTTGGAATGGTAGGGGTTTTCAAAAATAAGTTTGAAAATAATATAACACGTTTGAAAACTCTACCATATGAAGAATACCGCAACTAGTTTAATGATAAACTTGTAAACTAGTACGAAATCCTTCAAGTAAGGAATAAAACAAAAATATATTTCATGAAAAACATGTAAGTCACACGATCATCAACACTCAAAATCTATAAGGCACATATCATACTCATGAAAATAAAATCATGAGAAATCATTAAGTAACGTGAGTGTATAAGAGTTATGTGAAACATATCATCATGAAAATAGGCAATCAAACTCAATATGAAATTCCTTAAAATGTGAAAAACAAGAAAATCTAATTTTCATCAAAATAATTTAATCTTCAAGGCATGTGTATGTCTTGTACAAACTAAAATATACATACATATCCAAACATAATCAAGTCCACAAAAGTATATGCATGAAGGCAAGTGGCTCAAGAATGTATATGTATAACTAATAGTTTAGACAAAATAGACATATACATGAAGTTTAACAAAAACATGAAAAACATGTCAAAAATATTGAATACAAGTCAAAATGTATGAATCATCAAAATTAGGCTATACTAGTACATCTAATGGGTACAAATGAGCATTTTAGCACAAACATATAATAATCTATTTGTGGCTCACTAGTTGTACTAGTATATATCCAAGTTTTAATGAAAACTAACATCTAAAATGTAATCAAAATATGAAGCATAAAAATCAAAACAAAACTTATATGATCGTCATGATGCACATTCATTAGATCTATGATATACACAATAGTTAAACTAAAGTGAGAACACTAAGTATAAATCCATATAAATATCGGTGTCTCAAATACTAATCATGCATTTCACAAGTCTAATAATCATGACATTTAACATACTAATCATGAAATAAGACATGCTAAAAATCAACAATATGAAAAGCATGTAAACATAAATGGGAGTTAGAGATCGTTACCAAAAGGGCACATCTCCATATCTCCAAACTATGGTGGTCCTCTCACCAAACTCCCCTTGAAAGTGATGCATCCAAATTATCCTCTTTAAGCTCGGAACGCATTCACCTCAAGGCACCATCACTCTCACGTCATGTGAGAGCCCACACCTACATCAAATAAAATAGCAGTGGTCTTTGGTACCATACTCTTTTGGGTCCATGGGGGTTAGCTCCTTTTCTAACCCAAACAAATTTATTTACTAAATTAGAATCATATATCCTATTATAACAAAATTTAGTAAGGTGGCACTTACGTCCACAATGTGTACATATGTACAAATGAGCATACATTGTGTGATGAGTGTGAATGTGAGGAGCATGTGTATGCCGTGGTTTGTGTGCATGCATAGAAGAAACTTGTTTCTTTCGAAACATAGATCTAAACGTGTGTGGTTTAAAGCACAATGACTCAAAGTGGAGCCTAAACATTCAATACTCTTCTTAAGCATACAAATATCATTTTCAATCATGGAAGAAGAGGTGCATGCAATAGGTGAGCTAGAATGTGAAGCTACACTAGCATGACAAATAAGAGAATCTAAATCATCTTTTAAAGAAACATTTTCATTTGACATCAAGTCCAATTCCTTTGAAATAGAAATAATTTTATTTTTCAAAGAGTCATTTTCTTTTAAAACAAAAATAAGTTTTGAAGTTAAAGTCTCATTTTCTTCAAAACATTTTCACAATCATTTTTATTTTTCAAAATCTTGTTTTATTTTAAAACAAGTTCAAGTTGGGTTTTCAAAGAGTCACACTCATTTGAAATCTCAACCTTCTCTTGTAAGGCCAAATCAAGTTTTGAACACAAATCATTATTTTCTTCTTTTAGTCTAAAACTCTTCTTTTCAAAATATTATATTTTTCAAGCAATTTTTCACAAACAATAGATAACTCTTCATTTAATGCATCGGCATCCATACTATCAAGATCATCAAAAGAAGAGCTAGCACAATCTAGTTGAGTGTCTGAATGTACCTCAAGGGAGTCATTCCCTTAGACCATGAAGTAACGTTAGTCGGACTCTTCACCACTAGATTTCTTCTCCATTTGGATTGGCAATTGAAGGTTTGGAGAGGTCAAGATGTTCCACACTGCAAAGTGAAAGTTCACCTAGGGGGGGGGTGAAAGGGTGATGGCTAATCTAATGGTCACTTAATGCCAAATAATGCGGAAGCTAAAAACAATTATGACTTAATTAAATCTTTTACACTAAACACCACGTATAACCAAAGAGTGTTGCCGAATTCCCCGTGAAGGGCTCTGGACAAACTCCTCTAGATTCCCCTTGAATGGGTTGGTTGAGGTGCCGCGTTGGCTCTCTTGGTTGAATACAAGTGTTAGCAACAATCCCAAGCAATATATCAATATGAGCACAAGGAATATATCATACATATAAAGGTAAGACAAGTAAGAGCATGCAAGATATAACAAGAGACAGAGAGAGAGAGAGAGAGAAAGGCAATCGCAAACACAAAGGGTTTGTTTCGAGGTTCAAGCACACTTGCTCTACATCCCCGCCTTCGACACACGAAGGATTTCCACTATGCAAGATCCCAATGGATCTCTCCTTGGTGCCGCAACACCTACAAGCCCTCGGACTCCCTAGTCCCGTACACACGCAAGCCCCACAAGCTTGCCGAGGCCGCACCTCAAACACGGAGTTCGCACCTGAACTCGAAACAACACGGACACACACGTCCGCCTTCTCAAGAAACAAATGAAGATCTCTTGGTGATCTAAACACTTTGATCACCAATAAAAACTCTCACTACAACACTCCTATAAGATGAATAGCAATGGATAGCTCAAGTGTTTGTGTGAGAAAATAAGGATGAGAGTGGTGGAGGAAAACTCAAGAAATTCACTTTAACACTCTTGATAAAAAACTCTCCTTTTAATTGGAAGTATTGGCTCTAAATTTTGTGGAGAAAAACCTCTGAAAGGAGTAGGAAAAACTGGCTCTAAAACTTCTCCAAAATCTTGTTGAAAACAATGACCAAACCCCCAAATTTATAGGCCAGAAAAATATAGCCGTTGGGGTCTGTCAGGCCTGCCGGTCGACCGGGACGGTCGACCGCCAATGGTCAGAAATCCGACCGTTGGAGCCACGGTCGACAGCCCGGGTCGACCGAGCCACTGGAGCAAAGAGTAGAACTCTCTGTCGGTCGACCCGTGCGGTCGGCCGAGATTTCCAGAGAGCAGAGCTCTCTGGAGCGGTCGACCGGCACGGTCGGCCGTTCTCCAGTGCACAAAGGCGTGCACGCTGTGCACGTCGGTCGACCCGAGCCGGTCGACCGACTTCAGTGTTAGTCGACTATAAAGGTGGCAAGTCGACTAGCTGAAGCCTGAAAACAGAAATCTGGGATTTAAAACTTGGTCTTTTTGGCTCACATAAAAATCCCATAAATGACTTAAAAAATCTACAAAATTAGTTTTACCAATATACTTTGATATACAAACATGCTTGCACAAAATCAAGGCATGTTATAAAAGATTGGCCTATTTTTGTAACTTGAAAATATTTGGCTCATGATAAAAAATTGTTTTTCCAAAACAATATTTTTCCAAAAACATGTTTTCCAATCTTCATCAAATACAAAAACAAGATATACTTTTAAAGCATAGTGTGTATGGATATGATCCACTACACAATCAAGATGAAATATCTATGTTTTGACAATAAGCATAAACTTGGTTTTGGTTGAAAGATATGTATATATGAAAATGCCAAAAACCAAAATGATATTTTCCAAAATGAAAGTCTTTTCTAAACTGAAAATTCTTTTATGAAAAGACAATAAATCCAAGAGTGTGTGTGTGATATCTACTTGAGCAATCCACCAACTATTCTATCCTTTACATTTTTAACTAAAACAAAAACAAAATCTTATACCTAGACACAAGTCTTCATCTTCTTGAAGTCTTCACTTGAAGGCTTCTCATCTTCTTGACTTGGTCCAAGCTTGATCCAAAGGCTCCTTGGATCACACCGTGCTAGCTCCAAATCTTGACATTTTATCTTTTGTTGAGCTATGCACCTACTAAGATCTTGATAATGAATCTGTCACTAATTAAATACAAGATCATTAGTAAACACAACTTCATGAGTTGATCATCATCAAAATTAGAATGATGGGCCTTTGGGCCAACACAAAGGCGGAAACACAATGAGAAATACTGTTTAAATATTCTTTGCTAAGTGATTTCTAAGTGCCTCTAGGGCTAGTGCAATGTCCTCTATATGCTTGCTATCACTAAGGTAGGATTCCTTGGTAATGGTAAGGGAAACTTATAACCTATGGCTTTTAAATGCTAACTCATCAAAACCTTCCATGTGTCAATTTTAGAGATATTGATGGGGAGATTCTGTCTCCTCGTTTAAAATACCGCAAGTGCACGGTCGTTCGATGTAGCACTTGAGGGTCGATCCACATGGATGGTGATTCTTGAATCCTGACACGAACTAAGCGAATTGGTTGCGAAAAAATGATAAGTTGGTGTGTACTCAGTTAAAGAGAAGGGTCATGCACCTAGGGTAGAATCCCCTAAACTAGTCTCAAGCGGTCAAGCTCGGTCTATCTACTAGATTGTTACAAATCACTAAATTCCTACTTCTAACAGGCACGTTAATTCTGAATACTAGATCTAAGCACAGGGTATTGTCCAATTGTATGATCCATCAAAGGTAGATAAATCGACAACTTAAATAAAATATGAAAAAGAACATTAAAACTCTAAGCATGGATCATTAACTCTAAACACATACCCTGTCAAATATCTAGTGGTTTTAGAAATTAACATCCTAAAAGTCGTAGGTCAATAAATGAGTGTACATCCATAGATAGGAGAACTAACTTGGTTCACAAGAATTTAGCCTAGGTTCATCTCCCTAGGTACATGATGATAATTTAGTTACACATGTCCAATTTCATAAAATTTAATCTAAGTAATAGTCAGAGAATTTCTCGCAGATAGTTAAATAACTACAATAATTAAATTATTTTACTAACCAATTAGATAATTAAATTGAATATCAAATTAATTAAAAGCACTTACCTTCAGAGATGAATGCAGACTCTGTTTCCCACTCGCGGGCCCCTCTCCTCTCTGTTGGAGGGAAGGCACTGCCTTTCTCTTCAAAGTGGCCGCCAGGGCCTGCTCCAATCAAAGAGCAGCTGTGGTGCTGCTCCAATCAAAGGGTGGCTGTGGCCCCGCTCCAATCCAAAAGGGCCAAAGGTGCTGCTCCAATCAAAGGGGCCTGCGGGCCCTTGCCTGTGGCCTGCGAGCAAAGAGAGAGAGACTTTGCCTCTCTCTCTCTTTGTCTTTTCTTTTTTTTTTTTTGTCTTTTCAGGGTCTTGGGCGCCTGTGCGCGTCCAAGCAAATAGACTTTAATGATGGAGGAGATGAATCAATCAAAATCAAAGAAGAACGAAAATGACAATGTTGAGAGAAAAAAAAATTGAAAGCCTCAAATTCTCAGATCTAAAAAAAAATGTACGTACAAGTGAAAAGAAGAACCTCCCTCTCAAAACCCTAGCCTTGGCTATTTATAGGCTTAGGGTTTTGATTATTTTACATAAAAGTCCAAAACAGTTACAAAATTACAAGGAGAATTGTTAAATTAATTTTGCACTTTTACATCTCTGTCCATTTTGCGTTTAAGCCCCTGATTTTTGCAAAATTGCGTTATTTTTTTTCAACTGGCCTCGAACTCTTCCGAGTTGATCGTAAATTTCTTTGATCTTAGTTTTAGACGTTGATCCCAGCAATGTCAAGCCTCCTATCTTGCCTTCAACTCCTTTTTATGCGCTTTACGGTCTCGAAAGAGTCTTTTGTGGTCCAGTCTTCTCCTAATAACTTTTCTGCAAAATAGACTAAAAATACCCGAGTAGCATTATTTATAAACAAATGATAGATAAATATGGGTATGAAAATGTGACAAAATCATGCTGATCAAATACCCCCCCACCTATCTTTTGCTAGTCCTCGAGCAACACTTATAAAAAGAAAAAGAGAAAACTAAATTACTCTAACTCACTTTCGTAGGAATGACGGTTGCACTTAGCATGTGCAACAAGCCGTTAAACCCCTAGGTTACCCTAGAGGACGAGTTTTGTCTCGTGAGGGTTTTCAGTGGATTACACCCACAAAATCCAAGAAAATTAGAGATTAAGAAATAAATAAAAGTAAAATAAGGATAACCGAAAATTAAGAAAAGGAAAACAATTCAATTTTTTTTATTTTTTAAAATTTTTTTTGGTAACTAGTTAGTAAGATCATCAATTTCCAAGAGTTTCATTTTTAAGTAAAACCTCAATTCGAGAAATTATATTGGTTTATAAATAAAGTGTCAAATCCAAAACTTTATACACCTGTCCTAAGTTTCAGATCCTATGTACCCCGTGATCGTGATGTAGTTCTTAAGCTTGGGAATATTTAATTACAACTTTCATAAATTTTTTCTCTCTTTTTTTATTTTTTATTTTTTTAACTATCTTTCGCGTAGATACCGAGGCTTCCTGAGGCCAAGGTACCTAGCTAATTGATAATCAAAATTATTATATTTTTATAGTGTCTTATCCTATTAGGCTTTCTCAGCTACCCATATAGCGAGCTTTAGGTCAATGCTCCCAAACCAAATGGTCTTAGGGCAATAAGTGTAAAGACACTCCTACGGACTTAATTACTCAAGCAACTGAGGCCACAAGACAAGACTTATTAATCTTTATTTTATTATATAATAAATTTTTTTCTCTCTCTTTTTTTTATTTTTTATTTTATTTTTTTAGTTGCAATCAATATCCCAAGCCTATGAACTAAATAGTGTAAGTGCTATTGGGTACATAATCACTTAGACTAAGTTTAGATGGTATGTCCGTTTTAGATTCTAATCTTTATTTTAAGATTTTATAATTCTTTCATCTTGATCTTACCCTTAAAATCCACTCATGGATACTAAATCACTCACATACTAGCTACTTATTTGCAGAAAATTTTCAATTTTTTTTTAAGACTCTAAATAAAGAAAGAGAAGAGAAATAAAGTGAAAACCCTAAAACTAAAGCAAAACCAAAAAGACTCCTAAAATAAAAGAAATATGAATCTCCCCCCCCACACCTAAACTGTGCCATGTCCTTATGCATATACTTGAATACAGAGATAGAATGAATATGGCATGTAATTTACACATCCAAAACATGCACACAATCATGATGACCATACACTCCAAGCATACAAAAGATATAAAAATATAAACAGTATGCTAGAATTAGAAATACTCACAGTGCACTAGGAAATCAAGTTGTCGAATCAACGAAAATTCTCCACGTGTGTGGTGGATGCCTCCTTACTTATCCTGTATCACTTGTAATAAACTCGGCACATAGGTTATAGAAAGAGATAAATAAAAGACTCTAAACACTATACTGACTCCTTATGGTTATTAGAAATCCTAAAACAAATGGATGAGGATGAAGCAAGTTATAGTGAAAATGTACAAACCTTCACCTGAGCTACCTTGATTGGCAATTGGAGGTTCCTGGTCAGGTTCATCATTCGGGGTTGGTAGCAGGAATCTCAAGGCTCGTTCTAACTCATCTCTGCTTCCCGTGTGTGATGGCAGTGCAAGGTTGTGCAACCCCACAAAATTCTCATGCATTGGCACATGTGGATAGAGCCTGTGTTGCCAATTATGAATACCCAGACGAAATTCGGTGTCGGTAGCAATGGGTTGCATAATTCGGTTAACATATTCATTCACCGACTCTCCTTCGTCAAAACCAAATTCCAAAAACGGCAAATTGTAGTCCAGAAAACCGTTCTCATCGTCCCACAGGCCGTGGTCTATATCTGAGTCTGCCATGTTCTTAATTTTTCCACTTGCTTTGTTAGCGTCTAAAACATAGAATCAGAAAGTTAGTTCTTTTTTTTATTTCTTTTATTTATTATATATTTTTTTATTATTATCATTTTTATTTTTATTTTTATTTTTATAATACATACAATTACAGATTCAATGTGTGAACAGCTCATCCAGCGTATTGGGGGTCATGAAGATTCATAACCTCCTCATTATCGCTCACAGGTATTTCGAAGAACGGCTTTAAACGTTGCCCATTAACCTTGAACACTGCACCGTTTTTCGGATCTTCTATCTCCACTGCCCCATGCGGAAATACCACACGCACCATGAATGGTCCCGTCCATCTGGATCTCAACTTACCAGGAAATAAATGCAACTTAGAATCATATAATAGGACTTTCTGACCAGGTGTAAATGTCTTTCGCAAAATTGCTCTGTCATGGAACACCTTTGTCTTTTCCTTATAGATTCTGGCGTTCTCGTACGCTTCATTCCTGATTTCTTCCAACTCGTTGAGTTGAAGCTTTCTATGTGCACCTGCCATGTCAAGATCAAAATTAAGCTGCTTTATGGCCCACATGGCTCTGTGCTCCAATTCAACTGGTAGATGGCATGCTTTTCCAAATAAGCCGATATGGAGACATCCCAAGATTGATTTTAAAAGCAGTTCGATACGCCCACAGAGCATCTACTAATTTTAACGACCAATCTTTGCGATTTGAATTTACTGTTTTCTCCAGAATCTGCTTGATTTGCCTGTTACTTACTTTCACTTGACCGCTCGTTTGTGGATGATAAGGAGTTGATAGTTTATGGGTAATTGAGTACTTTCTCATAAGAGCCTCAAAAGAACGGTTACAGAAGTGGGTACCATTGTCGCTGATAATTGCACGTGGCGCACCAAATCGAGAAAAAATATTCTCTTTTAAAAATTTTACAACAATCTTGTTGTCATTGGTCCTGCTTGCCACAGCTTCTACCCATTTGGACATATAATCAACAACAACTAAAATGTAAAGCTTTCCAAATGAGTTTGGGAATAGTCCCATGAAGTCAATTCCCCACACATCAAATATTTCGATCGTTAATATTGGGTGTAACGGCATCATGTTCCTCCTTGTGATCCTGCCCACATGTTGACAACGAGTGCAACCTTTGCAGAACTCGTGAGCGTCTTTAAAAAGGGTGGGCCAATAAAAACCACACTGCAGGACCTTTTCTGTAGTCTTCTTTGCTCCGAAATGCCCCCACAAGCTTGGTCATGACAGAATGACAAGATACTTTTGTGTTCTTCTTCGGGGACACACCTCCTAAAGATCTGATCAGGACAGTACTTCCACAGATATGGATCATCCCAATAGAAGTATTTCAATTGAGAGTGAAATTTATATTGTATTGTCTTGACCATTCTTCAGGTGTTTTTCTGGTCACAAGGAAGTTGACAATATCAGCGAACCATGACTCTCTTATCATTGCAAACAGTTGCTCATCAGGAAAGTGTTCGTTTATGGGTACATTAGAGGATGGAGCGTTTGGTAGACGAGACATCTGATCAGCCACCAGATTATCGGTCCCCTTTTTGTCTTTAATTTGCAGATCAAATTCCTGAAGTAGCAATACCCATCTTATCAGTCGTGCCTTCGCGTCTTTCTTTGTCAGCAAGTATTTTAGAGCAGCGTGGTCAGTGTAAACAGTGATTTCTGAGCCAATCAAGTAAGATCTAAACTTTTCAAGCGGAAAAACCCAGCTAAGAATTCTTTCTCAGTTGTGGAGTAGTTGAGTTGCGCATCGTTCAGTGTCCTACTGGCGTAATAGATCACATGAGGCTGCTTATTAATCCGCTGCCCGAGGACTGCACCAATCGCGTAATCAGACGCGTCACACATTGCTCAAAGGGTTGGCTCCAATCTGGTGCATGAATTATAGGGGCTGAAATTAGCTCCTTCTTCAAGATCTCAAATGCCTCAAGGCATTCTGGGGAAAAAACAAATGGGACGTCCTTGGCGAGTAGGCTGGTTAATGGGCGAGCAATCTTGCTGAAGTTTTGTATGAATCGTCGATAAAAACCAGCATGTCCCAGGAATGATCTGATATCCTTAACTGATTTAGGAGGTGGGAGATGAGCTATCAAATCCACTTTCGCTTTGTCCACCTCTATCCCTTTCTTTGAGATTACATGACCCAGAACAATGCCTTGTTGGACCATAAAGTGACACTTCTCCCAATTCAGTGTCAGATTCTTTTCTCTGCATCGAGTGAGAACTAGGTTAAGATGGTGAAGGCATTACGAGAAGGAATCTCCAAAGATCGAAAAATCATCCTTAAATACCTCGAGAAATCTTTCCACCATGTCGGAAAAGATGCTGAGCATACATCGTTAGAATGTTGCAGGTGCATTGCATAACCCAAAGGGCATGGGTCTGTATGCAAATGTTCCAAACGGACATGTGAATGTAGTCTTCTCCTGATCCTCAGGAGCTATTGGGATCTGATTATAACCAGAGTACCCATCAAGAAAGCAATAATATTCATGTCCGGCTAGACGTTCCAACATCTGGTCAATGAACGGCAAAGGAAAATGGTCCTTTCTTGTCTCCGCATTGAGCTTTCTGTAATCAATACACACTCGCCATCCTGTCTAAATTCGAGTAGGTATAAGCTCATCATCATCGTTCTTGACCACAGTGATTCCCGACTTCTTCGGCACCACTTGCACATGACTCACCCACGAGCTGTCAGAGATTGGGTAAATGATTCCATTATCGAGGCATTTCAAAATATCTTTTCTTACTGCCTCCTTCATTACAGGATTCATTCTGCATTGGGGGTCACTTCTTGGTTTGGCATCTTCAATTAGGTGGATCCGATGCTGAACAATGGTTGGACTGATCCCTTTGATATCAGCTATTGTCCACCCTATAACTTCCTTGTTCTCCTTCAATACAGACACGAGTGATTCCTCTTGGTTCTTACTCAGATTGGAAGCTATTACTACTGGAAGCTTTTCGTCCTCACCTAAATAGGCATATTTTAATGTGTCCGGAAGAGATTTTAGCTCTAATTTAGGTGGCTCCTCCACAGATGGTCGGAGTGGTGCTCGAATTCCCTCATCGAGTGATTCATAAAGAGGCTCCCAGTGCGTTGTACACACTTGATCAGCTCGTACGAACGCTTCATCAAAGTCTTGTTCCATTTCGTCCGGCTCTGACTCTTGGTCAAGATGCTCGATGTCTGATCCTTTATCTTCAAAATGTTCACTTGATATCCCTTGGATCATGTTGACATCAAAAGGTTGGTCAGAGTGATTGCATGGTTGCTTTCCAAGATTAAAAATATTGAGATCGACAGTCATGTTCCCAAAGGTGAGTTTCATTAGCCCACTGCGACAATTGATCAAAGCATTTGATGTTGCCAAGAAAGGTCGGCCAAGAATCACTGGAATTTGTCCTCTCGGGTTTTCCACTGGTGCAGTTTCAAGGACAACAAAATCGACTGGGAATATGAATTCTCCAACCTTGATCAACACATCTTCTACCTCGCCCTTTGGGATTTTTACCGATCTATCAGCCAATTGCAAGGTAATCCTTGTAGGTTTTAACTCACCCACTCCTAACTGCTTGTAAACTGAGTATGGAAGCAAGTTGACACTTGCCCCCAAATCTAGTAAGGCCTTGTCAATCACTGTAGTCCCAATAGTGCAGGATAGAGTCGGACATCCAGGGTCCTTGTATTTCACTGGCATTGTGCTCTTTATGATCTCACTAATATTTGCAGTAAGGAAGACCTTCTTAGGAGTTTGATGAGATCGTTTCTTTGTGCATAGGTCCTTCAAGAACTTTGCATATGATGGAACCTGTTCAATAGCTTCAAGGAGAGGAATATTCACTTTGACTTGCTTGAAAATTTCTAAGATCTTCTCCATCTGCATTGTGTTCTTCTTAGATCGGAGCCTATTTGGAAAGGGAGCCGGTGGATCATATGTAGGCTCAATAACTTCCTCAGTTTCCTTATCACTTGCTTTGCTAGAGCTTGAGGGTGATGGATTTGTCACCGTGTCAGTTGATTTTGTATGATCGTAGACTTCCACCTGATTGTCCACCTCTTTCCTAGATCGTAATATGTGGATCGCATTCAGTTGAGCTGAATTCGAAGTGTTATTGTTAGCTCTGGCATCCCTGAGATTGATCTCAGGTTGGCTAGGGAAAGTCCCTCTTTCTCTCTCACTCATTTGAGATGACATCTTACTCATTTGCAGTGTGAGTTGTTGTATGGCTTGTTGATTGGACAACAACATCTGATTTGTTGATTGCATAAATGAGTTGAAGTTCTTCTCCATGGTGTTCAACTTTTGATCACTCCCAAATCCTGGTGGTGGCATTGATGGATTTGCATATGTTGGATTGGATTGTGGTGCCACAAAGGCCGGTTGTTGTTGATACTGAAATGTGTTTGGCCTCGTGTACTGTGAACCACTTGGTTGGGAGGTGCTTGTTGCCCATCCTTGATATCCTCCTCCTTGATTCCATGAAAAGTTAGGGTGATTCTTCCACCCTGGATTGTATGTTGGTGCAAACGGATCATTCCTTTGTCGCTGATAAGTGGCGTTTAACTGTTGTCCCTGACTATTCATTAGTGGGTTTGGAAGGAATGTGCAATCTTCCATGACATGAGTTGGAGATTGACAGTTAAAGCAACTTGGTACAGAGGTCTGATTCACTTGATTGAACTGCTGAGGAGGAGTCCCCTTACTTTCCAACACTTCAATCATTCTCATCAGTGCAGCCATCTTTGCTTCAGCTGCAATGGAGTTTTCAATCGAATGTATGCCACTCTCGATGTGGTGGTTGAGTTTGTAGTTGGTGGCCTCTCATTAAACCCTTCCCACTGCATTGTTTTCTCTGCCATCTCTTCGAGGAATATCCATGCATCATCATCTGTCATCCTCATGAAGTCACCGTGGCTCATGGATTCAAGAAGAGTTTTCGAGTTGTAATCAACACCCTCGTAGATAATTTGACAGAGACGCCACTTTTCTATGGCATGATGAGGACATTGAGCTAGAAGGTCCTTAAACCTTTCTAAATATCTCCAAAATGGTTCTCAAAAACTTGATGGGGAGATTCTATCTCCTCGTTTAAAATACCGCAAGTGCACGGTCGTTCGATGTAGCACTTGAGGGTCGATCCACATGGATGGTGATTCTTGAATCCTGACACGAACTAAGCGAATTGGTTGCGAAAAAATGATAAGTTGGTGTGTACTCAGTTAAAGAGAAGGATCATGCACCTAGGGTAGAATCCCCTAAACTAGCCTCAAGCGGTCAAGCTCGGTCTATCTACTAGATTGTTACAAATCACTAAATTCCTACTTCTAACAGGCACGTTAATTCTGAATACTAGATCTAAGCACAGGGTATTGTCCAATTGTATGATCCATCAAAGGTAGATAAATCGACAACTTAAATAAAATATGAAAAAGAACATTAAAACTCTAAGCATGGATCATTAACTCTAAACACATACCCTGTCAAATATCTAGTGGTTTTAGAAATTAACATCCTAAAAGTTGTAGGTCAATAAATGAGTGTACATCCCTAGATAGGAGAACTAACTTGGTTCACAAGAATTTAGCCTAGGTTCATCTCCCTAGGTACACGATGATAATTTAGTTACACATGTCCAATTTCATAACAATTTAATCTAAGTAATTGTTTTCCATTATATTTGTAAAAGGGGAAAACTTACAAAAAAAGAGTTTGAGGAGCTAAATTACAAGTATTCTTAAAAAGATTACAAGTAGATCTCCTCAGAGATTCTGGAGAAGTGTGCCGATAGGAGTCTGGTTAGCCCGCGACCACTTTGTCCCTTTGACGATGCGAGCGATGAGATTCCCTGCTCGCCTGATTCCGGGAATCAGAGAATAGAAGGTTGGTAGAACCCTCTTGCTGCTTCTCAAAATCGCCTTCAATTAGGAATTCCTTCTCGCCTGGTTTCGGAGATTCCTTGAGAAGAAGGACGATGTTAGGGTATCAACACCCTGCATAGAGAAAGCAATTCTCTAAAAAAGATCTCTAAATCCGAGATCGCACGGTGTGTCGTGAAGAAGTCTCTGCTTGTGGAGTCCTCTCTCGAGCGTATTGCCTCTCTTTTTTTTTGTGCCCCTGGTGGGCTATTTATAAGGAAAGTAAGGGTATAACCGTCCCTTGAAAATATAGAAACAGATTGAATCGAATCTGTTTGAATCCGGAAAGTAGCCTTGCTGCGAGGCTAGGATCAGCTTCTGCGAAGCTAGAATTGGCAGGTCGGTTGATCTTCTTGATCCTTTCCATATCGTTGGAGGATTTCCCCTGATCTTCTTACTCGTTTTAGAAGAGTCAAGAGATTGTGGCAATCAACTGCCAAATTTGATCTCAGATTTGATCTTAATTGGATTTGATCTGATTGGATCCGATCTCATCCGGAGATTTGATTGGTCAAAGGTTGACCATAGCAGACCAACAGCGGAGCTGCCCGCATTGAGCTCGTAGCGGAGCTAGAGGCAGCTTCTGGCGAAGTCCGAAAGATTCCCTTTGGCGGAGCTGGAAGTCCTCTGTGGCGAAGTTGCGAGTTAGCTTCCTGGCGAGGCTTTGGATGGCTTCGAGGCGAAGTCAAGTGATATTAGCCTCTCAAGCGAGGCTATCCCTTTGGGCTCATGCGATGCTAAGTGTTAGCACCTTAGACCTGCTGAGGTCTGTTCAGAAACAATCCGGGTTCACTTTCTACTTACTGGATCAGTGGAGTCCAAGTTGCTTCCCTGTCCCTCGGAGATGGGTGAAAACTGGTCTTCAGCTCGTCTGTCACTTGTCTTTTGTAAATGTCAACAAGTTTAGACATTGTTCAGACCAATAAGAATCTTGTCTTTTTTAAGTGTCAACATTAATAGTCAGAGAATTTCTCGCAGATACTTAAATAACTACAATAATTAAATTATTTTACTAATCAATTAGATAATTAAATTGAATATCAAATTAATTAAAAGCAATTACCTTCAGAGATGAATGCATACTCTGTTTCCCACTCGCGGGCCCCTCTCCTCTCTGTTGGAGGGAAGGCACTGCCTTTCTCTTCAAAGTGGCCGCCAGGGCCTGCTCCAATCAAAGAGCCGCTGTGGTGCTGCTCCAATCAAAGGGCGGCTGTGGCCCCGCTCCAATCCAAAAGGGCCAAAGCTGCTGCTCCAATCAAAGGGGCCTGCGGGCCCTTGCCTGTGGCCTGCGAGCAAAGAGAGAGACTTTGCCTCTCTCTCTCTCTTTGTCTTTTTTTTTTCTTTTCAGGGTCTTGGGCGCCTGTGCGCGTCCAAGAAAATAGACTTTTAATGATGGAGGAGATGAATCAATCAAAATCAAAGAAGAACGAAAATGACAATGTTGAGAGGAAAAAAAATTGAAAGCCTCAAATTCTCAGATCTAAAAAAAAATGTACGTACAAGTGAAAAGAAGAACCTCCCTCTCAAAACCCTAGCCTTGGCTATTTATAGGCTTAGGGTTTCGATTATTTTACATAAAAGTCCAAAACAGTTACAAAATTACAAGGAGAATTGTTAAATTAATTTTGCACTTTTACATCTCTGTCCATTTTGCGTTTAAGCCCCTGACTTTTGCAAAATTGCGTTATTTTTTTTTCAACTGGCCTCGAACTCTTCCTAGTTGATCGTAAATTTCTTTGATCTCAGTTTTAGACGTTGATCCCAGCAATGTCAAACCTCCTATCTCGCCTTTAACTCCTTTTTATACGCTTTACGGTCTCGAAAGAGTCTTTTGTGGTCCAGTCTTCTCCTAATAACTTTGTCTGCAAAATAAACTAAAATACCCGAGTAGCATTATTTATAAACAAATGATAGATAAATATGGGTATGAAAATGTGACAAAATCATGCTGATCAGATATCAAACATGGGAGGGCAATCCATGAGTGCAAACAATATGTGTGCAAATGCAAATGATAGATTAGCAAAGCCAAGATCACACTCCTAGGTGGTTAAACCTAATATCAGGAGCGTAGGCTCTGATACCAATTAAAAATACACCCAGAGGGGGGGGGGGGGTAAATAGGTGCATGGCTAATCTAATGATCTATAATGTGAATTAAAAATTTAATGCAACACACTTAGTGTAACCAACGAGTGTAGCCGGATTCCCAGTGAAGGGCTCTAAACTAACTCCTCTTGATTCCTCTAAATAAGAGTTGAGGTGCTATGTAAAGCTCTCTTAGTTAAACACAAGTATGACACACACAAACAAACACAAGCATGTATATGATATGACAATATGAATCAATGCACAATGTAAGAGAGAGAGTTAGAGAAAGTGGATTAAACGCAAACACCAAGATATGTTTCGAGATTCGAGCACACAGCTCTACGTCCCCGCCTTCACATAGAAGAATTTTCACTAACTCGTCCACACAGGACTTCCTACACAGGGAACCTCCACTGAGGATTTGGGGCAAATACAATTGGGAGTACACAACTCCTCTCTCCAACAAATACAATCTCTACACTTAGAGGCAAGGCACAAAATAAATCACCTCGACACTTAGAAGGATAGGCACTTAGCCACACAAACAATAATCACCTCACTCTTGAGGGATTCTAACACAATCTCTACCTCTCACTAGAGGGAGCCAAATATAACTTCCACAATCACCTCACACTTAAGGGATAACAACTCAATCACCTCTCACTAGAGGGATATCACAAAGATGGAAGGTTTACAACTTGGTGGTCTCTTTTAACCACAAACCAATTTTCTCACTAAAACAAAGATCCTATAGATAGGATAGAATGATAAGCTCAAGTCTGAGAAATAAAGAGTTTGGAAATCAAAATCACAAAGAAAAACTCTTGGGAAAAACTTCTAGAATGGATATAAATTGAAGATCAAAAACAATCCTAAAGACTTCTCCTTTTCTTGATTTTTCCAACCCTTTAAAACAAATAAAGATCAAATCTTTAAGCTTAAAAACTCTTTTGAAAACTTGTATTAAAACACTTGAGAAGATGAAAATTTTGCTCTTAAAAATTCTTTTTAAAAAACAAACTCAAATGGGGTATTTATAACCCATTTGGAAATCTGCCCGTTGGTAGCTGAAAAGGGCCAGTTTGCCCTTCCGGTCGACCGGCCGGTCGACCGGCCAACGATCAAATTTTTGACCGTTGCGCCTACCGGTCGACCGCCCGGTCGACCGGAATGGATCCAGAGAACAACGGCTCTCTGGTCGGTCGACCGAGCTGATACAGAGAGCAGAGCTCTCTGCCGGTCGACCGGGGCCATTTCCAGAGAGCAGATGCTCTCTGGCGGTCGACCGTTCCGGTCGACCGGCTCATCAGCCTGGCTGCGTGCACGTTCTATGCACGTCAGTCGACCGGCTCGGTCGATCGCCCACTACTACGGTCGACCGGCCAAGTCGACCGACAGTCAGCCAGTCCATCTTAATCAGGTCTTAAAAACTTGAGTTTTTATTATCAATTAAATCCCATAAAAACACATAAATTTTACAAAAATCAGTTCATGTTATATCTTTGAAATACAAACATTTTGAATAATTTTTGTGACTTGAAAATTTTACCTTAAACCAAATTCTGTATTTGTTAAAAATAGAATCTTTGAAATGGAAATCCAATTTTTTCAAAATACATGTAAATACAAAAATATGATATTTAAACAACTTTGAAGCATATAGTATATGGATAGAATCCAATATACATGAAAGGTATTATATCTATGTTTTTGACATAAATCCAAAATAAGTTTTGTCTAAATACAAAACTCCAAACATGAATAGTGTGTCAAAATAAGTTTTTCTAAGTTTGTATTATTTTTTTTATGTTAATATTAAATTTTTTTTTAATATTTAACATTTTTAATATTTATTTGTAATATTAAAACATTTTAAATCACCAAATAGTTAATTTGTGGTCAACTTTTTCACTTACGACTTACACATTATAACAACCAAACACCGTAAAATACAATACACTTTCCCATTTACAATTTTATATTACCAATCAAATATCATAAAACAAGCATGTAACTCATTTATAAATATAAAAGACTTTACCAATTACGACTTATAAATTATGACCAATTACGACAACTAAATAGATCCGAAGCCACAAACATGCTCTCAAAGAGAGTGATTACGTGCCTTACAACCAGATTCAGCTCTATAATTCTCAGGCCGAAACAATATGATGAGGCAAGGGCTCATTGGCCCGGCCGAAACAATACACGCAATTGAAGCTCAGTATCCTGGCTGTGAAAACTCTCGATCCCAACAAAAAGTACTTAATTTTTTAATTTTTTGTCTCAAGCAGAAGACAGATCGAACTCAAACTCCTCTTGCAGCAGAAACATCAGCTAGTGGACGAAAGCGACAGCCGTACGAGTCGCAGTTTGTACAGCATGTGGTGCATGAACAAGAACATCATCTCCAGCTGACAGAAAAACAGGTTTAATGTATGATTTACTGATATTTGTATGCATGCATGATTGTGAAATAATTCTTTCAATATCTTGTTTCTGGGTCAGATAGAATTCGTAGATACAGAAATAAAATATAAAGATCACTACTACAAGCAGTACTACTCTGTAGACTTATAAGTTCTAATTAATATTGACTGCTTGCAGTACCACGTAGACCTAAGTTCTAATTAATATTGACTTATTGACTGCTTGCTTGTTGAACCATGTGAATCATGTAGGGACGGCTCAATTTTTAGGGAGACCTTAGGCGAAAATTTCAAATGGGTTTTTTTAAAATATACTTTAAAAAGTAATTAATATTAACTAATATTTTATTTAATTATTATTTTATTGAAAAATAATTCTTCTAACTTTTTAAAATGCAAATTTTTAATCAAGCTTTTGTATTCAAGTTTTGCTAATGTATCTTTTTCTATAAAGCAGTTGCAGGCCCTGCCGTCAGTCTGAGGTCTAGGCGACGGGGGCGGTGAAGAGCGAGGCTGCTGCACAGAGAGAGAGTTTTAATTTTGAAAAATTCTTTAATTATAATTAAATAGTTAGGGAGAGTGAAAAAGACAGCTGAGAAAGTGGAAGAGACTCCTCTTTAATTATAATTAAATAGTTATAGGGAGTGGAGGATATTAGCTTGGGAAAGTGGAAGAAACTCATGCTTTTCCTGTTAATATAAAAATGAAGAGGGAAAAAAAATCAAAAAAGCGTGGATGAAAGGATTCAAACTCGCGCAGGCAAAGCCCACACAATTTCTAGTCATGTCCAATAACCACTCCGGAGCGCCCACTTGAACAAATAAAAAATATTTTCTATATTTTATATTTCTTATTTTAGTTAAATACTAATTTATACTATAATTTTGGAGGCCCCATTATATTTGGGGGCCCTAGGCGACTGCCTCATTTGCCTAGAGGTTGAGCCGCCCATGTGAAAATATGATACTACTCCAAATTAATCCCATCATTTTCCCCAAGTCCTAACACAGTTAACATAGTTTTTGCATTCTTTATTTCTGATTTGCTTTCTTGATAAGGACTCATACAATCTTCATGTGTCAGCTGAATATGCATGAGTTATATATTCCTCCTCTTTAATTGAAAAGGACTGAGAGTCAACAGTCAAATTAAATCAGGCTTAATTGTTCCCATTCATGTGCATGTTTTACATGACATAAAAAGTTCCAGAAGGCCTAGTTTGTATATATAAGTATGGGCTTGTTTCAGGATCCCAGCAATCCAATCCAAGGCTAAATCTTTAGCTTCCATAAGATATGGCATTCCAATCTTTTTGTGTTGTTTCATACCCTACTGCATCCATCCTTGCTCCTGCTTCCGCAAGGGCTGAGCCCTTGAGAGCTGAGAGCAAGGCTGGGGCGGCAATTTTTCGAGTTAAATGCAGTGCCTTCGCCGCCAACGCACCTGCAACTCCGGCTAGTCCATGTGCGAGGAGGACGGCGAATTACCAGCCGAATTCATGGGATTATCGCTCCCTTCAGCCACAATCAAGTGATGCCAATTTCATGGTAGAGCTCAGCCTTTCTAGCTGAATGAGTGACAATTTAGCTTTATTTGGTTCTGATGTTCCTAATTGGGTATTTTGGGCGTGTTTGTTTCGCCGCAAAACGCCGCAAAACGCAAGTCGTAAAACTTCTTTTCCATTTTCCGTTGTTTGTTTCGCTGAAAAACAAGTTGCAAAATGCAACTCTTCTTTTCCCACTTGCAGATGCTACAGTTAAATTTGTGGTCACGTAAATCTCACTTTTACACTCATATTTTCCCACTTACAGTTGCTACAGTTAATTTTGTGGTCATTTAACTCTCACTTGTAGTACACTTACAGTTCAAAATAGTTACTCGATAATCAATATATAATTTAATATTATTAAATATTTAATATTTTAAATAGTGTTCAATTTCTTATTTAATTATTTAATTATTTTATATTTTTAATCTTTAATTTTTATTATTGTTTTTAATATGTTTTAATATTTAATATTTTACTATTTTAATTTATATTTTTATTTCATACTTTATTATTTTGTTATTACTTATTCCATTTTTTATTATTTTATTTAGAGTTAATACTTTATTAATATAACAATATTATACTTTAATTTAAAATTATTATATATTTAATTATTTATTTTTTAATATAAAATATTACTTTATTAATATCATAATATATATTATTATTATATTAATATTTTATTATGTTAATATTGTAATAATAATTCAGTATAATAATACTATAATGATAATTTATTATTAAATTATAATTATATTTTACTTTCTTAATTTTATATTTCTATAATATTATAATAATATTATAATAAAATTTATATTATAATAATTTTCAAGTATTTTTAATATTATAATTTTATAACTATATTTTATTATTTTTGTAATATTTTTTAATATTTATATTTTATTAGTATTCTTAAAATTTTATTAATGTTCTTTAGATTTTCTTAAAATTTTATATTATTTATTTAGTTAATATTTTAGTAATATTTTACTATTTATACTAATATTTTATTAATATTATTGTTATAAATAAAATATTAAGATTATTAATTTTTTATCTCAAATTTATTAATACAATTTAATTTGCAATAGTAGATTTAATTTAATAATATTTATAATATTTAAATCACTGCTACAGTTAATTTTGTGGTCAACTTTTTCACTTACATTTTTACATTACCAACCAAACACCGTAAAACACAATATACTTTACCATTTACACTTTCACTTTATCAACCAAACACCGTAAAACACAATATACTTTTCCATTTACACTTCACTTTATCAACCAAACACCGTAAAACACAATATATTTTCTTTGCTACAGTTCACTTTTTCCATTCTCATTTTATGACTTACAACTTGCGACGTTTTGTAACGAAACAAACATGCCCTTTGTTGGATCCTGTCCACTACCATTGGCAATGGACGATCCACTTCTTATATCACATCCGTCAACTAAAATCTAAGTGTAATTTGTTTTGAGAGAAGAGCGAGGATAAGTGCAATCCAGAAAGGTTATGGTAACAACTACCATAACCTTTCTGGATTGCACTTATCCTCGCTCTTCTCTCAAACAAATTACACTTGTCCATATTTTTACCCAAGATCATCCAGTATCATACTGAACATGAAAGCTCGCCAAACTAGCCTTGTTCACAAACAACCTCGCCAAACTAGCCTTGTTCACAGACAACCCCAGTTGTATGGGAACTCACTGACATCAACTCTTGGGTTGTTGCAGGACAAGCTAAACGTGGATCATATTGAGAGACTGAAGGAGGAAGTAAAGCATCTCATGTACAAAGAAACTGAACTAGTGGCACAATTAGAGTTTGTTAACGCTCTACAACACCTTGGTGTAGCCTATCATTTCCAAAAGGAGATCAAGGATGTACTTGGATCTATACAAATTAAGAATATGCTTGTACAATTCTAGCCGAAAACCTCCATGCCACAGCTCTACTCTTTAGACTACTCAGAGAGCATGGCTTCCAAGTCACACAAGGTATGCAAACAGCGTTGCAGTGAAATTCATTATATTCTACTCTTTATATCGTTATTGAGTACTAGTTATCGCATGTTGCAGACATGTTCAATGCCTTCAAAGATGAAAAGGGCCATTTCAAAGAACAGATCTGCAAGGAACCCCAAGGAATGCTAAGTTTATATGAGGCTTCACATCTTGCATTTGAAGGGGAGGAAACATTGGATGAAGCGAAAGTCTTCACGACTGAACATCTGAGAAAGCTCAACTCATGCGTTTATCCGCAGCTCATGGAGAAAGTGGATCGTGCGTTGGAGCTTCCATCACACTGGAGGAGTCCAAGGCTGGATGTTAAGTGGTACATTGAGCAATATGAGAAACAAGGGAATTTTGAGCCTATGCTTCTCCACCTGGCCAAGCTTGACTTCAACAATGTGCAAAGTACACAACTAGAGGTACTTAAGAGAATGACAAGGTAATTAAGGTCACAAGAAGCATGTCTAAGATTTGTTTTCATGAAACAAAAGGGGGGAAATTGATCATTATGCTCGTATCTCAGGTGGTGGAGGAATCTCGGTGTTGCAGAGAGATTACCTTTCACTAGAGATCGACTTGTGGAGTGTTTCTTCTTCGCAGCAGGAACTGTGTCTGATCCGAAACTTGGACATTGTCTCGAGGAAATGACCAAAGTTTGCAATCTAATCACAACACTTGATGATGTCTATGACGTTTATGGATCCATGGATGAACTCATTCTCTTCACCGATGCTGTCAACAAGTGAGTATATTCAACACACTGACATATCTGACATAATTACTTTGAAGAGGGAAGTTAACAATTAATATTGATTTCATTGTTTGCTTTAGGTGGGATTTCAGAGCAACCCAGGAGTTTCCAGATTACCTGAAATTTTGTTACTCTGCTCTGTATGATACAACTAATGAAATTGCTGATAATATACGGCGCAGAGATGGAAGGGATGTTCTTTTCTACCTGAAAAGAGCAGTAAGATTTTGTCTAACTTGCACCATTGAAACATACTAATATATGAAAGGAATTGACTCAAATTTAATATAACTACTGTAATTATCAAGTTAACCCTTATATGTAACAATTTAATGTTTGGTTTTGTGATTTCAGTGGGCAGACTTGTGCACCAGTTTCTTAGTGGAGGCAGAATGGCAATCTACTGGTTATTTCCCAACACTTGAAGAATACTTGGACAATGGTTGGATCTCTGCCTCAGGCCATGTCCTTTTAACTCATTTTTTCTGCTTGTCAAGGCAAACAAAAGAAACAATGCAATGCTTGAAGAATTATCCGAATTTTTTTCGGTCATCATCCATAATCTTTCGGCTTTGCAATGATTTAGCTACTTCCGCGGTAAGCATTAGCAATATTTTCTCCTTTTTCATTCTGAAACGTATGTCCAGACTAAATTTAAACAAATTTCAAATATTTTGCAGGCAGAAATTGCAAGAGGCGACGCTCCAACGTCTGTATTATGCTACATGCATGAGCATGGTGTCACTGAAGAGGTTGCACGCGAAGAAATACAAAAAATAATTAGCGAAACATGGAAAATGTTGAACAAAGAAGTTGCTGATTGTGATCCATTTCCAAAATCTTTGGCTGTTGCAGCTATATATCTCGCACGAATATCTCATTGTACATACCATAAGGGAGATGGTATTGGAGCTCCAGATAAAGAGAGAAAGAATCATATTAAATCAACACTTCTCGAGCCCATAAAAATAAGAGAGAAGGATGTTCGAGAACTTGTTGATGAGTCCTAACGTTCCCAATGAATATTTAGGAAAAACAAAAGTTAGCACAAACTTGATACATTGGAATTTTAGTTATGATCCTTCTATTTCCAGTTTGATTATCTGTAAACATTTCTACATGGTATATATATAAAGAAAATGGCATGACCAGCTTCAATCCTGTAATGCTCTCCCATGCCCAGATGAACAATCAGGAACCAGACATGGGTGAGAAGCTCACCGCCTCCCGAGCTTAGCTGCTTGGCATGAACATCTCCTCTACAGTGAATGGCAGTGAAGCACAACATCTCCACCCAAACAGCACTCACCACCATCCATCTCTTCTCTTTTGGCACCATGTTCTGCAAATTCTTCGCAAGCCTACAGGCATCCAACATAACCGATTTGCTCCTGTCCCCTTTCATTTAAAGGGCCCTGATCCAGAAGATGCAGCATATAGTTTGATATAGCTCGACTTATCTCTTTGTTGGCCATGTTTGTTTCATTACCATCAGAATCTTCAGTACAATAGCAAAGATCTGTGGCAGCATGTCAGAGAAGGATACTCTCATCGGATTCCACACTGTCGATGTTCCAGCCTAGAATCTTGCGGAAACCCTTCTGCTCGAGAGCCCATTCCCCCATGCACGTGTTAAAATGCTTATAGCTTGTAGGATCCTCAACACTCTCAGCCTTCTCCGAGTCTGGTTGGCTGGTCTCTCAGGCAGAAGCTAATCAAATTGTACTGTAACAGAGTTAGACGATCGATATCCGATGGGAAATTTGAAATAACAAACAAAGCAAAAAAATTGTTTAGCTAACACATTGTGCTTGCTGTGAGACCTTCCAGCCAGATAAGTGCCCAGTCTGAGGAGATGATAACTTTATCCACTTCATCATAATCACCCTTTGGTGCATGACAAAAGAATATGAGAGAGAATGATCATACCGAGAGAGGCGCAGTGTGCCACTCGATCTCCGTAAGTATGCACCAACGCGGCCTTGGTATACAGCGTATCGTCCACAAAGGAGAGTTCAACCTCGATCAGTTTGAAAGCCTCCTTCGGGGACCGCTGCAGAAAGAAGGGCAGACTCTCTGATCGATCATGAAAGGTGAGGATGAGGTCCTAATCAAGATAAACTTGCACACAAAAAATACAGAATTTAGAAAAGTTTTAGGTTCTCAATTCTACCGCCATAGCAAGTGGCTATGCAGATCGTGACCCACAAAGAGGGGATGCGGAAGCGTTAAGTTAAAAGTTCTTCTCAGTTTTAGAAAAAGAAAATAAAAGAGTTAAGAAGATGATGTTGTTGATGTTTCAAAAGAAAGGAAAAACTAAGTTAAAAAGAAAGCTCTTCGGCGCCTGCTTTACCTTTGATCCGTCATCAATGACATTTGCAATGCCTTGCCCTTGCAAACACCTCAGAGGAAAGCAAAACAGAAACACGAAAGAATAACATAAAATGCAACTTTGATTCAATTAAGTAACAATAAAAAATAAAGAAAACTTAACTGGTGTCACTTCTCAATACAGCCTTCACTCTCTTTCTCTTATGAAATTCTTCTCTCAAGTTACATAAAGAAATAGAAAATTACATTAAAAGAAAAATAAGAACCTAAGTTAAATATAAAGCATAAGCTTAATCCTAACTTTCTACTGGAGTGATGCCTCTTTGCCTTCTGAAGTGATGATATTTATAGGTTGAAATGGATAAGAGAGAGCGTGCTTGAAGATGAGACCAAATCGCTGACCCAACAGAAAAGATTTTCTGATAAGGTTGGAGATAAGATTGGAGATAAGGTTGAAGATATGGACAAAATTGCCTAACAAAAAAGATCTTCTGATAATATATCTCTTTTGAATCTCTGAATTTAGACAATATCCCTTTGATTCTTCAAGCTAACCAAATTGATTCTTCTAAATTCGATTTTAACCGTATTTATTTGTCTTTATATTCAGTTAACCAAATAGATCCAATTAAATCAGAATTTAACTGGCTTTTATTTGGTCTTATTTTCTCTCCCTTCATCAAGACAAACCTGCAAAATAAGACATTAAGAAAAGAAATTAGCAGGATCCCCCACACTTATTTTTTTCGTGTCCTCGAGCAAAACAAGAAAACTAAACCTAAAAATCTATTAGACCACTTTCGCAGGTCACGCGACTACACTGAGCATGTGCAACAAGCATTTAAACTTTTAAGTTTCCCTTAAAGGAGTAGTTGTAGTCTCCTAAGAGTTTTAAGTGAATTACACCTACAAAATTCATAAAGAAAGAAAACAAAGTGTTAGTATTTTGAAAACACATTTTGAAGGAGAAAAAACATATTTGAAGTATTCATGCAAAACTTCAACTAATCTATAAATCTTAGGATTATCAAAACTTTCCTAAACCGAGTCTATATTCAAAAACTTGGTATTAATTAAGATAAAGATTAAAATCGTATTTCTCATCTAATATAATATTTTACCCTAAGTCACATGCATCTTTATGACCGTGAATGTTTTGACTAAGGGTTCTTCAACTCTAACTCTTTTGTCTTATTATTTTTTATATTTTATGGCAGTAATATTTCTTAATTCTATTAGGTTTTCTAATTCGCCCATATAGTGAGCTTTTAGTCGGTGACTCAAACCGGACGGTCTTAGGGCACCGGGTGAAAAAAACCCCAAGGACTTAAGAACTCGAGCAAATAAGGCAACAAAACTAAGAGTTTTATTTATAAGATGAACTACTTTTAGGCGTGAATACTTATGCTTTATGAGGCACAAATACCAAGCTTAATCAGAAGATTTTTAATAATAATAAATATATATTTTCACTTTTTTATAAGGCATGAGAATCTTTGTTTTTGAACCTTCCGTGTGTAGGTGTATAAAGTATGCATATTTCATCAAGGTAAAAATTAAGACTAAATTACTTTTTCAATTTTTCTTTCTAAACCTAGAAATCAAACAAATAATTTTATTTCAACCAAGTATAAGAAATCTGAATTATGATTCCTCTATTCCTTAAAAATAACTTAATGTTTTACAAAAATAGGTTAAAATATTGTTTCTCTTTCCAAAAAAATTTTTTAAAAGAATTTTTTTATACAAATAATAAAGAAGATCTAACCTATGTTAGAACCCTCCCCCACACCTATCTCATGCATTGTCCTCAATGTATAAATGAATGCATAAATGCAAGAAAAAAGTACATGAAGGAAAAATGTTACCTCAAGATGGTGGTTCCGGTAGTGGTCGGATTGGGTCAAGCGTTACTGCCTAATCTAAATAATAAGGTGGTTCATAGAACCCTCCTTTGATGACCTTTTTTACATTTTTACAATTCCCAATGAATAGGATCATGCAAGATCCTAACATGAAATTTATCCCGATTATATGACCAATCTTGGAATATCATCACGAAGTCATAATGGCCTATATTTTGGTCCAACAATAGAATGTGATTCTATAGAATGATTGATTTAGACTCAAAAGTGAAAGGAATAGAAACCAATACTGACTCATAGAATTGACTTAAATCAAGTTTAGGTTCAAGAGTCGGATTCGATTTAAGAGTTTTGGTCCAAATCAAATAATTTAAATTCATTCATTTTCTAATAATGAAATGTGACTATCCAAAATAGGTGGTTCATGTTCAAAATCTATAGGTACAGGAGTCAGTGTTGGCTCGTGAATTGGGTCTAAATCGGGTAAGGATGCCAGAGTTAACATTGATTCGAAATTTGGAACTGAATCACAAATTAAAGATCGAGTTCACATTCATATTCAAGTTCAATTTCGTTGAAATAAAAACTTGCCAATTTGTTAATGGTTTGATATTGGTCAAGTTCAAGGTGGTGTGATGAAATTGAATCTCAGTTGAAGTTTTCAAGACACCATAATTTTTTGTTCCTATTAATATGGCTAGAGAAATCGGGAATAGTTGAAGATTAGGTAGGGTGAGTTTTCTCATTCCTATACATGTTTTCCAATTGACTAATTCTTGCTTCTAGCCTATCGATGGACTTAGTAAAAGAATTTTGAATCATATACTTCGTACTATTTTCAAAGTCACTTGGTTCTTCTTGTTGTGGTGAGACTTGAAAAATGGAGCAAGGGTTTTGAATTTGGGAATTTTGTGGGATACTTGAGTCTGTTGAGTTTCGAGATTGCAAGTACTCAGGTATGACTTTCCCACTCCTTTCTATGTCAATTTTCTTTCACATGGTTGTTTAGAAAAAAGAGTATATGAAGATGATTGTTAGAAAGGTGGTCGATAATATGACTCGGGGGAGTTGTATCCCCACTGACTCGGTGAAGAATGGTAACGATCATTCAAATCTTGTTCATAATATTGGAGTTGGGACATATACTGGTTTGGATAAGACCAATCCGGTATACTTGGTTGGTTAAAGTAATGTAAAATCAGGTTGGTATTATTCGAATTAAAAGAGGTCAGAGTGAAATATGGATCTGAATTAAAGTTAGAAAAATTATGGTTATAATCCATATCTCACAAAAAAATAAAAACAAACAAACAAATAAATAAAAAAACAAAGAAAAATATCTAGCCTATGTTAGGATAGACTATAAACCTAGACGACTCCTAAGTGGTTAGACTGTTAACGGGAGGTATATTGCAGCAATCTGACCACAAGTTAATCGGCCAAGTAGGGGCAAGATCAGTGAGAGGTATCCCCGCCTGAGCAACGGGCCTAATTATGTTAAACCATTATTTTTCGAGGTTTCGCCTTTCAATCCCCAACCGTAGACATCGATTTGACTAGAATCAAATTCTAACAACTTACTCCTTAGGTCAATCTCCTAATGAGTTCGAGATGTCCCTAGGGCCAACGTCTATCAGATTTTAAGTTAAGCCGTTAGTGTGTGAGGAGATGATTTTTTAGGCTAAGGAAGGGTAATGACTTTCCCACCTTATCTTGTTTAACAGGTTTTGCTCTTACTCGTTTTAGTGCAAGTGTACAAGTATATAGCAAAAAGTAACACTCAAGGCGATTAAATTATACAAGAATATTTTCTATGCTACAGCAATGCACACATACTTTGGCTTCAGTACTCTTCAACAGTAATTAAAAAATAACGGATGAAACAAATGCCTGGATGCAAACTAACCCGTTTTTTGCATTTAACATCCATCATGTTACTGTTCAGTTAGTACAATGTGCACAAAGTATTAAATAGAAAATCTAAATACTGCAGAATATGTATTTTTTCAATTCACCCACCCTTCAAAAAATAAAAGTGAGTAGTTCACCTCCTCTGGCCGCGTTTTTGCGGCAAAGAGGAGGGCTCTGGTGCTATGTCTTCATGGACAGAGTCACAGAGCAGCAATTTGTCCATTGCAATGCTTATTATTCTGAATTTGATCTCTGCACACAAAAACAAAGAAGAAAGAAGTTAACCAATTAAGTAAATTAAAAAAAAACTTATCGTCCCTCTCTGACAGTGACACCAAAATTTAATCGAGATAAAACTGCACATAAAAAAATATAGTGTTTAAAAAAGCGCTAGGTTCTCAATTCTACCACTATGGCAAGTGGTTATGCGGGTCGCGATCCACAAAGAGGGATTGTGATGGAAGCGCTAAGTAAATTTCTTTCTGTTTAGTTTACAAAAACAAGTTAAAAATTCTTAGTTTTAGAAAAAGAAATAAAAAGAGTTAAAAGATGATGTTGATGTTTCAAAATAAAGGAAAAGCTAAGTTAAAAAAGAAGAAATAGTGGGTTTTTATAATGTGTTTTTAAACTAAGAAATAAAAATAATAAAAACTAAAAAATACTTACTTCTTCGGCGCTTGCTTTACCTTTGATCTGTTGCAACGACCTACCTTTGCTTGAAGCGATCAAAGCATGACATATAGGATCTTGTCCATTCACAATCTAAACTATGAATTAAAAGTGCAAGCAGAAATAAAACAGAAATGAGTATCTATCACCATAAGCCATCAATGACACTTGCAAGGACAAAACATATTCGAGACTATCAAATTCATTTGGATTTACAAACACCTCAGAGGAAAGCAACACATAAACACAAAAAGAATAACATAAAATGCAATTTTTATTCAATTAAGTAACAATAAAAGAAAGGAAGAAAAATTACATTGGTGTCACTTCTCAATACAACCTTCACTCTCTTTCTCTTATGAAACTTTTCTCTTATCTAAGTTACATAAAAAAGTGAAAAATTGCAGTAAAAAAACAAGAACCTAAGTTAAATCTAAAGCATAAGCCTAATCCTAACTCTCTGCTGGAGTGGAGCCCTCTTTGCCTTCTGAAGTGGTGGTATTTATGGTTGAAATGGATAAGAGAGAGCGTGCTTGGAGATGAGACCAAATCGCTGGCCCAACAAAAAAAATCTTTTGATAAGATTAGAGATAAGGTTGAAAATATGGACAAAATCGCTTGCCCAATAGAAAAAATCTTCTGATAATCTCTTTTGGATTTCTGGATTTTGACAATATCCCTTTGATTCTTCAAGATAACCAAATTATTATTCTAAATTCAATTTTAACTGTATTTATTTGCCTTTATCTACAATTGACCAAATAGATCCAATTAAATCAGAATTTAACTGGCTATTATTTGATCTTATCTTCTCTCTCTTCATTAAGACAAACCTGCAAAATAAAACGTTAAGATGAGAAATTAGCAAGATTTATTATAAGATAAATGTAGGAATGTAATAATAGATATGCAATAAACGTGTACAATCAGGTCCACCACAAGACACTTAAATGTCTGGAATAAGTGAGATGCTTTGGACATAATCACCAGAGCACTGATCACAAGGGTCTCAGAATTGGAAACCATATGTAACCTTGGTGGAGTTCCTTCTCCATTTAGAACTGTGCATCAAGGCCAGCTTTGGATTGAGGGGCATACTCATCCATAAACTTGGCATAGCTGGGCCCTGCATCAGGAGGAACCAATGAATCCATGAGGCATTCCATGCTTGCAGACCTTCGTGACCCTGTTCTCTCTCCATACATCAAAATTCCAGCCAAGTACACCGGCAGTGCTGCTCTCCAAAGGCGAGTGCTTAGCAATGACATTATCAACACTGCAACTACTGCTGTGACCTGCAACATTAGACCCAACAAGTGCCTCCACCACAGTTCATTGTCTTCTGTGAAGTATGCAGTGATGGTGTTGGGTCTGCCAAGGTGTAGAAGAAGGAACGGTGCCCAGAATGCAAGGAGGTCAGCATTGCCACTATGGTTGTCACTATTTAAAGTACTGAGAAGGTTCCAAGTGCTAAGGTTGCGATATAGTCAGCCAACAAGTAGAACGACCATAGAGCCAGGCTTAGAAGTCTAGACGCAGTGTATTTATGATGAGTGGCTAAGAAGATGAGAAAGATTTGCATTACCATGCTGAGAAGAATGAGCACTTGAATCTCAGCAGCATTCCATATCTTTGCCAACCAAGCTGGGATAATTTCCATCTTCTACTCCACCTTCTTAACCTTGAGTCAGGAGAAAACAGGTGATAATGGTAATAACCGTTCCTTTCTTTCTTAGTACAAGCTAAAAAGATAAAAAACATCAGTCTTCTAATTTTAATTTCATTATCTAGTGCCCACGACATTGCGTTCATGATGAGGGCATCACACGAGTTGCCAATTGTCTTTTCATGTCTTATTTTATTTTAAGATGTCATATTTTGCTTTTAGTACCACATCGGTTATCTCCGAGAAGTAGGCTCTTATAAAGCCCCCTATTCTTTATAAATAGACAATGAATAATTAAATTTTTTTTCAGTTAAATTCTCTTGAGAGTGCTTTTGAGTTTAGGGCGTGAAGCCCGTCGTGCAAAGGGTGTGAAGCCCGCGTAAGGGATGCGAAAATTTATTCTCCAACGCTAATCTCTTTTTTCATTTTATTTCTTGTAAAACCCTAGTTTTTCCCTTTTT
This sequence comes from Agave tequilana, assembly GCA_038442645.1. Taxonomy (NCBI): domain Eukaryota; kingdom Viridiplantae; phylum Streptophyta; class Magnoliopsida; order Asparagales; family Asparagaceae; genus Agave; species Agave tequilana. Next base: position 213,186 of record JAVJIF010032406.1, on the reverse strand, counting down.
ATTTGTATTCGAAGGTGATTGTGATACTGTATTACATCAATTTGGTATCGGGTTTTGTAAAGTAGATCTAAATTTAGAGATATAGATCTAGATTTAAAATTTAGGGAAGAAAAGAAATTCAAAGGGAATTGGAAGATTTAGAACTAGATCTCTAGATTTAGATATACTTTGCAAAAAAAAACCGATTATTGTTAGATCTAGATCTAAATCTACATCTACTTTGCCAAAAAAGAAAAAAAAGAAAAAACAGAGAAAAAGAAGAAAAAACAGAGAGAAACAGAAAAAAGAGAGAAAAACAAAAAAAAACATAGGAAAAAAACTAACAATTACTGTTAACAGTTCACGTGAACAGTAACCTCCCGGTTACTGTTCATGTCCCCCAAAGCCCAACACTCGTCCATTCCGGAGACTGTTTCATGCCCGTCTGAAGTCCGATTTGAATTTCATCTGAAGCAGTGGGTTGGTAGTTGAGTCCTGAAGTTACTGGTAAAGTTTTTGCATTTTTTTGAGCAAACCTGATCTCTTCAAGTCTCTGTTTGGAGCTGGTACTGTTTGTGCAACAGAAGAGCAGTGTTTTGGGCCCTTTTTTCTATTTCGATTTGAGCCCAGTTCGAGGCATCTTTCTTCCATTTATACTACTCCATTCCAGGATTTTGTGGGTGAGTTATTCTCTTCGGTGTGAGTATCTCCAAGAAATCTTAGAGGATTTTTGCGTTTGGGGGTGAACGACGCACCCCTCAGGTGATGTCCTAACTTGACCTGAATCGTTAACTGTTAGATTACTTACAACTACTATGTGGATTGCTATGATTTGTTGGTTGAAATGCTATTTGCTTCTATCTAGCGATTGCATCAATATTTATCGCTTTTCATACATTTAATTTACTTGACTCTAGGGTTCTCCACTGCATCTGCTTGTTTGCTTGAGCCATCATGACTAGTCAGCATTATACTAACCCCCTCTTAGACCAGCTACACAACCTCCATCAGGGTCATATGTCCGTTCAGGATTACATTGCCATATTTAAAGACTTAACCCAACGCAGTGAAGTGAGAGAGCACCCTTCTGAGACTGTAACTAGATTTGTTTGGATTTACGACCTAAAATAAAACATGCTATGATTACTGGCCTCTATGACTTAGACACTATTGAAGAGGCCTTTGATGTTGCATTAAGATTGGACTTGACTTTCAAAACGCTAGTCAATACCATGGCCAGGTGTTCTAAATGTAAGGGATATGGATATTAAGATTATCAGTACCCCTCAGAGAGTCAACATGTTAGAACTGTGCCCACTGATGAAGTTGACGACTCGAAGGTTGTTGAGGATGTCCAAGTTCCTCCTAAGACTGTTAATATAATTGAAAGCATAGTAATTGATTTTATACACCGATTATTGATGAAATCCACATGTCTTCTGATAGTGCCAATGATGACGTGGATGAGATAGTTGAGCCTAATACACCCACTGTGCTTAGTTAGCCATTCGAGTCTCCTTGTGATGAATATAGTTTTATGGTTGTTCCTATCAATTCATCTTTTAAGGAGTCACCTGAATTTCATGCCAAGGTCCAGCAGATAGCTTCTAATACTTCTTTTTCGGGTTGTTTAGAGTTTGTGTTCGAGTCTCATGTACCTCCATTGTTAGATGTGTGTCCTTCTAGGCATGTCATATCTCTCATTCTCCCATCGTTAGGAGTTATGCCTAGAATACCTATTGTTTTGTATCTGTCCGTTGCATATATTGATGATATCACTAGGCTGATAGTAATTTATCATGACACCTACAAATTTGCTACATACCCATATAGTATTTTGCAGGAAGTTGCAGTTGATAATAAGGTTATGCTTACGAGTCACCCTGAGACTGCGAGAAATTGCACGCTTGGCGTAAAGATTTCGATAGGACTCTAAAAAAGATTGCTTCAATTACTTATGAGTTGGATAGCCCGTGGGCTCCTAGCATCAGCTCCGTCTTCAACAGGGATGATGCGCCTCGCTCTACTCTCTCTGTCTTGATCGAGCTGTTAACTTCCACAGCCGATCCGTCATGGAGACCAGCTCCTCCTCCGCCACCATGTTCTCGATATGTGTACCCATGCTGCTGCCACGACCACCACCTTGGCCCGACTGAGACACTTCGTGAGGACCCTCCCTCGACAATGTCTAGTTTGTCCCACCCTCGGGAGAAATGATGAGAACATCACACCAGTTGCCAGTTGTCTTTCCACGCCTTAGTTAATTTTGAGATGTCATGTTTTGTCTATTTTGCTTTTAGCACCACATCAGTTATATCCTAGAAGTAGACTCTTGTAAAGCCTATAAAAGGCCCCCTAGACTTGTCTATGAGTAGACAATGAATAACTAAAACTTTTCTAGTTAAATTCTCTTGAGAGTGCTCTTGAGTTTTAGGTGCGAAGCCCGTGGTGCAAGGGGTGTGAAGCCCGCGTAAGGGTTGCGAAGTCCAAAGTTATCTGGTTCTTTCTCCAACCTAATCTCTATTTTCATTTGGTTTCTTGTAAAATCCTAATTTTTTCCTTTTTATTTGTATTCGAAGGTGATTGTGATTCTGTATTACATCAGTTCCCTCTCAAACTTTACTTTTTTTCCAATTCGATTTCCAGCTTGGCAAAGGCCAAATGAACTGTTATTCCTGCTCATTTGGAATTGCTTGACACAGTGAAAGAACTGAATCCCCAAGTTGCGGACCCTGGGGAGTGGTAAAACCTGAGGAGGCAAGACAAAGAACAATACTTTGTTAAAGACTATTAAAGGAAGTAGATTCTTTGTATCAATGATCCTTTCACAACTCAAAATGTTCAAAGGTTTTCTTGTAGACCAGGATTTCTGGGAAGGAAACAATCTGCTACCTCCCACATGTTACATGTTATGGTTATTGATAAGAAGTCTTTAGTCCCTACAGCATACAAGAGAAATAAAGTAGAGAGTTATTTGAGCAAATTGAGTCTCAGAGAATTTAAATTAAGTTGATCATCTTTTTTTAATAAAGTTCTACATATGATTCCGTCAAAAAAAAAAAAAAAATCTACAGATGAAATTTCTCAGTTGCTAGAGTGTTCCTCTGGTTTGTAGAAACAAATTATTTTTCAGCAACGTCAGGCATTGCTGATGATTTCATTTCCTACATCTAGATGAAGTTTTCCGTCTTGTACTATTTCTAGCTATCTTTGAAAAACATGTCAAATTATTGTGTTACACCTGAGTATATTTCAGTCATTCTAACTACAATAGTCGTATGAATTGTGAAGAATGCGAAGAACTTAATTTTACTGTTCATATCAAACTCTATTGCAAGACAAGACCCCCACCCCCCACACACCCCAACTCCACCCACCCAATCACACACAAGGGGCCGGAGAAAATTTAGGGGGAAAAAGGAACGAGAAGAAAAGGAAGAAAACAAAATTCTCCAGGGAGCAGTGTTTTAAATATCGGATATCGATGATATATTGCTCGGCAAAATTATATATCGGATACCGGATACCGGGTGATGTATCGCGAAATGGTACTAAATACCGGACGTCAAATCAGACATCAAACCAAATGAAGAATATAAATGTGATTGCCTACATAAACACATGAAACTACTTAAAGCAAATTTAGGGTCATAAACTCATAAGGGATACTTACTTTTTATACAAGCTCCTCAAATGTATTTGTAGAAGCTCCTCAAATGCGTCACGTGGAGTTATATCGGATATTTTCATTTTGGATATCGGCCGATATATAACCACGTGGCGATATATCAGCCCATATCGGTTCAAAACGATATCCGATAAAATTTAACACTTATCGTATCGTTTTAAATAAAATATCGGTATATCGGCCGATATTTAAAACAGTACAAAAGAGTCAGTTACTTGTGAGAAATGCTTTGCGTTGTTAAGACTTACATGTTTGGGTGAAATAGTTTCATATCGAAAACTTAAATGAAAAGTGAATAACATAAATATAAAGTTGGACAGCCAAAGCTTTTGGGTGAGATTTGAGTCTTGAATCTCATCCCATATTGAATCCAACACATGTTAACTCTCAAAGGGCATAAACTAAAGATAAGTCAGGGTAAATTAGAAATTAAAGACAAAAACATGTAGTCACACTATAGAGAACTTTAAAGAACATCTAAGTAGCTAATTGAGGTATGTGTGGACAAAGAAAATAAACGCGAGTTATGAAATAGAATATGCTTCCTTTTCTATGTTTACATCAAAACTTAAACCTAGGACCTTACATAACCCACAACCCTTTCTACATCTGCTAAGTCTCAAGGTCCTTTGAGGGGTATCTGATAACTGCTTTAATAGTTATACTATAATCAAGCTGGAAAAGAATGTTGCCCTCACAGTGAGGTAGGATCACAATGATTAACGCGATACTTATCGCCATCCCAACTTATTTCCTTTCTTTCTTCCCGCTTCCAAGATGAGTGGAAAGAGAGATTGACTATCTAAGAAGAAAATTTCTACGGAACACGGTGCATAAAGAGGGGAAGGGTTTTTGCCTCGTAAATTGGAAATGAGAATGCAAGCGTAAGGAGTTCGGACGTTTGAAAGTCACCAACCTTCGGGGTTTTAATACAACCTTGCTCCTCAAATGGTGGTGGAGATTATTTCAAGACCCGGCCGTAAATGGGCATCACTTGTTTCACACAGGTACCAGCCACGCACGGGATGGTGGTCAGACAGGTGCACAAATGGGGCTACCTCATCTCATTTTTGAAAAGGAATGAAGATGGTAAAAATCATCTTCTTCTTAGCAATCATGATGGAAGTGAAGAATGGGGGGGGCAACCATGTTTTGGGAAGACATGTGGTGTTCGAATGTTCCATTAGGGACGCTTTTTCCAGAACTCTATTTGGCGGCACAAGATAGTCCAGTGAGCTCTTGGTTGGATAACGATCAGAACATTATGGTGCATTTCTTAAATCAGGGTGACCACTTCAGACAAAGGGAAGAAATACTAAAACTCCTTCCGGCACACTTACCAGTAAACTGGGTCAGAGACTTGCTCAATTTCATAATGAAATTCTAAGCGGGTATTCACAATTAAAAGTGCCTACTTTAGGCTAAACGATGGGGTATTCGATGTCCATTTGCTAAAGTCATCTGGAATGTTAAGAGCCATTAAAGATTAGGGCCTTCCTCTGACTGGTTATTAATAGAGCTATCCTTACACAAGACAATATGAGAAAAATGAACTGGCAGGGACCTAGCTTCTATTCCCTCTGTATGGCAGATGAATCTATCGATCACCTATTTTCGGGATGCACATTGGCCGGTCATTTTGGGATTGACGGTGCAATGCCTGACATTGTGTATCCCCTCATCTACCCCAGTCTGTGAACCTCCTCTTATCTTCTTGGAGAGTAGAATCTTTTTCTAAAGGCGAAGGGTTATTTGGGTCTTAACAGCGACAGCTATTTTCTGGAGAATTTGGAGAAAAAAGAATGATAGAATATTTTGTAACTCAGCCAGATCATCTGATCAGACTTTTCGTGCCTGCTTTACTTTTATTTCTTACTGGCTCAATCTACTTCCAGGCAGATCTAGAGACATGACAACAAAGACCATAAGGCGGATACAGACGTGTGAGAACTCTGACAATCAATCAAAAGAGACGGGATACAGGAAACAACAGTGACATAGACAAGACGACCAATGCCTTCCAGACCCCTGAGTTTTTCTTTTCAGGTTGAGCATAAAATCGGGCCTCGGTTTTTAAGGTCAACCTCTATTTATGATTCAGGGAACGTCTGATGTACTCCTGCAACCTGTCTCTCTGGTCGAAGTCTACTTGTATCCTTATTTCCTCATGCACTTGTGTGTGTTTCGAAACTCTATTATTCGAGAGGATTTTGTGATATTATCTTATGTATGTACATAGTTGTTGTGCACAAGTGTCCATGGATAAAAAATAAAAAATAAAACTAATTTGTTTTATTAAAAATAAACGATAAGTGTAAAGTAGTTAAAAATAAAAAAGAAATTTACAATTTGAGGCTATATAAGAAAATAATCATTCAATCAAAGATGATCAAACGCCTAGGTAAAAGTAATGGAAGTTTAAATTTATCCCGGATTCACATTTTAATCTAAGTAAACGTGACTGTAGAATAATTATTGGGCTATTAGTTATTGAGCTATTGGCTTCTACCCAATAGGCCCATACCCATCACTCTTATTTTATATATGTATTGTCTCTCCTTTATTATCAATCAATTTCTTTTTAGAATTTTCTATTTTTCTACATGATATCAGAGTAAGGGAAACCCTAACCCTAAAATCCTTTTCTCTCCTCTCTTCAATCACCTTCTCCAAGACTCCAAGGATTGCCATCCCACCTCCAAAAAGTGCCGCAACATCTAAGGAGTGCCGCAATATATTTCCAAGATCTCCAAGGAGTGTCGCCCATCCTCGAAGTCTCCAAGGATTGCAACCCAACTCCAATAGTGTCGCATCATCTTCCAACATCTTCAAGGAGTGCCGCCCATCCTCCAAGCCACCAAGAGTGCCGCCCCACCGCCAACATCTCCAAGGAGTGCCGCAACTTCTCTAAAAATCAAATTTTACTTCTGATCTAGTCTTCTTGATGATCTACAAAGCTTTTTTGGTAAGATTTGCCCTGTCTAGTGCTTAAAAATCAGATTTTTACATTTGATCTGGCTATTTTGATGCTCTACAAGCCCTGAGATCTGATCTGTCTACTACGCAAATATTAGATTTTTACATCTGATCTGGCTTCTTTGATGCTCTACGAGACTCTCTGGTGAGATCTGCTCTGTTTACTGCTCAAAAATCAGAGTTTCACATCTGATCTGGCTATTAAGGTTGTCTATACTACTATCTGATAACTAAGTTACTTGTTTCTCTCCATTACTGGTTGTTTACTGCTACTACTGACCATCTTTCTGGTGATTCTATAACTGGCTGCGATGTCGGCTGTCTCAAGTACTTCATCCTCTCTTATTTCTCCATCTTGGCTCTCTGATGATACTTCTCATGTTCTCTCGAATACTGTCTCTGTACCTTCTGGTGCTCCTACTGTTCAGATATCATAGGACGAGTATGACAAGTTTGTCAACTCGAGTTCTATCAGACAGGTCATTCATCAACTCATCCATCCTCTTCAGGTATGAATGCTTATATTGCCTCTCCTCACAGACCGTAGATATTAGATTTAGGAGCCTCATCTCACATGACAGGTATTAAGGACAAATCACCTATTTACATTTTCCCACTCAATTTTCTTCTATTAACATTGTTGATTGTACACATTCTCATGTCTTTGCTGATGGGTAGTTCAGACTACTCCATTCTTGAATCTTAAAAATGTGTTATATGTTCCAAAATTTCCTGGAAGCTTGTTATCAATCAGCCAGTTTACCAAACAACATAATTGCTATGTAACCTTTTTCTTTCTTACTGTGTCTTTCAGGACCTGACAATTGAGAGGATGATTGGTTCAAGTTATGAGAGAGGAGACATGTACTACTTGGATGACAAAGTATCCCCTACTGGCTTAGTTGCAGGTCAGCCTGATTTTATTCTACTCTGGCACTGGCATTTGGGTTATCCCTCATTGCAAAAGCTTCGGCGGGTAATTTTTGACGAGTCTTCTTTCTCTACACTTAGTTGTGCATCTTGTGAGAAGGGCAAGCATCACCGTGTCTCTTTTCCGAATCGAGTCAATAACCGTAGTAGTTCTGCATTTGAGTTAGTTCATTCTGATATCTAGGGTCCTAGTCGTGTGCCTTCATCCAAAATTTTTAGATATTTTCTCATATTTGTTGATTTCTCTCGTATGACTTGGCTATATTTGTTAAAAGAGAAGTCTGAAGTTCTGGTGTCATCGAACTTTTTTATAATGAAATAAAAACTCAATTTTCTACCTCTATCTGTGTGCTTCATACTATCAATGCCCTAAAATATATAAAAATAATGTGTCTCTTTTTTGTTCTAAGAATGAGATTATTCATCAACGTCATGTTCGCATACGTCCTAACAGAATGGTATTGCGGAACACAAACACAGACACATTCTACATGTTGCTCGAACCATAATGATTCATATGCATGTTCCGAAATATTGTGGGCACTGGGCTAATACAGTGTTAAGCGCCTGTCATTTGATTAATAGGATGCCCTCCTCAGTTCTTCATGGTAAAATTCCTTTTTCATGTCTATATTTTGACAAAAATATCTTCTCAGTTCCTCCGCGTGTTTTTGGTTGTACATGGTTTATTCAGGATTTGTCTCCAGGTCTGAATAAACTGTCTCCTAGGTCTATAAAATGTGTCTTTATTGGGTATTCTCGAACTCAAAAAAGATACCGGTGCTATAATCCATCCACCAGAAAGTATTGTGTCAGTTGATGTCACATTTTTGAATCAGTTCCCAACCTTTCTCCACAAGGTTCAGTTACCGCATCAGAGTCTATTTTTCTTTCACTGTTTGTTCTTTACCTGCATCTGTTGTTGTCAATGATGTCTTTTCGCCAGTGTCATTAAAAGACACTACAACGCCACCTGCACCAAACCCATCTCGAAAAAAAGACTTCAGACATGTCTGCACTCATCGACAAAAAGTTCTGCCTCTAAACCGGTTTCCGGCCGCCTCCTCTCCAGTGGAAGGTCCACCTCCTCAGCCGTCAGTACCTTCCTCTAATTTTGATCTTCCTATTGCCCTTCAAAGGTAAACGGTCTTTTACTGATCATCCTATCTCTTATTTTATTTCATATGATCATCTTACTTTCTCTTTTCGTCAGTTTGTCCTGTCCTTGCCCTCTGTATCTTTACCCAGGTCATACGAGGAGGCTATATTGATACCTGCCTGGAAGCAGAAAATGAATGAAGAGATGGATGCTCTTATTTCTCAGAAACTTAGAAGTTAGTTTCTGCACTCAAAGATGTTGTGGGTTATCGATGGGTTTATACCTTGAAGTATCGTCATGATGGTTCAATGGATAGGTATAAGGATATACTCAGATCTATGGTGTGGACTACTTTGAGACTTTTCATCAGTTGCTCGACTGAACTCCATTCGAATTCTGTTTTCTGTTGTTGTTAATATAGAGTGGCTCTTATTTCAACTAGATGTCAAGAATGCCTTTCTCTATGGGGACTTGAAGGAGCAAGTTTATATGGAGCAACCTCCAGGGCATATTGCTCAGGGAGAGAATATTGTCTGTAAACTTAGGAAGGTGATCTATGGACTTAAACAGAGTCCAAGGGCATGATTTGAGAAGTTCAGCATGGTTATCTTTGGTATTGAATTTACTCATTGTCATTCAGATCACTCAGTGTTTGTTCGTCATACTAAGTCTGATTCAGTGATACTGGCTGTGTATGTTGATGACATTTTGCTAACTGGGAGTGACTCTGTGGCCTTAACAGAAACAAAAGAGTATCTCAAATGATATTTTGTGACGAAAGATATGGAGAAGCCAAGATATTTTCTTGGGATTGAAGTTTCTTATCAGGAGCATGGTTTACTTCTATCTCAGAGGAAGTATACACTTGATCTCCTTGAGAAAACTGGCATGTTGGGGTGCAGACCTGCTAGCACTCCAATGGAAGTAAATGTGGATTTATGGTGTGATAATAGTCATCTACTTGATGACCCTGGACATAGGAGATTGATTAAAAAGTTGATCTACTTGACAGTTTACTAGGCCTGATATAACCTTTGCAGCTGGAGTACTGAGTAGGTTTATGCATCAGCCTAGAGAGGTTACTGGACAACTGCTCTGAGGATTTTTTCCTATATCAAAGCCCTCCTGGAAAATATTTCTTGTACAAGAAACATGAACATGTTCGTATTCTTGGCTATTCTGACTCAGGATATGCTGGTGATATGGGAGATAGGAAGTCCACTACTGGCTATTGCATATTCGTTGGAAGAAATCTTATGACATAGAGGCAAGAAATAAGATGTTATTTCTAGATCCAGTGCAGAGGCTGAGTATAAAGTCATGACACATACTACTTGTGAAATGATGTGGCTGAAGAATCTGTTATTGGAGTTTGGTTTTCGTCTTCTGACCACATGCCTATGTTTTGTGATAATCAGTCTGCTATATATATCGCACAAGATCAGGAGTTCCATGAGAGGACTAAGTATATAAAAGTTGATTGTCATCTGGTCAGAGATGCATGAAAAAAAGGTGATTTCTCTCCCGTTTACTCCATCTTCAAAGCAGTTGACATATCTACTTACCAAAACAGATTCTCCAAAGGTATTTTCCGTCTTATGTAGCAAGCTGGGTATGATTAACATTTATGCTCTAGCTTGAGGGAGAGTGTTAGAATAGTTATTGGGCTATTGGTTATTGAGCTATTGGGCTTCTACCCAATAGACCCATACCCATCACTCTTATTATATATATGTATTATTGTCTCTCCTTTATTATTAATCAATTTCTTTTTAGGATTTTCTATTTCTCTACAATGACTTATGCAAATATAAGATAGAAATAAAATATGCTCTTCTGTTATAACATTAACAAACTAACTGCAAATGTAAATTTCGTCAAAAAGAAGTAGAAGGAAAGAAAAAGAGGGAATACATATAGGTAAAATAACCAACACACAGTTACATCTATTCTAAAATGCGGTAGGAGTAATCACAGTCCTTCTTTTTTCTTATTTGATAGACATTCATATATTTATTTATTTCTCAAAATCAAAGCAGTGAAGGCTCAATATGTAATCCATGCACTTTGAAATAACAGAATAGGAGGACCAAATCAATATCTAGTGACGGATAAGCTAAGGTTGCAAGAGCACATGTAAGTTACGGAGTAGCAAATTTGGTCTAGGATAGCTAAGTGAAATTTCTCAATATTAAAAACCCTAAAAAAATAAATTAAAGGCCAAGTCCTCTCTAAGTTTATTATACTATAAGTGCCAAAACATTCACTTGGGAAATTATGAAAATGGTGCACCCTAAGAGGATCACAAATTTGTCTAACCATAATATTAATTTTTGTCTAGCAATAACAGATTCTATTCTTCTAAATCTGAAAATGGCTCAACATTGGACCATCATTATCACTCAAAATGTGGTTGGAAGCAGGGATAAAGACTATTACAACCCCTTTGTTGGATCAATCAACAGACTCAAAAATTGGTGTGAGTTAAGGACTATCATTGTCACTCAAGCATTGTACCAAACACAGTTCTTTCCTTTCCTTTAGCATCATTACATTTCCCCTGTGCTTTATTTTCTGTCACAATCCAACTCTTCTTGGAAGATGGCTTGGTTCATCCAGGAGTGTTGAAGCATCATTCATGGACACCAATCCTCGAGATTGCTCATACTCCCAATCATGTAATGTTCCTTCACAATCACATTGCATGCACAGCATCTAAAACTATTGCTCAAACAACTTCCGCCTCTTGTCTGATATATCTATTTCTAGCAGATTTCTCTCCTAACTTTCCACTGGATTTTAACCTTTATTTTTTATTTTAAATCAATAATAGAAAGTCAAACTGAAAAGAAAAAAGAAGGAAAGAAAAAGATGGAAAACATGAATTTGAACTGCCATGTGAATTTTAATCAAACACCTCAAATAATTTAACTGGGAGTCTCATGTTTGCTAAATCATTTCCCTAATGGAGAACCATGATCATCAAGACTAGGGGTTCGAAACGGGCCGGGCCGGGCCGCCACCCGCACAGACCCGGCATGGCACGTGCCCAGCCCGCCCATCTACAGGGGTGCCCAGGTGTGGAAATTCCGTTTCCACAGTCGGACCGAGCCCGGGCCGAGTTCGGGCGGGCCGGGCCAACCCGCCCAACGACTACTTTTTAGCTGTTGGGGGTTCTGGGGGTTATTTTGTAATTTTTTTTTAAAAACCACCATGGCTATATTGGCCCAAGAATATAGTCGTTGGTTTTTTTTTTTTTTTTTTACAGATACACCAAACGAATATATTGGGTCCAAATTGATTTTTTTCAAAAAATTTACATTTTAACACCCTCTTCCCCTCTATAAATACGCCTTCTTCCCTACTTCATTTCATAAAAGAAAAAAATTCTAAAAAAACTCTACAAATTTCTACTCTCTAGAATTTCTCTCAAGTTCTCAAATGCTCAAGCTCTCTCATGTTCTCAAGTGCTCAAACTCTCAAGCTCTCTTTCACATTTCAGTATTTATATTATTGTCAAATTGAATTTAACATTTTACTAGTAAAAAAAAGATGCACACTCTTCATCAGCAGGCTGTAATAATCCTTCTTCTTCAATATATTATAGTAATTTAGATTTGACTACTCAATAATTGCTTGATTTGCATTTGCCTTTACCCGACATTCTATTTTTTTCATTTACCCAAACAAAAACACTCTTCACATAGTTTATTACTTCTTCTGAACATGCTAATTCACCTTCTACTTTCACTGTCAAAGTATCAACTTTCATGACAGAGAGAAAAATCTGAGGTTTGAATTTTTTTTAAAAAACTATTAATGGAACTAGGAGGGTTATATGCAAGTTTTGTCCATATATTTCTTATGTTTTTTTTAAAATAGTGAAACCGGTGCACTAACTAGGCACATTAGGGTAAAGCACCCCCAAAATCAACCACGACAAACACAAATTTTCACTTTAGATGGCACACTAAACACTTTTAGTTATAATCGTTAAAAGGTAAACTAATTTAGCTAAATATTTTATTCAGGTAGAACAACCTTTTAGTTTTTCTGAAAATGAAGCATTCACAAATTTTATTAGACATAATCTTGAATATTCTGTAAAGATATTTATTAGAATGAAAATGTTCAGGTTGTTGAAGAAAGAAAACTTCTGCGTGCAATTTTTTCTTCTATGCTACAAAGAGTGCATTTAATTTCTGATTGCTGTTAAGCACTTAACGGTTTTCATTAGATAGTTGTTACTACACATTTGTATGATTTTTATGAATATCAATTTGAAAATAAACAATCATCACATCCTGCATCTTCATCTAGGCTTAGAAGTTCATTATTATCTGCATCGAAAAAATCAAGAAGCTTAGAATCTGTTTTTAGTACAGTTTGATGAGTGCTGACTTATACGAGAAACTGCTGGCATCAGAAGCCATCAGAATGAGCATTTGCAGGGAGGATTGGCAGGATGCGTAGGCGAAAAAGCCAAAATAAATCAGTTGAAGAAAACATTAAAAACTCTGCAGAAGATGAATGAAGAAATGAAGATCTATATTCTTCATTTGTATTTGTATTGTATCAAATTATACTTCATTTTTAATCTATATACTTCATTTATATTTTATCAATTTATACTTCATTTTAATCTATATACTTCATTTGTATTGTATCAATTTATTCAAATTATTAGATTGTTAATAAAAAAAAATTACATTTGCATTTCACAACTTATAGCAATTTTTTCAAGATTTGTAGAAAATTTTTATTGATTTTTTGGATTTAACATTTTTTTAAAAAATTACTTTAAAATTCAATTTTAAAAATTTTAAAATATTTTAAAATTGACCGGGGCAGCCCTTGTTTGTCCGGGCCCAGCCCGAGCGGGTCAGCGATCCGTGCCCGAGTCCCCCAAAGGGGACAAGGCCCGGGCCGGGGCGGACCGCTTGATCCGCCGAGACCAGGCCAGGCCGGCCGGGCCAAACCCGGACCTTCGCACCCTAATCAGACTACACAGAGAAAATAATTTATTAGAAGTTCTAACACACACCATTTATGATTATTTCATCAAACACAAATCTCAAACTTGAGAAAAAAGAAAGTTTGAAGAAAAAAAATAATCTTACAGTACTCCAGTCTCAGCAATCAGCATGCTATCCCAAGAACTCTTCCAGGGTTCTTTCCTTGACCTTCCACCGTATAATAGGTAACGATATTGTTGCATTCTCATTGGCATTTTATCGATCAGGTCAGGCGCATTACAAATCCTGAAACCATTGAGCTATAAAAATCAGATTTTGAGTGACAGGCTCTCAAGTTCTAGGATCTATCGTACTTAATCATTAAACAACATGATGCCTACCTCTTCGATGAGCTCTCTTCACCAAATCGTTCTTGTGCAGAAGAACAGAGATGGAGCAATCCCAACTCTTTGGTTGTCATTTTTCTCTTTTCTTTTTTCGGGGCAAAGATCGTGTGTACAGGAGAGAGAAGCTACTCTTGTCCTCGATTTTGAAATTAAAGGCGAGGGCATCAGAAGAAAGAGAAGAGAGATTAAAGGATTAAAATGATTTTTATTTTTATTTTATTTTTTTTTTTTTTTTTGAGAAAAAGGACAAAGCACCGGAAATAAAATGATTCTGAATTTTAGCATGATTTAAATTCATTAGATTAACGGGTGATTTGCCTTTCAATCAATACACCGGGTGGCTGAGATTTGTTAGACAGATGGTTTTATAGGTGGTAATTGGGAAGGAAAGGATGAAAATAGAGACACGCAAATATGAAATTAATGGATTGTGACACCCGAGAAATTCTTTTTAAGGGGTTGTGGAAAAGTCAACGATCTGACTTCTTTTTTAATTTAAAACCTTAAAATATATGACGATACTATATATACTGTTTTTAACTATTAGATTCATGAACAAGTGCAATGTAAATATAAGAAATCTTTAAATAACTGTGAAAAGTTGAAACAAACAAAAATAAAACTATATTTTTTAAATGAATATAAAAAATATCCTGAAATTTAGGTTCTTACTATATGAACGACATTATTTATATATGAATGACACTATTTATATATGACTACTTTTTTCATTTCACATCTTAAAATATATGAACGATATTATTTATATTGTTTTTTAACTATTAGATTTATGGACACGTGCTATGTAAATATAAAAAATCTTTAAATAAATATGAACAGTGAAAATAAACAAAAATAAAATAAACTATATATTTTAAATAATATAAAAAATATCTCAAATTTAGGTATTTTTTTTCTTAGTGTGAAAGTGAGTGCCACTCAAATCTTTGTATTAAAGATAATATAGACGTATTGTTCTAATTAGATATCTCTTCTTTCTTCTTTTTTCCTCCCTCTCTAATCTTTTAGGCGAAGATTTACTTATTTTACTATTTTCTCTGAGAGTGCGCATTGCACTTTTAAGAGAACATGGGGTGCATTTTTTTTAAAATGCTACTGAAATATGTTGTATGCAGGAAAAAAAATATAAAATGAGGATGCATCTCGAAGAGAAAAATAAGAAAACCCTACATTGGAATGATAAGGAAAACTTTCAAAGAACTAAGAACAAACTCATGAAAGGGAGAATTACTAATTTATAACCATGATCTGTGTTTCTACTATGTACTTATATTACAACAAGCCTTATGAGCTCAAATCACAATGTAATAAACTTATAATATGACATCTTTCACTCTTAGTTTGAGAATGACCCACATGTTCGTAAAATAGGATCTAAAGCAAGTGTTTCATATCTTTTTTCTTATTTAGTAGATATCCGCTGCTATCTAATTAGGGGGGTGAATAGATGACAAGCTAATCTAATAGTGAAACTAATGCGAAATTAAAACTAATTATGCAAAGTAAAAACTATTAAGCAAATACACAACGTATAACCAAAGAGTGTAGCTGAATTTCCGTGAAGGCTCTAAACTATCTCCTCAAAATTCCTCAAAATAAGAGTTGAGATGTCACTATGACTCTCTTGATTGAATACTAGTGTGAGCACACAATCCTAAACAATATATAAGTGAAGCACAAAGGAATATCAAGCATGTAAACGATATACACAATAATAGTATGCAAGATATAAAACACAAGTGAGAGAGATAGAGAAGCAAACGCAAATACAGGATATTTGTTTCGAGTTCGAGTACACTTGCTTTACGTCCCCGCCTTTAATACTAAGAAGGATTTCTACTAAATCGATCCTGCAAGATTACTCGGTGACGTAACACCTACAATGAGTTCACACTAAAATTCTTAGACTCATAAGTCCCTCACTTGTTCCTGCAAGAATAACACAACACGAACTCACAAGTTCGCCGAGGCCGCACTCTACAACACTCTCCAATACAAGGGGTGGAACTCTTATGATTACTTCTCTTGATCACAAAAATAACTCTTACTAACAAGCTCCTATAAGATAGATATGGCAATGAAGAGCTCAAGATTGTGTGAGAAAAACTTGGATAGATTTGAATGTGAAAAACTCAAGAAAGCGAAAAACTCAAGAAAGCTTTTGATAAAATCAAGATATTCACTCTTGAAAAACTCCTTTTGACTTGGAAATGAAATCTCTAAAAACTAGTTGAAAAACTTCTGAAAAGATAAGAGAATAGCTCTAGGAAACTCTCCCAAAAATCTTAATCAAAACTGACCCAAAACCCAATTTATATAGGCTGTCAAAAACTATCCGTTGGGGCTAGATTGGTCGTCAATCGACCGACCAACGGTCATATTTATAACCGTTAGGTTCCCGGTCGACTGCCTGGTCGACCGCCCCCAGATCAAAAGCCTATCCGTCGACCGCCCGGTCGACCAGCCCTCAAGTCAGGGCTTGTGTACGTTGCATGTGCACGTCGGTCGACTGCTCAGTCGACCGTCGGTCGTCCGCTAGAAGCCCAGGTCTGGGTTTTTAATGGATTAAAAACTTGATCTTTTAATATCTTATAAAATTCCATAAAATCACATAAAATTCACAAAATAAGTTTATTGACACACTTTGAAGTACAAATATCTGTGATTAAAAATAAATATATTTACAAACTTTTTGAACTATTTTTGTGATATAAAAATTAAGCTTTAAATCAAAACCTGTATTTTACAAAATCAATTTGAAATGAAAACAGATTTTTCAAAACTTGTTCAAATACAAAGCAAGATATCTAAACTCATTTGAAGCATAATATGTATGAATATGATCCATACACATATAAGATGAAAAATCTATGTTTTTGATAATAAGCTCTAAACAAAGTTTTGATAAATAAAAAATTAAACACATGATGTAGAAACTGTTGGCCCAAAGGCCCATCACTCTAGTTTTGATGATGATCAACTCATGTAGTTATAGTACTAATGATCTTGTGTTTAATTAGTGACAGATTCATTATCAAGATCTTAGTAGGTGCGTAGCTTCAACAAAGGATTTAAAGTCAAGTTTTGGAGCTAGCACGGTGTTTGGACCAAGTTAAGAAGGCTTCAAGTGAAGACTTCAAGAAGATGAAGACTTGTGTCTAGGTATAAGATTTTATTTTTAGATAAAATGTAAAGATAGAATAGTTGGTGGATTGCTCAAGTACATATACACACACACTCTTGATTTAGTTATTTTTTCATAAAAGAATTTTTAGTTTAGAAAAGACTTTCATTTTGAAAGATACTATTTTGGTTTTTGGCATTTTCTTGTTTACATGTTTTAACCAAACCATGTTTAGTGCTTAATGTCAAAAACATAGATATTTCACCATGTTTGTGTAGTGGATCATATCCATACACACTATGCTTTAAAGTGTTAGAATATCTTGTTTTTGTTTTATGGAGAAATTTGAAAAACAAGTTTTAGAAAAATCATTTTGGAAAATATGTTTTAGTTTTGTGCCAATATTTCCAAGTTACAAAAATAGTCCAAATCTTTTGTAACATGTCTTGATTTTGTGCAAGCATGTTTGTTTATCAAAGTATATTGGTAAAACTATTTTTGTAGATTTTCTGTGAATTTATGGGATTTTCTTTAAGTTAAAATGAACAACATTTAAATCCCTGTTTTCTTTTTTTCAGGCTTCAGCGGTCGACCGACGTGCACAGACGTGCACGCCTTGACCTGGCAGGAGGCCGGTCGACCGAGCCGGTCGACCGTCCAGAGAGCTCTGCTCTCTCTGCAAAGGCCCCGGTCGACCGACCGGTCGACCGGACAGAGAGGCTTGCTCTCTGTATCCTGATCGGTCGAACGGCCGGTCGATCGATGGCACAACGGTCTGAAATATGACCGTTGGCCGGTCGACCGGGCAGTCGACCGACAGGTATGACAGACCCCAACGGCTAGTTTTTCTAGCCCTATAAATTTGGGGTTTGGTCATTGGTTTTGAACAAGATTTCTAGTAGACTTTGAGCCAGTTTTTTCCACTCCATTAAAAGAGTTTTCTCCACTAATTGAGAGCTAATACTTCCAATCAAAATGGGAGTTTATCAAGAGTGTTAAAAGAGATTTTCTTGAGTTTTCCTCCACCATTCTCATCCTAGTTTTCTCACACAAACACTTGAGCATCCATTGATATATTCATCCTATAGGAGTGTTGTAGTGAGAGTTTTTATTGGTGATCAAAGTGTTTAGATCACCAAGAGTTTTTCTTGTTCCTTGAGGAGACGGGCAAGTGTGCTCGTGGTGATTTAGAGTTCGGTTGTGAACTCTTGGTTTGAGGTGCGGCCTCGGCGAGCTGTGGGGCTTGCGGTGTGTACGGGACTAGAGAGTCCGAGGGCTTGTAGGTGTTGCGGCACCGAGGAGTGATCCATTAGGATCAAGCATAGTGGAAATCCTTCGTGTGCCGAAGGCGGGGATGTAGAGCAAGTGTGCTCGAACCTCAAAACAAATCCCTTGTGTTTGCGATTGCTCTCTCTCTCTCTCTCTTTGTCTCTTGTTATATCTTGCATACTTATATTGTGCTTATCTTCACATGCTTGATTTTCTTATTGTGCTTCATTGATATATATATGCGTGAGATTGTTTGCTAACACTTGTATTCAACCAAGAGAGCCAACGCGGCACCTCAACCCATATCCAGGGGAATCTTGAGGAGTTAGTCCAGAGCCCTTCACGGGGAATTCGGCTACACTCTTGTGTTATACGTGGTGTTTAGTGTAATAGTTTTTAATTTGGGCCATCATTGTTTTAATTCCGCATTATTTGTCTTTAAGTGACCATTAGATTAGCCATCACTATTCACCCCCTCTAGGTGATATTCAATTGGTATCAGAGCTAGTGCTCTGAATTTGGGTCTAACAACCTAGAGTTAAAGATCCTTATTTTTAGGCTAATCACATATTTTGTACACACACCATGAATTTCATGTCACCACCCACTTTTGACATTCTTAACATCCAAATTTGGAAGGTTAAGATGTCTTTGTACCTCAAAGCCTTAGGTTTTCATGTTTATCTTGCCACTACTAATAATGCATATTGTTTAAATGGTAAGAATCTTGAGGCTAATGCAAAAACCCTTAATGCTTTAAAGAGTACCCTAAATGATGATTATTTATCTAGGGTTGCTAATGTTGATTCGGCTTTTGTAGCATGGAACATCATCACCTCCCTTGGCGAAAAGGATCTATATTATGCTGGGAGTGATTCGGACGTTGAAAGCGACACCTCCAACGCATGCTTTATGGTCCAAGGGATAACCCCCTTGAGGTAACTACCGAATCCGAGGTAGATGAAGATAATAACATGTCATATGATGAGCTATCTACATTTTGTCAACTATTGCTAGAAAAATATGACATGCTTAAAAAGAATAATAAAAATTTGAAAAGAATTTTGATTGCATGCTTAGTAAAAATGATTCTTTTAAAACTAAGATTGCATGTTTAGAAAAGAAAATGATATTTTGAAAAATGAAAATGTTTCCTTGCTTTCAAAATTGAATGATTTATGTGAAGGAAACACTAGTTTGAAAAATGAAATCATTTTGGTGGAAAAACAAAAAGAAGTTGTTTTTCAAGAAAATAATTCTTTAAAAAGAAAAATTGTTGAAAAAGAAAAGATTTTGTTTCTCAAAAGAAAAAGAAAAATGATTTCATATCTCATCATGCTTTACATGCCACCACAAATGAGATAAATGTTTTGAAAAATAAAATGATTAGTTTGAGCTCTACCTTGAGCTCTTGTCCATTTAATCACAATAGATTGGAGTCTATGTTTTCAAAAAAACAAACTCCACACATTCATGCACATCCACATCATGCATATGCTTATGTTGCACGCCATGACCACACACATACACATAAGCATCCTAAAGTGTACACATGTACACATTGCGGCCGCAAAGGCCATTTAGCAAAATTTTGTTTTGGTAAGTTGCATTATTTAAATTTTGCTAATAAAAATGTTTTAAAGCTTGTCAAGAACCCAAACATTTTGCCAATAAGAATGTTCCTTACAAGGCTAACCCCTAAGGACCCAAAGAAAATGGGTACCAAAGTCCCAACATTGTGTTTTTTGATGTAGGTGAGAGCTCTCACACGACGTGAGAGGGATGATGCCTTGATGGTGGATGCAAATGGACTTGATGGACACACATTTGATGCATCACTATCAAGGAAGTTTTGGTGGGAGGACCACCTTGATTTGGAGAACTAGAGAGGTACCCTCATTGGTTTTGGTATAAATCTCTAACTCCTTATTTATTTATGCATGCTTTTCATGTTCATTATCTGTAGCATGTTTTAATATTTATAGATTATTATGATAATGCCATGTTTATTAAATCCTTGACATGCATGTATAGCATTTTGAGACACCTATGTTAAAATATGGAATATTATTTTGTGTTCTCACCATTTGTTTAGTTATCATGTGTATCATAGGTTTAATAACATGTAAATTTACATAATAATCATGTTTATGTTTCTTCACGATGATTTATATCTGTTTTATGCTTAATGATTTGAATACATGTTTAGATGTTAGTTTTCATTAAAATCAGAAGATTTATACTTGTACATATAGTGGGCCACAAATAAATCTATATATTGTTTGTGCTTGAATGCCTATTTGAACCCATTAGATGTGCTAGTATAGTCTAGTTTGGATGATTCATGTATTTTAAACTTGTATTCCCATTTTTGAATTTGTTTTATAAATTTGTGTTTAACTTCATGTATATGTCTATTTTATCAAACTTTAGATATACATGTATACCCCTTGAGTCATTTGCTTTTCATGCAAATCTTTATATTTGGACTCAATTGTGTTTAGGGATATGTATGTATACTTTTTGTGATTATCAAAACATATATATACCTTGAAGATTAAATAATTTGATGTTTATATGCTTCATGTGGTAAACTAGTTTAGATGTAATTTTATCAAAACTTGTATTATATATGTACAAATAGTGAGCAACAAATTGATTTATATATGTTTGCACTTCATGCTCATTTGTACCCACTATATGCAAATGTATAGACTAGTTTTGATGATTATCACATTTATACTTGTCTTGCCTATTTTTATGTTCCTTCTTCATGTATATGTATTTTGAATTCAAATCTAATAAATATACATGTATACCCATGAGTCTTTTGCCTTCATGCAAATACCTTTAATAGACTCTTTTATGTTTGGGATATGTATGCATATTGTTAGGATTGGATAAATCATACATATACCTAAAAGTTTGTTTTGTTTTAATGAAAAATGATTTTTATGTTTTCTTTGATAAAAATAAATTCATGTTCTTTTTGAGCTTAATGACTATTTTCATGAAATGCTAATTACATGATTTTTGAACACTCACAATTTATTTATTTTATCATGACTTAGTTTCATGGACATATTTTTGAGCTTTATAGATTATGAGTGTAATTTGGTGTATTTGGTATGAATCATGAAAAATATGTTTTGGTTTCATAGTTTGAATTTTCAAAAAAAAAAATTAATTTAAACTAGTTATTTATTCTTCAAATTAGTTTATGAGATATACACGTGATCCTATTTTATTTTCAATTGGTATCATTGAATCGTTTCAATTGGTATCAATTTGATTCTATTTTTGTATATTCTCATATCTTGTTTTCTTATATATGTATGTATCAATTTCAATTGCTATACTCTTTTTCATACATACATATGATTAGTTTTGTGTTTGAGTTAAAATCGATTTATATATTTAAAGCACAAAGTTGTTTATGCTAAGCTTAATTCTAACATTTTATTTCAATTGATAAGCTTATGCATTGTGTTTTTAAAATTGGTATCAAAATTAAAAATCTATGTTTATTTGATATCTCAAATTTATTTTATTGAGAAAAACTCAAAAACTTGTTTTATAAAGAAAAATTCAAATGTTTTGATTTATATTGCCTATATGCAAGGAGAGCTTAACATCTCTTCTACATATAGATTCATGTTGAGTGTATCTTGTATTGAGGAGCTTAACATCTCTTCTTTATACGGTACACGTGGGGGGAGCTTCACATCTCCTCTTATGCATTGCATATCATGTGTTATGTGAGTTAGGCTTATCATCCCTTTCTTCATGTAATGCATGTGTGTAGGGAAGTTTAACTTAGCGTCTTCCTCTTCATGAATGTATATCGCATATAAACCTTTATTGATTAATTTATGTTTACCCCTTCATTGGTTCCTTGTTTCGAACAAAAGGGGAGAAAAGTTATTTGTTGTTTTGATTTTTTCTTTACCCCTTTGTTGATGATTGACAAAAAGGGGGAAGAATTTGAGGTTTTATATGCATGTTTTCCTTGCTTAAGGGGGAGAAGTATTTAAGTATTTTGTTTTCCTTACTTAAGGGGGAGTAGTATTTATATTTATGCATATATATGTTTTGTTTGCAAATAGGAGAAAAAGATTTGATTTGTTTTATGCTTGAGTACATGTTTATCTCCTTCATTTGCATACATGTTTATGAGCATACATTGCATATGTATATTGTTTATTGCTATGCATGAGTTAAGGGGGAGCTTCTTTGAAGCTTTACTTTAATCCATGCATATATAACTTCATGAGTTTTATCATCATCAAAAAGGGGAGATTGTTGGCCCAAAGGCCCATCACTCTAGTTTTGATGATGATCAACTCATTTAGTTATAGTACTAATGATCTTGTGTTTAATTAGTGACAGATTCATTATCAAGATCTTAGTAGGTGCGTACTTTAACAAAGAATTTAAAGTCAAGTTTTGGAGCTAGCACGGTATTTGGACCAAGGGGCCGTTTGTTTCGCGTAAAACTCCGTAATTCGTAAATGACTTACTACTCAGTTACAACTACGGCGTTTGTTTGGACCGTAATTCGTAAAAGACTTACGTAACTCAACTAACACTCACTTGCAACCCAGTTACCACTCACTTACAGCCCAGTTACAGTTAATTTTGTGGTCATACAAATTTGTATTATTTTTTTATATTAATATTAAAAAATTTTAATATTTAACTTTTTTAATATTTATTTGCAGTATTAAAACTTTTAAAATCATCAAATAGTTAATTTTGTGGTCAATTTTTTCACTTACGACTTATACATTACGACAACCAAACACCGTAAAGTACAATACACTTTCCCACTTTACAATTTTATATTACTAACCAAACACCGTAAAATTTACATACATGTAACTCATTTACAATTATAAAAGACTTTACCAATTACAACTACGAATTACAGCCAGTTACGACAACCAAACAGATCCCAAGTCAAGAAGGCTTCAAGTGAAGACTTCAAGAAGATGAAGACTTGTGTCTAGGTATAAGATTTTGTTTTTAGATAAATGTAAAGGATAGAATAGTTGGTGGATTGCTCAAGTACATATACACACACTTTTGATTTAGTTGTTTTTTCATAAAAGAATCTTCAGTTTAGAAAAGACTTTCATTTTGAAAGATACTATTTTAGTTTTTGGTATTTCCTTGTTTACATGTTTTAACTAAAACCATGTTTAGTGCTTAATGTCAAAAACATAGATATTTTACCATGTTTGTGTAGTGGATCATATCCATACACACTATGCTTTAAAAGTGTTTAGAATATCTTGTTTTTGTTTTATGGAGAAATTTGAAAAACAAGTTTTAGAAAAATCATCTTGAAAATATTGTTTTAGTTTTGTGCCAATATTTCCAAGATACAAAAATAGTCCAAATCTTTTGTAACATGTCTTGATTTTGTGCAAGCATGTTTGTTTATCAAAGTATATTGGTAAAACTAATTTTGTAGATTTTCTGTAAATTTATGGGATTTTCTTTAAGTTAAAATGAACAGCATTTAAATCCCTGTTTTCTGTTTTTCAGGCTTCAGCAGTCGACCGACCGGTCGACCGAGTTCTGAAGTCGGTCGACCGGGCGGTCGACTGACGTGCACAAACGTGCACGCCTTGACCTGGCAGGAGGCCGGTCGACTGAGCCGGTCGACCGTCCAGAGAGCTCTGCTCTCTGGAAAGGCCCCGGTCGACCGACCGGTCGACCGGACAGAGAGGCTTGCTCTCTGTATCCTGATCGGTCGACCGGCCGGTCGACCGATGGCACAATGGTCTGAAATATGACTGTTGGCCGGTCGACCGGGCGGTCGACCGACAGGTCTGACAGACCCAACGGCTATTTTTTTAACCCTATAAATTTGGGGGTTTGGTCATTTTTTTGAACAAGATTTCTAGTGGACTTTGAGCCAATTTTTTCCACTCCATTTAAAGAGTTTTCTCCACTAAATTGAGAGCTAATACTTCCAATCAAAAGGGGAGTTTATCAAGAGTGTTAAAAGAGATTTTCTTGAGTTTTCCTCCACCATTCTCATCCTAGTTTTCTCACACAAATACTTGAGCATCCATTGATATATTCATCCTATAGGAGTGTTGTAGTGAGAGTTTTTATTGTGATCAAAGTGTTTAGATCACCAAGAGTTTTTCTTGTTCTTTGAGGAGACGGGCAAGTGTGCTCGTGGTGGTTTAGAGTTCGGTTGTGAACTCTTGGTTTGAGGTGCGGCCTCGGCGAGCTTGTGGGGCTTGCGGTGTGTACGGGACTAGAGAGTCCGAGGGCTTGTAGGTGTTGCGGCACCGAGGAGTGATCCATTGGGATCAAGCATAGTGGAAATCCTTCGTGTGTCGAAGGCGGGGATGTAGAGCAAGTGTGCTCGAACCTCGAAACAAATCCCTTGTGTTTGCGATTGCTCGCTCTCTCTCTCTCTCTCTCTCTCTCTCTCTCTTTGTCTCTTGTTATATCTTACATGCTTATATTGTGCTTATCTTCACATGCTTGATTTTCTTATTGTGATTCATTGATATATATATATATATATATATATATATATATATATATATATATATATATATATATATATATATATATATATATATATATATATATGCGTGGGATTGTTTGCTAACACTTGTATTCAACCAAGAGAGCCAACGCGGCACCTCAACCCATATCCAGGGGAATCTTGAGGAGTTAGTCCAGAGCCCTTCACGGAGAATTCGGCTACACTCTTGTGTTATACGCGGTGTTTAGTGTAATAATTTTTAATTTGGGCCATCATTGTTTTAATTCCGCATTATTTGTCTTTAAGTGACCATTAGATTAGCCATCACCTATTCACCCCCCTCTAGGTGATTTTCAAAAACATCAATTAAGTTTTTCTAAATATTTGCACCAACGATGTATATGGATGAAATTTAAAACACATATAAACAAGTAAGCTTGTTTTGATGAACTCTATTCATGAAACATAAAAATATCTTCTTTGTAGCTCAAATCAAAACAGTATTTTCTAAAATCAAAATTTATTCTTATGAAAACACATATAAATTTTATGTGTTTGTATATGAGCTTGAGCAATCTACAACTAATCTATCCTTTATATTTTTATAGTAAAACAAAAAATGTTAACGCCTACAAACACTTGACTCAAGTCTTCACTTGAAAATCTTCTCTTCATCTTGACTTGATACAAACATGATCCATGAGTTAGGCTCCGCTTTGAGTTCTTGATGCAATCTTGATGCGCGAGCTCTTGAATCAACACGTGCTAACTTTAAAACTTGACTTCGATTTTTTTATTGAAGCTAAAAACCGACTAAAATCTTCGTAAAAATCTGAAACTTAAACAGATACAAGATCATTAGTATTATATCTATATGAGTTAATCATCATCAAAACTAGAGTGATGGATCTTTAGGCCTACAGGTTTTCCATATGAGTTAATCATCATCAAAACATCGATTACAATACTTGCAGAGCACCTCTGATCTCAAGAGCTCCAAATTTTCCAACCTCTAACAGAACCCTAGAAATCTCATATTTATACAACTGATTTCTGAATCAGCACTCGCAGCCCACAACCCGACTGTCGGTCGACCGGGCGGTCGACCGACCCCTTCCACCAGTCGATCGGTCGGTCGACCGGGCGCCCAACAGAGAGTTGAGTACTTTCAGTCGGTCGACCGGGCAGTCGACCGAGCTCCTTCCTTGTGCACGTTGTGCACGTCAGTCGATCGGGCCGGTCGACCGATCTCCTGCTACTGCGGGTGGTCGACCGGGCCGGTCGACCGATCTCCTGATACTGCTGCTGTTAACCTGTTTGCTACAGTTCCTTCCTCTTTCATCGACGACTTCCTTGACGATCCCTCGACGATACTTGTCGACTTCCTTGACATTATCTCTCTCTTTCCAACACAAACTATCTCGCTAATTGTTAAAGCATTAATACATTGACATTCATCTATCTATGTCAACATTCTCAAGTTTGCTACATTCATGTTTAAATATATCATTTCTTAATTGCAGGACATTCTAACGAGGTTTGTTTGACCTAGTTCATCTTCTCCCTGTCGGGTATTTTTTAGGGTAAAATGGGCCTTAACCCCGAGATAATATATTAAAGTAATAAAAAATGTTACAAGAAAGGGGGCGGAGGAGTTGGAGGGGGTGACGGGATGGCAATACCGCCAAAAAAAACAACAACAATAAAAATAGATATGATGACAATACAATCCCATTTATAACTGCCAGTCGATCACCATAGCAGTAAACTCAACAATAACTTCGCCAATCGCACATGGTTGCTCACTGTTGCACCCAAATCGTCATCCATCGGCTCTTCGGTGAAGAAACACTCACCAAGAGTTTCGGAGCAGTTTTTAGACTTAAAAAACATGATAGCAATGCACCTGATCCATCATCATAACCATCAAATTTAATCTGCATGGTACCATCGCAGGCAGCTCCCCAAGCAACCAACAGAGTGACTTTCCCATTCACTCGGAGTTCACCATCAAATAGAAGCAAACACTTAGCCCCGAGCAATCCATTACTCCTCAATAGAAGCCATCACAATCACCTTCAATATATCAAAAGGAGCTAGATTTCGAGCAGAAACAATTCCCCAGCATGCTTCTTTCATGTTCTCTTAGACATGTAGAAGAGAGGAGGAGGAGGACAGGAAAGAAGGAAACAGAGTGAAGGAAGACGGGTGTTCTCATCGACAGCAGAGGGAAGGAGAGGGAGGTGAGGAGAGGAGGAGGAGGGTAGGAAAGAAGGAAGCAGAGTGGAGGAAGATGGGTGTTCTCATCGGCAGCAGAGAGAAGGAGGGGGGAGGTGAGGAGAGGAGGAGGAGGAGGGTAGGAAAGAAGGAAGCAGAGTGAAGGAGGGGGAGGAGAGGAGAGGGAGAGGGGAGGGTCTACCCGCTGGCAATTGAGGGAAGGAGGAAAGGAAGGAGAGGGTTTGGTTGACGAGAGAGGGGGGAGGAGAGGGTAGAGGCTCTCGCCAGCAGCTGAGGGAAAGAGGGAGAGGGAAGGAGAGGGGCTGGCTGACGAAAGAGGATTTTGTGTGTGTGTGGGGGGGGGGGGGGGGGGGGGGGGGGGGGGGGGGGGGGGGGGGGGGGCGGTGGAGGGTGGGGGGGGGGTAGGGGAGAGGGAAGGAGAGAGGGGAGAGCTCCCACCGGCAGTTGAAGGAAGGAGGGAGAGGGGACGGGAGGAGAGGGGCTGGCCGACGAGAGAGGGGGGAGGAGAGGGGAGTGTTAAGAAGATCAAATTCATGCTTCTTGAATTTGAGTTATGCGCTAATGATTATACGGGTTGACCCGCATCCAAATCCAGATCCGAATTCAAATACACAACCCCTCCCTACTCCCGAGTCCCTCGCTCCGCCTAAAATTCAAAACGTTGTTCATTCACTAACAGCAAACATCAAAAACTTGAAACCTTATTTAAAATCTGACGTGTCGCACAGAAACGCCCAGGCTACGATGTTCACATATTAGATTTCTTGTAGCGCATCAACCATTTCGTCACGCGCATCACATGTGCTCTAATGTTTTTTCATTTTCTTTTTTCTTAAAAAGAAAAGAAAAGAAAAACACAATCCTACTCCTTCCCGAACTCAACCCTGGAAACACTATATAACTCGTCGCAGCGAATAATTCGTGAGTCATTCTCTCACGGCGAGCGGGTGATACCGGTGCTCTCTCTCTCTCTCTCTCTCTCACTCACACACAGTGTAAGTCTCTCTCTCTCTCTCTAGAAAATAATTTGAACTAGGGTTTTAGTTTCTTCTGTAAGTGAATTTCGAGTAGGAAGATTGATATTTGCTCTTAAGTTTGATACAGTTTTTGTGCGAGTTCGTATTGAAGCGTTGAGACTAAAACCCTAAACCCTGAACGAAAAATATTGGTTTTATTGATTATTTCTCGTCCCCCTGAGTATGTGGAACTAGATCCTAAAGCCAGAATCTTTGGGCAGCGCTAAAAGGGTCTATATGCATCTTTTTGAGTTAAAGAGATCTCATTGACCTCAGTACATGGAACTGTAATGACCCTAAAATCTCTGCAATAATTACTGGAGAAGGCATCTTTAGACACAACGATGTGAAATTGACTCAAATAAATAAATAGAGATCTAAAAAGGAAATCCATCTTGTTTGAATCACAGTTAATCAAGATTATATGAAAGGAAATATCACATTAGAATCTCAATTTAATAAGGCTCTGAGACAATTAGAATCCTCCTCTATTTTTGCTGTTGCTTGTTATTATAGCACATGTCTTTATCTACTTATGATATCGGGTCACCTTGTGAGTCAAGGTTCAAATGGGAGACTGAATCTAATCTCACGACTCTAACTATTTTTACTTAAAAAAGATGGGTCTGCTAACTTTCTATATAGTAGAATTCATATGCAGCTATTGAGTAGAAAAACTGATAATAGTTCGTATCTGTACTCCTGAGGTTCTTACTTTTAGGAATAAACACTAAATGCTTTATTACATGAAATACAATAAATATTGGTCTGGTGGAGCAAAGTTATGCAGCTTTAAGCTGATGAAAACACTTGTCTTGTTTCTTTTTTGAAGCTAGATTGACTTTGCAAGTGACAGACAACACAACGACTTACCTGCAATATTTTCACTTTGCAATGACAATTTTTAATATTAGAGATACTTGATTTTTATAAGAATTCGAACATGCATTGAATTGCTATGCTTTAGTGCCCATCCAGATCACTGTGTTATACTTGCTTCAATGTTACTATTCCCAGTTTTCTCTTGCGATGGTGCAAGGCATGTGAAATTCTAGCGAGCACAAAGAATAAATGGTGAAGGCAAGAAGGATGAATCATTAAGGGACCGCCAATCAGATGTTAGGAATTAGCTACAAACTTGAAAGGGTTAGGGTTTGAGTAATTGGATTCGGGTTTCTAGGGTCTTGCCAATAAAGGCAACAATAAACCTCACTAGAGAAAAATACTAGGAAAAGTTAACCACAAAAGGCTTTGAGAATTGATGATAACAGGATGCACGACGACCATGCACGGTTAATCTGTTAGTTTTTTTGGCATTGCAGAAATTCATATTGAAATGCTTAAAAATCTTGAGATAAAACACTAAATTTAGTTATGTTTATTTAGGAATGTGTATGAAGTCACGGTCGCTACAATTTTCGATGTCTTAATTCCTTTTTGAATAAGTCCTAATTCTGCTGAGTTCATAAATGTTTGGTTCCTATGAGGACTTAGTCGTAGTCTAACCTGTTCTGATGAACTGACAATGAAGCCTTTTGGGTTTAATTGTGGGTTGACTGAGGATTTGCACCGACTGAGGATTTGCACCATTTTTTTGCCATCAACTTGAACTGTTCTTATTGTACTAGCTTCTGCTGATTATTTATATGTGAGGTGTGTTTAATGTGTACTGCTGTCAATAGATATGGACAGTAAATATTTTTTATATTCCGGATGTGTTTGTTCATCCCAAGTTCATAATGTATTTCAGGTATGGTGCGCAACAATTTGCTATCTGCCTAGTGCTTGTAGTTTTTTAGCCCAGATCACTCGGCATCAGCCTCTTCACTGCATATCAAAATTCTACCTGGGAATTATTGTTATTTGGAGAAGCCAATTGTCACGGTATCTGAAGTTGAATCCACAAATCTTCAAAACACACCTGTTCAATACATTGATCCCACAATTATGCCAGTGGATCAGAAGGTTGCATTAAAGAAGAAATTAAAGACCGAGCTTGGTAATGTGAGTACCAGAATAGAATATCTTGGCGGAAACTATGAAAGAGCATTGGGAAATGGGTTTCCTTCCCTTGTGAAAGATCACATAATACTGGAAAGGGCTTGTTCCAGTGATAAAGATCAAAATTCAATGAGTAGGAA
This sequence comes from Agave tequilana, assembly GCA_038442645.1. NCBI lineage: Eukaryota > Viridiplantae > Streptophyta > Magnoliopsida > Asparagales > Asparagaceae > Agave > Agave tequilana. The sequence continues at coordinate 182,829 of JAVJIF010032406.1, read as the reverse complement.
GAGGAAATCGGCCGAACTAAGTAAACAACAGAAGGAAGCTGGTAACATTTCTTATAATGATGATGATTTTATTATTGGATATCAGGCTGTATCTGCTGTGACTGGTGCTTTCAAAGGGGACAGTCCTGAAAAATTGGAGGGTCAAAATGAGAGGGGCCTTAAAATGGATGTTACTAGGATAAAGCAGTGCAGTACTGTTTTGATGACTCTAATGAGCCATCAGTTTGGTTGGGTCTTCAATCAACCTGTTGATCCAGTTAAACTGAACATTCCTGATTACTTTTCAATTATCGAGTATCCTATGGACTTGGGCACTGTAAAAGATAAACTTGAAAGGAAGCGTTACTCAAGCACTCATCAGTTTGCTGCAGACGTGCGGTTAACATTCTCCAATGCTATGGCTTACAATCCTCCTCTGAATTCTGTTCATATGATGGCCAATGATTTAAATAACATCTTTAACACAAGATGGAAATCATTGGAGTCCAACTGGAGAAAGGAATGCCCAATTTCTTCGCAGCAATCAGTAAGGAAGATCACAAAGAAGCAAGCTATAACCTCGAAACAAGTTCTTCAGAGGGCATCTTCCTGCAATGCAAGTTCATTATCCAGCAAATCTCTAACAGTGGCAGAAAAACTGAAGCTGCAAAACAGTTTGGCAAAAATTTCAAGAAGAAATATTCCACCACGGTTGCTTAAATTTCTTCAAAAAGCTGGTTTGATTGAGCAAAGTGAAGAGAGAATTAATCTGGGCGTTGATGAACTTGATGAGGTGACGTTATGGGAGTTGCACCTGATTGTAAGGAGTTGTGGGGATGCAGGACCTTTAAAAGTAAGTAGCATCAGTGTAATTATTCTGATGTTCTTGAATTACCTCTCATGCTTCGCTAAGGAGTTTGATTCCTGTTGGCTTTGCCTCTATGATAATTAATTTTTCATGTAAATACAGCCTGCAGGTTTAATGGGAAACTCAAAGGGCTTGATGAAGGAGTGCTCCAAAGGTACGTTGGCAAGATCCTCCGCTCAATCTCTGCTCCAGTCTTCATCCTTAGAGCTAACTTAGGAGATGTAATGTAATGCAGGCACTTGTGGAACTAGGATTACATCTGGTTGCGTTACCAGTGGAGCCTGCAGAACCCCTTCGTCTTGCATGGATAGCAATCATTCACGTGTTGGTACTTGTTGCCTTTGCAACTGTCACAATGGTTTCACACAAGCTTCATTTAGCCGTTGGTTCCCCTCCCCTTCTTCTTTAACTATATGAATCTTTCTATTTTCCAAGATTGCTTCTTTCTTAGTGCTAGTCGTTTGCTTTAAATAATAATTAATTTTGTACTTTGATGCAGATGCTGAAAGATCATCTGATAGGAAAAATCTTGCAGGCCATTCCATTGCATCTAATATGGTATGCCACTTTGATATGGCATATTTTATTTTATTTTTTCCATAAGTCATCCATTTATTTCATCCATACAAGCAAAGATCATTTTTCTGAAACTCTCTGCTTGATCTGATTGGTAGGATGGTGATAACATCATCTCAGGGGCGCATGAAGATAATGGCAGTGCTGATACAGATGGTAGAATAGGTATTTAACTTCATCAAGTACAACTAATGTAGTCATTTTCTTCTAAGCTTCTGTTGCCTATTGGTTATGGTCATGGAATATGCAGGCACTGCAGTTGTTGATGTAGAGAATGCCCAGCATGCTTCTGATCCTTCAAGCCTAGCTACTGGCAACCCTTTGAAAGGTTTTCTTTGTGTTTCTTTTATATTTTCTTATGAATTTCTAACTTAGTTTGAAGGTTGTTGATTAACTTTTACTGCTTTTATTTTATTGCTGTGAATTATAGGCAGCTTTTCTGAAAATTTCTGTTCTCTTAATGTAGAGGTTGAGTTTTCCTGCGACGAACAATTGTCACTGGCCAGAGCTCTTCGTGTTGCAATGTTGAAGAGCCGTTTTGCTGACACCATTTTGAAGGCGCAACATAAAACACTTCTGAATCATGTATTCTTTCATCTTTATGATCTTTGCCATCTGAATTGTCTACCGCATTTAATTGACTGGATCAATCTGGTCATTTGTCATCCCTTTGGCTAAGTTTTTTTTGTCTTTTCTCCCTAGGGTGAGAAAAGTGACCCAGCAAGGATGCAGCGAGAAAGGGAGAAGTTGGAAAAGGAGCAGCAGGAAAGTAAGTGTTGTATCTTTATCCAGTTCACTTAAATACCGGCATGATCATTTTTATGTCTCTAGTAGAAACTTGATATACTGAATGGGCTTGAATTTGACATGCTGAATACACCTCTGTACTTATCCTGATTAGATCAGTAGTGACTGCAACATAAATGGATGTTTATATGCTGTATATGTGATATGAACATGGTTTAAAATCTTGGAATCGGTATCGGCCAATAGTTCTAAGTATCAATATCATCAACATCTATCGGCAATATCGGCCCTGATATCGGCTGATATTATATAGTTAATATTGTATCACTTACCTCAAAAACCCGATACTATGTTGCCGATATATATCGGAATCAGCCGATACTTGAAACTAAGGGATATGAAGTTCATGTAGGGAGTGTTTGTAGTTGTTTTTTTTTTTCCCCCTCTTTTTCCTTGTTTTCTTTTTCTTTATGAGTCACTTAAGCAGGAAGAGTATATTTTCCTGTTCGGCGGTATTTTGTAAAATCTGGAAGAGGTGGAATTGGAAGTTATATGCTAATCACAATCTACCAGTCTCAGGCCATACATATGATTTGGTGGCTTTATATGTCCTTTGTTCAATATAGTTTCCTATTAACATATTGACCTCCTCTGATTTTTTGTTTTTAAATTTTTTTATTGTTAAAAAAATAACCCAGCAAGTTGGTTGCTAAGTTCACTTTTTCTGCTTGGTATCAGTCTTATTGAAGCGTAATTCTCTATCAAGATGTCTACCTTGTTCTTCATTGCTTCCTTTTTTTTTCTTTTAACATTTTTTTTAGAAATTAGTCCCATCCCTTGTCTCTTTCACATTGTGCTCCTTTTTTACCCATTGCATGAAGCATTAAGGCATCCGCATCTGATAATGAGACTAAGCCGGCCTTGTCATGAACACACAGTAACATGCGCATGTGCCCGATCCTTTTGCGCCATAGTTGACCCCATTTTGATAAGAATAAAAGAATTAGACGATGATGACAGTCTTACAACCTCTATATTTCTTTTAAAATTCCTCTCTCATTTTTATTTTCAAAAATCCACTTAGAAATACAAATAAATAGAAGATGGACTGTGATTAGCAGGATCTAGTCAAGTTGGAACAGGCCATTAGAAGACAATTACAGTTTACGAAAGAGATATGGCCCTAGTCTAATCACATCTTGACAACATTCTTGATTGTGTTTGGAGATGTAGTTAGAACATATTTTGACTTGGTGTGAATGTTTTGCACATCACACCTCATAAAGCTCACACCCCTGACCCACAAACACACCCGCATGGCCACATGCGTGCCCACACACCCAAATGAAAGGAAAGAAATAAGAAGAGGGGATGAAAAAAAAAAAGGAACAAAAAAAAAGAGGTGTCCCAACTAGTCATTCTGACATCAATCAAAGACAATTTGAAACCCAAAACCAGAGTAGGCCCCTCTTTGAACCTAAGCCTAATGTCATGACCATTTAATTGGGCAGTGTTTGGATGTTGGGAAACTTAGGGACAAGAAAGTCCAAAAAAAAAAAAATTCAAGTGAGAACTAGAATTTGGTCTCACTGTTTGGTATCCTGGAAAACTAGCACGCTTTCTGCTTACTTCTTCTGTCCTTTCTCTTCTATCCTTGTTACACTAAAACAAAAAAATCTAATTCTTCTGAACTATACAAACCTTAAACCTTTTAGTCATAGCGGAAAAAGAATTTTAGAAGCATGTTCTGTTACTCTGTGTTTAAAAGCTGTCAACAAATGTGAATGAATATACATACAATTCTTAGAAGCATGTTCTGTTAGCTGTTTACTTTATTGTATGTGCTATTTCTTCCATCTTTTAAGTTGGAAAAATCCTATTGCTTCTAACAACTGGCTTGGACAAAGTAAGAAGAAAGAAAAAGCAATTTTAGCTCATACTAGTCCATACACCATCTTTTATATATTTAAATGTGTGTGGTTCTTTTTCTCCTCCTTTTATATATTTGCACACATTTTCTGAATTGGAAGACAAAAAAAGGATATAGGATTATTTTTGATGTTTACAATATTTTTTTCCCCCCAATTTTGGTTTCCACCAGAAAAGGCAAGGATTGAAGCCCAAGTCAAAGCTGCGGAAGCTGCTGTGCGAATGAAAGCAGAGGCTGACCGTAAAATGCAGCTGGAGAGGGAACGTGAAGCAGCTAGGTTGGCACTTGAGAAGGTCAGATTCACCACATAACTCCCCTCCCTTCAGCCCTCCCTCTCCTCTAATAATCTAATTCACTTGTGTTGCACAATTTTCCAGATGGAAAAAACTGTTGATATTGATGAAAACAGTCAGATCTTTAAAGATTTTGACAACGTGGGTGTACATCTTGATCTGCCTGATGAGATCTTTATGAATGCGGTCGAACAGCAATCTGCTCTTGCGAATCCATTGGCGCGGCTGGGTTTGTTCATTAAAGAAGATGATGTGGATGAGGAGGTTGACAATTGGATCTCTTCCACCGGCGATGGTCGACGGTGATACGGAAAAGGGAGAGATTAATTGCCTTAGCCGAATATAATTTGTTCTCTGTTCATTTGCTTGAATGGTTTTGAGATTATTAAGCCTGGTTGAGCCATAAATTACAAGTGTGGGTATTTATTTTCTCGCTCAGAAAGGGAACACAAGTGTAAATTTTGCTGCCCAGAAATTTTGGCCGTCTCTCCTGGTGGTACCTAGAGAGCTAGAGTTCTTGTTTCTTTGTGGGATTGTGTATAAAGTTGTTGAAAGAGGTACCTCATGATCTGCACTGCCCTTGTGGTTTTGTACATAAAAGGGATATTTAATTGCATGTTGTCATTTAATTATGTCTGAAAGCTGCGTCCAAATTTGTCCCTCTTCCTTAATGCCCAGAGTTGCTGGCCACTAATGTATTCCAACATCAGAGATGTCTGATTTATTTTTTTTTTTTTTGCCCGTTATCCTGCCGGAATTATATCGTGCACATTATTGGCATTCTCTGCAATGGATTTCACTGAATTCTATTGAAAACCCGGCAAGCTGTTTAAGTTCGATTGTTGTTTTCTTTTCAGCCTGCATGTTTTTTTGATCCTTTAAAAATATCAACATAAACAGACCAATTGATAGCTCATGTGGGATGAGTTTGTGGGTTCGAATCTGTATCAGAAGACTCAACAGGCACAAGGGACTTTCGAGTAACTCCACAATAATTCTTTTAGAAGAGTCACTTTCTCTCAATTAGGGTTGACTTGGTTTCTGGCCTGTGTATTTGAGCTGATAGCACCGGGCATAAATCACAATTATGCGCCTAACCGCAGACAAGTTTAATAATCACAGATCCCCAGGAAAAAAAAAAATGCTAACAAGTCGCATCGTTTGACACAAAAACAGCACACAACACAAGAGCCAAATCAAATCCACGGACCGCCTCTGCAATGACTAAAAATACTACTCACAGCCGAGGCCAATAACAATATATTTTCATTGCACCATGCACTTTAATTTTCATATAAAATTACATCTCAAATCAAATATAAATTGGACAAACAAATCAAAACAATTACAGCAAGAAAAGGATTTCTGTAATTGACGTACCAATGCATGTTTCTCATAACCTTGTAATTAAACTCAAACAATACTGGACAGTAACTTCTCAGTTTAATTCTTGTTCCAATGCAGTGTGCAGCAAAATACCAATAATGAGTTCTTCTCAACACGACCAAAGGTGAAAAGAACCGCTAGAATTTTGGACTGGAACTGAACTGAAACCCTAATTACCTAGCCATACTTGTTCATCATCATCATTAAACCCGAAACCCCTCACTGACAGAATCAATTGCTGCAGTTAGCCACCGCCAGATCAATATTTCTTGCCGAAGAATATAACCTGCAGCTTGTCATAACCTGCAAGGACACCAGCACCTGCAACTGCACGCAAGATGTTTGCACCAGCACCCTTGAAGAGGGATCTGGCACCTTCCTTTGCGATGATCTGTTTGAATGCATCCAATGAGCTGTTGTACTTGACGGCCTCACCGGATGTCATCATCATCCTTCTACGGACAGTGTCAATAGGGTAGCCAGCAAGACCGGCACCTATTGTGATTCCCCATCCAAGCATGAAACTAGCAAAGAAATTATCCTGTAACAGAGTGCAAACATTAGCGGAACCCTTTCCAGCAATAGTAACATTTACACCGTAAACTAGAAGTTGAAATTGCCAATGCACGCACAAGCCAAGAGATACAGATCTCACAAAATAGATGCAAATGAAGAATGCAAGGGAGTATTTGAAGTTGATGCATCCCTGACTTGCATAATATTCATATATGCTTTCTGGGCTAATAAGAATTATACAATATTTAAAACTGAAAATAAATTCCGTTTAGCATTCAAATCCATATTTTATACTGCAGCTAAAATTCATTTTTTTTCCTGCTTAGACTGTTATATGGCTACAACCTTCCATGACAACAAAAAACAGAGTTACAGCGCATGCAATCTAGTAATTAAAAAAAAAAAGAAAATTTAAGTACAAACTTGTGACATGGCATGCCGGATGTGACTTTAATGTTACTTGAAGAGTATTTCAAACAGTGATACTGGAGTCAAGTAAAAGTGAATTGCGAGGACAATTTATAGCTATTTGAACTGCTGCAAAGATTCGTTTGCTATTCCACTCAAACCTATTTATGGCTATAGCCTTTCACAACAACCAAAAAAAAAATCCCAGCAAAGCTGTAGAGGATACAGCCTATCGTAAAAATCTATTAAGATCAAACTACACCCCTAACATGGTGACTTCAATTAGTATTTCTGAGATTAGTGTAAATGTAATGTAAACATGAATTGCAATGAAATGGAGACACCCACTAAACTAGTAAAAGTCAACTACAGGATTGTGCCAAGCAGGAGCCAGTTATTTAAGTACGTAAATCAAAGCCCGTAGCAAAGGTATTCCATCAATAAACAATGTAAGCAAGTTGAAGAAGATAGAAACATCAATTGCCAAATTATCTCTTAACTATCATTTGAAGTAAGCATCTTTTACCATCTTATTTTTCTTTACTCACCTGAAGGGGACCAACCAGAACCACTGGTTTCAGAGAATCATACATCCCGAAGTAGAGCCCTCGGTAGACAATGATACCAACACAGGAGATGTTAAAGCCCCGGTACAATCCAACAAGGCCATCAGATTTTAAGGTTTTCCTATAAACATCAACTAGACCTTTGAACTGCCTTTCACCTCCCTTCTTCGCAGCCTTTGCATCATTGGTAAGTCGGGTCCTGGCATAATCCAAAGAATACACAAACAGGTGCGAGGAGGCACCAGCAGCGCCTCCCGATGCCAAGTTACCGGCAAACCATTTCCAATAACCATCCTTATCCTTTTTGAAGTTGAACATTTTCTTGAAGTAGTCCTTAAAAGCAAAGTTGAAAGCCTGGTACATAATTGAGAAAAGAGTTATTGTCAATGGAAAAATTTAAGGAACAAGAAGAAATAGACAATATAAGAGAACTGACTTACCTGAGTTGGAAAATAACGGATGACGTTGGCAGCATTTCCTCTCCATAATGAGAGGAACCCTTCATCCTTGATTGTTCGACCAAAACAGTCCCCAATCCCTTTATAGGGCTCAGACAGCCGACCAGACTTAATCATCTCATCCTGGTTCTGAATCAAGAGTTTCACACGCTCAATTGGAGCAGCTGCTGTTTTAGAGACAGCAGCAGAAACTCCTCCCATCATGAAATCTATAAGAAAGCCAGAAGCACCTTTCTCCTTTGGAGCACAAGCATTGACAGGGGAAAGTGGCAATAGAGAGGAAAGAGCAATCGATCCACTAGTGCGCTGGTATGGTTGCAGCAATATACCTTGAAGGCCTCCATTGGCATAAGTTCCTGCAAAGTTGTGGATCCCATTATTCCTCATTTGGGAATAGGGAGCCAGTCTAGCTGAGTAAGATTGCCCACGGATCTTTTGGATTACTGATGGTTGATGCCATTCTTCAGCCATTTCTTCACACCGCTAAGCTGACCTGTGAAAAGGATATGATTAACACACGGAGGTAATTACTATACATCTCATAAAGTGTGCATATATATAGTCATGACTAGAAATTTGGAAAGCAAACAAACTGATATTTGTATCATTGCAATTTAACGCACAAAAAAACTGCAAATAACTAAAATTAATTTTAATTAGTTAACATCACAGAGTAGCACCTGTAAGGGAAGGACTACTGTTAATTCAAGCACAAGGAAATGCAGAAGTAACTGGAATAAATCATCCAATAGTATGAAATCAGACATTTGTTTTCTAGATCAGTATTAAAAAAGTGTTTTTATGACAAAACTACAGTATCATGCACATCTCAAATAAATATGTTGTCATAGCAGGAGAATGTTATTTGACACTGTATCTTTATACATTCAAATTTTGATGTACTCACTGGTTTCCCAGAAAGTAATTTTAAAAGGTTTACACGAGACAAGTCAGAGTATACTCTAAAGTTCACTGTGGGAAATATAAGTACAAAGTTTCAATCAAGGGGGATAACTTTTCCTTGTTAATTAACAGAATTGGTCCAGCTCTGTTTTAGAAGGCTTAATCATCATAAACAATTAGAATTTAATCATAAACTTAGCTTGCTTATGCTAGTTGAGATAGGTTACAAGGATTTTTTTTTTTTTCAATTTTTATTTCCGGTTCAAAACAAACAAGGTTCCATTTCCCATTTTCCGCTCACTTTCATGAATCCAAACATGAAAAACTTAAAATGAATATCTAGTTGAATCAGATAGATATGGCCCATCATAAAATACTTGCACTAAAATCCTGAAGTTACAGTAAGCATTTAGACATGTTTTTCTATTTTGAAACTATCATTATTTATGCTTCACCCTATGGACTCAGTTTCTTGTCTCTCCTTGCTATAAATTCCGTATATTCATCTTCCACCTGCTATGTTTCCTCCATCATCAAAACTTCCAACGATATAACTACGGTTATTTGCATTTTAAGATTTCTTGGCTATCAGAATAAAGAAGCCACACATTAGACTGCTTGTTTATCCTACCAAAATAACAACATGAGCTATTATTGCGAACTTTAGAGTCAGTTACATTAATCCTATTCTTTTCATTAAATTCTTAAAAGAGCCTTCTTCTTGATCAACCTAATATATTTTTTTTCCATCTTTCCCCCTCCATCTGTATTCATTTAGGTTATCTCCAACGCTTTTACTCTGTTAACCATGATCTTGTCATTTCATCCTAATCAATTGCATCATTGTCCTTTGTTATACGCGCCCAAATTATCTCGGCTAATTGTTAAAGCATTAATACATTGACATTCATCTATCTATGTCAACATTCTCAAGTTTGCTACATTCATGTTTAAATATATCATTTCTTATTGCATGACATTCTAACGAGGTTTGTTTAACCTAGTTCATCTTCTCCCTATCGGATATTTTTTTTTTAGGATAAAATGGAGCCTTAACCCCGAGATAATATTATCAAAGTAATAAAAAATGTTACAAGAGAGGGGGCCGAGGAGTTGGAGAGGGTGACGGGATGGCAAGACCGCCAAAAGAACAACAACAACAAAAAAAAAAATAGATATGATGACAATACAATCCCATTTATAACTCTGCCAGTCGATCACCATAGCAGTAAACTCAACAATAACTTCACCAATAGCACATGGTTGCTTACTGTTGCACCCAAATCATCATCCATTGGCTCTTCGGTGAAGAAACACTCACCAAGAGTTTCAGAGCAATTTTTAGACTTAAAAAACATGATAGCAATGCACTTGATCCATCATCATAATCATCAAATTTAATCTACACGGTACCATCGAAGGCAGCTCCCCAAGCAACCAACAGAGTGACTTTCTCATTCACGCAGAGTTCACCATCAAATAGAAGCAAATACTTAGCCCCGAGCAATCCATTACTCCTCAATAGAAGTCATCACAATCACCTCCAACACATCAAAAGGAGTTAGATTCCAAGTAGAAACAATTCCCCAACATGCTCCTTCTATGTTCTCTTAGACAGATAGAAGAGAGGAGGAGGAGGACAGGAAAGAAGGAAGCAGAGTGGAGGAAGATGAGTGTTCTCATCGGCAGCAGAGGGAAGGAGGGGGAGGTGAGGAGAGGAGGAGGGTAGGAAAGAAGGAAGCAGAGTGGAGGAAGATGAGTGTTCTCATCGGTAGCAGAGAGAATGAGGGGGGAGGTGAGGAGAGGAGGAGGAGGGTAGGAAAGAAGGAAGCAGAGTGAAGGAGGGGGAGGAGAGGAGAGGAGAAGAGGGGTGGGTCTACCCGCTGGCAATTGAGGGAAGGAGGGAAAGGGAAGGAGAGGGGTTGGTTGATGAGAGAGGGGGGAGGAGAGGGCAGAAGCTCTCGCCAGCAGCTGAGGGAAGGAGGGAGAGGGAAGGAGGGGGGCTGGCTGACGAGAGAGGGTTTTGTGTGTGTGTGGGGGGGGGGGGGGGTGGGGGGGGGGGGGGGAGGGGGGAGGGTCGGAGAGAGAGGGAAGGAGGAGAGGGGAGGGGCTCCAACCGACAGTTGAAGGAAGGAGGGAGAGGGGACGGGAGGAGAGGGGCTGGCCGACGAGAGAGGGGGGAGGAGAGGGGAGTGTTAAGAAGATCAAATTCATGCTTCTGGAATCTGAGTTGTGTGCTAATGGTTATACGGGTTGACCCGCATTCAAATCCAGATCCGGATCCAAATACACAACCCCTCCCTACTCCCGAGTCCCTCGCTCCGCCTAAAATACAAAACGTTGTTCATTCACTAACAGCAAACATCAAAAACTTGAAATCTTATTTAAAATCTACTTGCCGTCGATGACGTGTCGCACAGAAACGCCCAGGCTACGGTGTTCACATATTAGATCTCTTATAGCAGATCAATTATTTCGTCACGCGCACCTCATGTGCTCTAATGTTTTTTCATTTTCTTTTTCTTAAAAAGAAAAGAAAAGACAAACCCAATCCGACTCCTTCCCGAACTCAACTTCTCGAGACACTGTATAATTCGTGGCTCGTCGCAGCCTGGAGTCATTCTCTCACTGCGAGCGGGTGATACCGGTGCTCTCTCTCTCTCTCACTCACACACATTGTAAGTCTCTCTCTCTCTCTCAAATAATTTGAACTAGGGTTTTAGTTTCTTCTGTAAGTGAATTTCGAGTCGGAAAATTGATATTTGCTCTTAAGTTTGATACAGTTTTTGTGCGAGTTCATATTGAAGCGTTGAGACTAAAACCCTAAACCCTGAACGAAAAACATTGGTTTTATTGATTATTTCTCGTCCCCCTAGTATGTGGAACTAGATCCTAAAGCCAGAATCTTTGGGCAGCGTTAAAAGGGTCTATATGCATCTTTTTGAGTTAAAGAGATCTCATTGACCTCAGTACATGGAACTGTAATGCCCCTAAAATCTCTGCAATAATTACTGGAGAAGGCATCTTTAGACACAATGATGTGAAATTGACTCAAATAAATAAATAGAGATCTAAAAAGGAAATCCATCTTGTTTGAATCCCAGTTAATCAAGTTTATATGGAAGGAAATATCACATTAGAATCTCAATTTAATAAGGCTCTGAGACAATTAGAATCCTCCTCTATTTTTGCTGTTGCTTGTTATTATAGCACATGTCTTTAGCTACATATGATATCGGGTCACCTAGTGAGTCAAGGTTCAAATGGAAATCTGAATCTAATCTCACGACTCTAACTATTTTTACTTAAAAAAGATGGGTCTGCTAACTTTCTATATAGTAGAATTCATATGCAACTATTGAGTAGAAGAACTGATAATAGTTCGTATCTGTACTCCTGAGGTTCTTACTTTTAGGAATAAACACTAAATGCTTTATTACTTGAAATACAATAAATATTGGTCTGGTGGAGCAAAGTTATGCAGCTTTAAGCTGATGAAAACAGTTGTCTTGTTTCTTTTTTGAAGCTAGATTGACTTTGCAAGTGGCAGACAACACAACGACTTACCTGCAATATTTTCACTTTGCAATGACAATTTTTAATATTAGAGATACTTGATTATTATAAGAATTCGGATATGCATTGGAATGCTATGCTTTAGTGCCCATCCAGATCACTGTGTTATACTTGCTTCAATGTTACTATTCCCAGTTTTCTCTTGCGATGGTGCAAGGCATGTGAAATTCTAGCGAGCACAAAGAATAAATGGTGAAGGCAAGAAGGATGAATTATTAAGGGACCGCCAATCAGATGTTAGGAACTAGCTACAAACTTGAAAGGGTTAGGGTTTGAGTAATTGGATTAGGGTTTCTAGGGTCTTGCCAATAAAGGCAACAATAAACCTTACTAGAGAAAAATACTAGGAAAAGTTAACCACAAAAGGCTTTGAGAATTGATGATAACAGGATGCACGACGACCATGCACGGTTAATCTGTTAGTTTTTTGGCATTGCAGAGATTCATATTGAAATGCTTAAAAATCTTGAGGTAAGACACTAAATTTAGTTATGTTTATTTAGGAATGTGTATGAAGTCACGGTCGCTACAATTTTCGATGTCTCAATTCCTTTTTGAAAAAGTCCTAATTCTGCTGAGTTCATAAATGTTTGGTTCCTATGAGGACTTAGTCGTAGTATAACCTGTTCTGATGAACTGACAATGAAGCCTTTTGGGTTTAATTGCGGGTTGACTGAGGATTTGCACCAACTGAGGATTTGCACCATTTTTTTGCCATCAACGTGAACTGTTCTTATTGTACTAGCTTCTGCTGATTATTTATATGAGAGGTGTGTTTACTTTGTACTGCTGTCAATAGATATGGACAGCAAATATTTTTTATATTCCGGATGTGTTTGTTCATCCCAAGTTCATAATGTATTTCAGGTATGGTGCGCAACAATTTGCTATCTGCCTAGTGCTTGCAGTTTTTTAGCCCAGATCACTCGGCATCAGCCTCTTCACTGCATATCAAAATTCTACCTGGGTATTATTGTTATTTGGAGAAGCCAATTGTCACGGTATCTGAAGTTGAATCCACAAATCTTCAAAACACACCTGTTCAATACATTGATCCCTCAATTATGCCTGTGGATCAGAAGGTTGCATTAAAGAAGAAATTAAAGACCGAGCTTGGTAATGTGAGAACCAGAATAGAATATCTTGGCGGAAACTATGAAAGAGCATTGGGAATACTGGGAAGGGCTTGTTCCAGTGATAAAGATCAAAATTCAATGAGTAGGAAGAGGAAATCGGCTGAACTAAGTAAACAACAGAAGGAAGCTGGTAACATTTCTTATAATGATGAAGATTTTATCATTAAGTCTCAGGCTATATCTGCTGTGACTGATGCTTTCAAAGGGGACAGTCCTGAAAAATTGGAGGGTCAAAATGAGAGAGGCCTTAAAATGGATTTTACTAGGATAAAGCAGTGCAGTACTGTTTTGATGACTCTAATGAGCCATCAATTTGGTTGGGTCTTCAATCAACCAGTTGATCCAGTTAAACTGAACATTCCTGATTACTTTTCAATTATCGAGTATCCTATGGACTTGGGCACTGTAAAAGATAAACTTGAAAGGAAGCGTTACTCAAGCACTCGTCAGTTTGCTGCAAACGTGCGGTTAACATTCTCCAATGCTATGGCTTACAATCCTCCTCTGAATTCTGTTCATATGATGGCCAATGATTTAAATAACATCTTTAACACAAGATGGAAATCATTGGAGTCCAACTGGAGAAAGGAATGCCCAATTTCTTTGCAGCAATCAGTAAGGAAGATCACAAAGAAGCAAGCTATAACCTCGAAGCAAGTTCTTCAGAGGGCATCTTCCTGCAATGCAAGTTCATTATCCAGCAAATCTCTAACAGTGGCAGAAAAACTGAAGCTGCAAAACAGTTTGGCAAAAATTTCAAGAAGAAATATTCCACCACGGTTGCTTAAATTTCTTCAAAAAGCTGGTTTGATTGAGCAAAGTGGAGAGAGAATTAATCTGGGCGTTGATGAACTTGATGAGGTGACGTCATGGGAGTTGCACCTGATTGTAAGGAGCTGTGGGGATGCAGGACCTTTAAAAGTAAGTAGCATCAGTGTAATTATTCTGGTGTTCTTGTATTACTCTCATGCTTCGCTAAGGAGTTTGATTCCTGTTGGCTTTGCCTCTATGATAATTAATTTTTCATGTAAATACAGCCTGCAGGTTTAATGGGAAACTCAAAGGGCTTGATGAAGGAGTGCTCCAAAGGTACGTTGGCAAGATCCTCTGCCCAATCTCTGCTCCAGTCCTCATCCTTAGAGCTAACTTAGGAGATATAATGTAATGCAGGCACTTGTGGAACTAGGATTACATCTGGTTGCGTTACCAGTGGAGCCTGTAGAACCCCTTCGGCTTGCATGGATAACAATCATTCACGTGTTGGTACTGGTTGCCTTTGCAACTGTCACAATGGTTTCACACAAGCTTCATTTAGCCGTTGGTTCCCCTCCCCTTCTTCTTTAACTATATGAATCTTTCTATTTTCCAAGATTGCTTCTTTCTTAGTGCTAGTCGTCTGCTTTAAATAATAATTAATTTTGTATTTTGATGCAGATGCTGATTCTAAAAGATCATCTGATAGGAAAAATCTTGCAGGCCATTCCATTGCATCTAATATGGTATGCCACTTTGATATGGCATATTTTATTTTATTTTTTGCATAAGTCATCCATTTATTTCATCCATACAAGCAAAGATCATTTTTCTGACACTCTCTGCTTGATCTGGTTGGTAGGATGGTGATAACATCATCTCAGGGGCGCATGAAGATAATGGCAGTGCTGATACAGATTGTAGAATAGGTATTTAACTTCATCAAGTACAACTAATGTGGTCATTTTCTTCTAAGACTCTGTTGCCTATTGTTGATGGTCATGGAATATGCAGGCACTGCAATTGTTGATGTAGAGAATGCCCAGCATGCTTCTGATCCTTCAAGCCTAGCTACTGGCAGCCCTTTGAAAGGTTTTCTTTGTGCTTCTTTTATATTTTCTTATGAATTTCTAAGTTAGTTTGAAGGTTGTTGATTAACTTTTTCTGCTTTTATTTTATTGCTGTGAATTATAGGCAGCTTTTCTGAAAATTTCTGTTCTCTTAATATAGAGGTTAAGTTTTCCTGCGATGAACAATTGTCACTGGCCAGAGCTCTTCGTGTTGCAATGTTGAAGAGCCGTTTTGCTGACACCATTTTGAAGGCGCAACATAAAACACTTCTGAATCATGTATTCTTTCATCTTGATGATCTTTGCCATCTGAATTGTCTACCACATTTTATTAACTGCATCAATCTGGTCGTTTGTCATCCCTTTGGCTAAGTTTTTTTTGTCTTTTCTCCCTAGGGTGAGAAAAGTGACCCAGCAAGGATGCAGCGAGAAAGGGAGAAGTTGGAAAAGGAGCAGCAGGAAAGTAAGTGTTGTATCTTTATCCAGTTCACTTAAATACCGGCATGATCATTTTTATGTCTGTAGTAGAAACTTGATATACTGAATGGGCTTGAATTTGACATGCTGAATACTCCTCTGTACTCATCCTGATCAGATCAGTAGTGACTGCAACATAAATGGATGTTTATATGCTGTATATGTGATATGAACATGGTTTAAAATCTCGGAATCGGTATCGGCCAATAGTTCTAAGTATCAATATCATCAACATCTATCGGCAATATCGACCCTGATATCGGCTGATATTATAGAGTTAATATTGTATCACTTACCTCAAAAACCCGATACTATGTTGCCGATATATATCGGAATCAGCCGATATTTGAAACTAAGGGATGTGAAGTTCATGTAGGGAGTGTTTGTAGTTGTTTTTTTTTCCCCCTCTTTTTCCTTGTTTTCTTTTCTTTATGAGTCACTTAACCAGGAAGAGTATATTTTCCTGTTCGGCGGTATTTTGTAAAATCTGGAAGAGGTGGAATTGGAAGTTAGCAGCTAATCACAATCTACCAGTCTCAGGCCATACATATGATTTGGTGGCTTTATATGTCCTTTGTTCAATACAGTTACCTATTAACATATTGACCTCCTCTGATTTTTTGTTTTTAAAATTTTTTATTGTTAAAAAAATAACCCAGCAAGTTGGTTACTAAGTTCACTTTTTCTGCTTGGTATCAGTCTTATTGAAGGTTAATTCTCTATCAAGAGGTCTACTTTGTTCTTCATTGCTTCCTTTTTTTTTCTTTTAACATTTTTTTAGAAATTAGTCCCCTCCCTTGTCTCTTTCACATCCTGCTCCTTTTTACCCATTGCGTGAAGCATTAAGGCATCCGCATCTGATAATGAGACTAAACCGGCCTTGTCATGAACACACAGTAACGTGCACATATGGCCCGATCCTTTTGCGCCATAGCTGACCCCATTTTGATAAGAATAAAAGAATTAGACGATGATGACAGTCTTACAACCTCTATATTTCTTTTAAAATTCCTCTCTCATTTTTATTTTCAAAAATCCACTTAGAAATACAAATAAATAGAAGATGGACTGTGATTAGCAGGATCTAGTCAAGTTGGAACAGGCCATTAGAAGACAATTACAGTTTACGAAAGAGATATGGCCCTAGTCTAATCACATCTTGACAGCATTCTTGATTGTGTTTGGAGATGCAGTTATAACATATTTTGACTTGGTGTGAATGTTTTGCACATCACACCTCATAAAGCTCACACCCCTGACCCACAAACACACCCGCATGGCCACATGCATGCCCACACACCCAAATGAAAGGAAAGAAATAAGAAGAGGGGATGAAAAAAAAAGGGAACAAAAAAAAAGGTGTCCCAACTAGTCATTCTGACATCAATCAAAGACAATTTGAAACCCAAAACCAGAGTAGACCCCTCTTTGAACCTAAGCCTAATGTCATGACCATTTAATTGGGCAGTGTTTGGATGTTGGGAACTGAGGGACAAGACAGTCAAAAAAAAAAAAAAATTCGAGTGAGAGAACTAGAATTTGATCTCACTGTTTGGTATCCTGGAAAACTAGCACGCTTACTGCCTACTTCTTCTGTCCTTTCTCTTCTATCCTTGTTACACTAAAACAAGAAATCTAATTCTTCTGAACTATACAAACCTTAAATCTTTTAGTCAAAGCGGAAAAAAGAATCTTAGAAGCATGTTCTGTTACTCTGCGTTTAAAAGCTGTCAACAAATGTGAATGGATATACATACAATTCATCCTTGATTTATTTTGTCAAATTATTAATCCAATTGTTTAGCTGTTCACTTGATTGTATGTGCTATTTCTTCCATCTTTTAAGTTGGAAAATCCTATTGCTTCTAACAACTGCTTGGACAAACTAAGAAGAAAGAAAAAGCAATTTTAGCTCATACTAGTCCATACAACCATCTTTTATATATTTAAATGTGGGTAGTTCTTTTTCTCCTTCTTTTATATATTTGCACACATTTTCTGAATTGTTATAATATATCAGAAGACAAAAAAAGGATATAGGATTATTTTTGATGTTCGCAATATTTTTTTTCCCCCAATTTTGGTTTCCACCAGAAAAGGCAAGGATTGAAGCCCAAGTCAAAGCTGCGGAAGCTGCTGTGCGAATGAAAGCAGAGGCTGACCGTAAAATGCGGCTGGAGAGGGAACGTGAAGCAGCTAGGTTGGCACTTGAGAAGGTCAGATTCACCACATAACTCCCCTCCCTCTACGGACAGTGTCGATAGGGTAGCCAGCATGACCGGCACCTATTGTGATTCCCCATCCAAACATGAAACTAGCAAAGAAATTATCCTGCAACAGAGTACAAACATTAGTGGAACCCTTTCCAGCAATAGTAACATTTACACCGTAAACTAGAAGTTGAAATTGCCAATGCACACACAAGCCAAGAGATACAGATCTCACAAAATAGATGCAAATGAAGAATGCAAGGGAGTATTTGAAGTTGATGCATCCCTCACTTGCATAATATTCATATATGCTTTCTGGGCTAATAAGAATTATACAATACTTAAAACTGAAAATAAAATCCGTTTAGCATTCAAATCCATATTTTATACTGCAGCTAAAATTCATTTTTTTTTTCATGCTTAGACTGTTATATGGCTACAGCCTTCCATGACAACAAAAAACAGAGTTACAACACATGCAATCTAGTAATTAAAAAAAAAAAAAATTAAGTACAAACTTGTGACATGGCATGCCAGATGACTTTAATGTTACATGAAGAGGATTTCAAACAGTGATACTGGAGTCAAGTAAAAGTGAATTGCGAGGACATTTTATATCTATTTGAACTGCTGCAAAGATTCATTTACTATTCCACTCAAACCTATTTATGGCTATAGCCTTTCACAACAACCAAAAAAAAAAAAAAAAAAAATCCCAGCAAAGCTGTAGAGGATACAGCCTATCGTAAAAATCTATTAAGATCAAACTACACCCCTAACATGGTGACTTCAATTAGTATTTCTGAGATTAGTGTGAATGCAATGTAAACATGAATTGCAATGGAATGGAGACACCCACTAAACTAGTAAAAGTCAACTACAGGATTGTGCCAACCAGGAGCCAATTATTTAAGTATGTAAATAAAAGCCCGTAGCAAAGGTAGTCCATCAATAAACAATGTATGCAAGTTGAAGAAGATAGAAACATCAATTGCCAAATTATCTCTTAACTATCATTTGAAGTAATCATCTTTTACCATCTTATTTTTCTTTACTCACCTGAAGGGGACCAACCAGAACCACTGGTTTCAGAGAATCATACATCCCGAAGTAGAGCCCTCGGTAGACAATGATACCAACACAGGAGATGTTAAAGCCCCGTACAATCCAACAAGGCCATCAGATTTTAAGGTTTTCCTGTAAACATCAACTAGACCTTTGAACTTCCTTTCACCTCCCTTCTTCGCAGCCTTTGCATCATTGGCAAGTCGGGTCCTGGCATAATCCAAAGAATACACAAACAGGTGTGAGGAGGCACCAGCAGCGCCTCCCGATGCCAAGTTACCGGCAAACCATTTCCAATAACCATCCTTATCCTTTTTGAAGTTGAACATTTTCTTGAAGTAGTCCTTAAAAGCAAAGTTGAAAGCCTGGTACATAATTGAGAAAAGAGTTATTGTCAATGGAAAAAATTTAAGGAACAAGAAGAAATAGACAATATAAGAGAACTGACTTACCTGAGTTGGAAAATAACGGGTGACGTTGGCAGCATTTCCTCTCCATAATGAGAGGAACCCTTCATCCTTGATTGTTCGACCAAAACAGTCCCAATCCCTTTATAGGGCTCAGACAGCCGACCAGACTTAATCATCTCATCCTGGTTCTGAATCAAGAGTTTCACACGCTCAACTGGAGCAGCTGCTGTTTTAGAGACAGCAGCAGAAACTCCTCCCATCATGAAATCTATAAGAAAGCCAGAAGCACCTTTCTCCTTGGGAGAACAAGCATTGACAGGGGAAAGTGGCAATAGAGAGGAAAGAGCAATCGATCCACTAGTGCGCTGGTATGGTTGCAGCAATATACCTTGAAGGCCTCCATTGGCATAAGTTCCTGCAAAGTTGTGGATCCCATTATTCCTCATTTGGGAATAGGGAGCCAGTCTAGCGGAGTAAGATTGCCCACGGATCTTTTGGATTACTGATGGTTGATGCCATTCTTCAGCCATTTCTTCACACCGCTAAGCTGACCTGTGAAAAGGATATGATTAACACACGGAGGTAATTACTATACATCTCATAAAGTGTGCATATATATAGTCATGACTAGAAATTTGGAAAGCAAACAAACTGATATTTGTATGATTGCAATTTAACGCACAAAAAACTGCAAATAACTAAAATTAATTTTAATTAGTTAACATCACAAAGTAGCACCTGTAAGGGAAGGAGTACTGTTAACAAGGAAATGCAGAAGTAACTGGAATAAATTATCCAGTAGTATGAAATCAGACATTTGTTTTCTAGATCAGTATTAAAAAAGTGTTTTCATGACAAAACTACAGTATCATGCACATCTCAAATAAATATGTTGTCATAGCAGGAGAATGTTATTTGACACTGTATCTTTATACATTCAAATTTTGATGTACTCACTGGTTTCCCAGAACGTAATTTTAAAAGGTTTACACGAGACAAGTTGAGTATACTCTAAAGTTCACTGTGGGAAATATAAGTACAAAGCTTCAATTATTGGGGATAACTTTTCCATGTTAATTAACAGAATTGGTCCAGCTCTGTTTTAGAAGGCTTAATCATCAAAAACGATATTAACAATAATAGTCCAGCTCTGGTTGAATACTAGTGTGAGCAAACAATCCCAAGCAAATATATAAGTGAAGCACAAAGGAATATCAAGCATGTAAACGATATTAACAATAATAGTATGCAAGATATAAAACACAAATTAGAGAGAGAAGCAATCGCAAATACAGGAGATTTGTTTCGAGATTCGAGCATACTTGCTCTACGTCCCCGCCTTCAATACTAAGAAAGATTTTCACTAGAATCGATCCTGTAATATTATTCGGTGACGTAACACCAACAATGGGTTCACACTAGAACTCTTAGACTCACAAGTCCCTCACTTGTTACCGCAAGAACAACACAACACGAACTCACAAGTTCGCAGAGGCCGCACCTCTACAACACTCTCTAATACAAGGGGTGGAACTCTTGTGATCACTTCTCTTGATCACAAAGACAACTCTTACTAACAAGCTCCTATAAGATAGATATGACAACGAAGAGCTCAAGGTTGTGTGAGAAAAATTTGGATAGATTTGAAAGTGAAAAACTCAAGAAAGCTTTTGATAAAATCAAGAGACTCACTCTTGAAAAACTCCTTTTGACTTGAAAATGAAAGCTCTAAAAATTAGTTGAAAAACTTCTGTGGAAGATAAGAGAATTGCTCTAGAAAACTCTCCCAAAAATCTTAACTAAAACTGGCCCAAAACCCAATTTATATAAGCTGTCAAAAACTAGCCGTTGGGGCTAGATTGGTCTGTCAGTCGACTGATCGCTCGACCGGCTAACGGTCATATTTATAACCATTGGGTTTCCGGTCGACTGCTCGATCGACCGCCCCCAGATCAAAAGCCTATCGGTCGGCCGCCCGGTCGACCAGCACTCAAGCCAGGGCTTGTGCACGTTGCATGTGCACATTGGTCGACTACTCGGTCGACCCGTCGATCGACCGCCAGAAGCCTAGGTCTGGGTTTTAATGGATTAAAAACCTGGTCTTTTAATATCCTATAAAATCCTATAAAATCACATAAAATTCACAAAAATAAGTTCATTGAAACACTTTGAAGTACAAATATTTGTGATTAAAAATAAACATATATTACAAACTTTTTGAACTATTTTTGTGATATAAAAATTAAGCTTTAAATCAAAACCCATATTTTACAAAATCAACTTTGAAATGAAAACAGATTTTTTCAAAACTTGTTCAAATCCAAAGCAAGATATTTAAAACTCACTTGAAGCATAATATGTATGGATATGATCTAATACACATAAGATGAAATATCTATGTTTTTGACATTAAGCTCTAAATAAAGTTTTGATAAATAAAAAACTTCAACACATGATGTAGAAACATCAAATAAGTTTTTCTAAATATTTTAACCAACAATGTATATGGATGAAATTCAAAATACATATAAAACATGTAAGCTTGTTTTGATGAACTCTATTCATGAAACATAAAATATCTTCTTTGTAGCTCAAAATCAAAACGGTATTTTCTAAAATCAAAATTTATTCTTATGAAAACACATATAAATTTTGTGTGCGTATATGAGCTTGAGCAATCCACACTTAATCTGTCATTTATATTTTAAACTAAAACAAAAATGTTAACACGTACAAACTCTTGATTCAAGTCTTCAATTGAAAATCTTCTTTTCATCTTGACTTGATCCAAAACTTGACCCATAAGTTAGACTCCGCTTTGAGTACTTGATGCGATTTTGATGCGCGAGCTTTTGAATAAACACGCGTTAACTTCAAAACTTGATTTCGATTTTTTTATTGAAGCTAAAACCGACTAAAATCTTGATAAAAATCTGAAACTTAAATAGACACAAGATCATTAGTACTATATCTATATGAGTTAATCATCATCAAAACTAGAGTGATGGGTCTTTGGACCTACAAGTTGTAATGTGGAATTGAAAGTGGAAAAGTATAATGTGTTTTCTGGTGTTTGGCTAGTAATGTGAAAGTGGAAATGAAAAAATTGACTATAAAATAATATTAAATTAAATATTATTTCTGAGAACTGTAATTTGAATGCAAGTGAGATTTACATGACATCAAAATTTAATGCATTAAGTTACAGCTCATTACAAGTGAAATTTACTTGATATCAAAATTTAATGTATTAAGTTACTGAAATCACCTAGAGGGAGGTGAATATGTGATAATGCTAATTAATGCATAAATTAAAATATTATGATGCAACAATCACCCAAAATAAGACTAGAAGCCGAATACCCCGTGAAGGGCTCTGAACTCCTTCCTCGTGATTTCTCTAGATAAGAGTTTGAGGTGCGTATTACAATCTTATTGTATGAGTATTGATCGACAATATAGCAATGAATATGAAATAAGTAAATATTGCATTGAATATAAAGCAAGTAGATGAAGCAAGTAAACTAATCGCAAATACTAAAATTTGTTTCGAGGTTCGAGCACCCAGCTCTACGTCCCTGCCTTCACCCAGAAGAATTTTTCAAACCACTAGAACTTTCACAAAGGATTACAACCATTAAGGAGTACCCAACTTCTCAATCACACTCCTCTAGTCCAGAGATAGTGGAGCCACAAATATAATAATTACTGGATGATCAAAAGACTACAAACTCTCTCTTGAAAACTTTCTTTACAAAAACCCTAGAGAATAATATATATAAGATTGAAGCTCAAGGTTTTGTAAGTGATATAAAATAGAAGAGAGATTTTAAGAACTAAAAACTTTTAGAAAACTTTTAAAAATAATAGCCCAAAACTTAAACAAAACTCTTTCTCAAGAAACTCAAAACTTTTGATCTTTAAATTTGTTGTTATGAAAACCTCTACCCTAACTAATGACCCCTTTATATAGGATTTAGGAAGAGTAAACATAGAAAAGTTTTATCTGAATATAAGAAGAAGAAACTGACCCTCTAATACAGCTAACCACGTTTTATTTAAACTTAAATATATTTTAAAAATATGTTAAAAATCAGCTTTCAGAAAATTAGCCATTACTACCAATCTGGCAGATTGGTCAACTTTTAGCACATTTTTCAGGCTGTAAACGTCCGAATTCAGAATTAGGTATATAGGAATAATTTGTAGATCTTTAAGTCTTCTTTTTAATGCAATTAAAATCAACTCAATATCATTTTTGATGAGAACGTTATCAATAAAACACTGATAGGTGTCAAATCAAAAACTATAAGATATTTTCAGAACAAGAACTGAGTTCAACTAAATATTTGACATCTTAAAATTTGAATTTGAAAATGATTATTGAATAAGAAATTTAGATCTGAAAGTTATCTTTGAAATAAAAGTTAAATCATATTATTTGAATGTAAGAACAAAAAGTTATGATAACAAATATAAAAGGGTGTCAAGCAGATCAACAGAATTAAAACTGGTTCAAATCCAAAACCCGATATATGTACTTGAAATCCAAAACCGATTAAATAAAAACCAAACATATTGAATTTATGTGTGTGAATTTGAGCTTCAAACGTATATACTATTCTTTAACAAACTAAAAATATAAAAACTTTATAGGAAGGTGTCTCTGAACCGCGTTGCCGAGCTAGAGCCTTCTCTCTTATGAAAACGTCCTCTTGCGTCATTTGCTTTTTAGCGCCATTATCCTTGCAATATGATTAATAAGACCATCATGACTATGAAAACGTCCTCTTGCGTCATTTGCCTTTTAGCGCCATTATCCTTGCAATATGCTTAATAAGACCATCATGACTAGTACAAACCTGAAACTCATTCTAAACAACTTATTAGTACCAAATAACTTCTATGTGTTTTGTTATCATCAAAACTTAAACAAATATAGAGTGTAACCTTTTGGGCCAACAGTTACAACTCATTACAAGTGAGATTTACATGACTACAAAATTAACTGTAGCATAAAAAAGTGAGAAAATGATAACGTAAAAGGAAAGTGTAAAAGAGGAAGAAAAAAAAAGAAAAAAGGATTTTTTTTTTCATTTTTTATTTCGGGTTCAAAACAAATAAGGTTCCATTTCTCATTTTCCGCTCACTTTCATGAATCCAAATATGAAATAACTTAAAATGAATATCCAGTTGAATCAGACAGATATGGCCCATCATAAAATACTTGCACTACAACCCTGAAGATACAGTAAGAATTTAGACATGTTTTTCTATTTTGAAACTATCATTATTTATGCTTCACCCTATGAACTCAGTTTCTTATCTCTCCTCACTATAAATTTCGTATATTCATCTTCCACCTGCTATGTTTCCTCCATCATCAAAACTTCCAACGATATAACTACGGTTATTTGCATTTTAAGATTTCATGCCTATCAGAATAAAGAAGCCACGCATCAGACTGCTTATTTATCCTACCAAAATAACAACAAAAGCTATTATTGCGAACTTTAGAGTCAGTTACATTAATCCTGTTCTTTTCATTAAATTCTTAAAGGAGCCTTCTTCTTGATCAACTTTTTTTTTATTTTGGTTTCTTCTTTTCCCTCCATCTGTATTCATTTAGGTTATCTCTAAAGCTCTTGCTCTGTTAACCATGATCTTGTCATTTCATCCTAATCAATTGCATCATTGTCCTTTGCTATACACGCCCAAACTGTTATGCTACGACAACAACCAGAAGAGGAATCCCTGAATCTCTCAAGCACAAAGAACAATTCTTAAAACAGTACAAATATCAAATCCAGAGAAAAGAACACGCAAACAACGATCTAACGAGGTTCGTCTTTAATGTCTACGTTCTCGGGGCAATGAAAGAGAGATTTAATTGATATAGAAAATCGATTACAATACTTGCAGCACCTCTGATCTCAAGAGAGCTCCAGATTTTTCAACCTCTAACAAAACCCTAGAAATCTCGTATTTATACAACAGATTTCTGAATCAGCACTCGCAGCTCGCAACCCGACTGTTGGTCGACCGGGCGCCCAACAGAGAGTTGGGTACTTTCAGTCGGTCGACAGGACGGTCGACCGAGCTCCTTTCTTGTGCACGTTGTGCACGTCGGTCGACCGGGCCGGTCGACCGATCTCCTACTACTGCGGGCGGTCGACCGGGTCGGTCGACCGATCTCCTGATACTGCTGCTGTTAACCTGTTTTGCTGCTGTTCCTTCCTTCGTCTTTCATCGACGACTTCCTCGATGATCTCTCGACGATACTTGTCGACTTCCTTGACAATAATCTCTATCTTTCCAACAATTCTCCACCTCGGCGAAGATTCTTCCAAATCTGAGCCGAACTCCAACGTACCCCAGTCTATCTCCTGACAAAATCGACACACGATCTCGGCGAAATCAACACACGATCTCAGCTTGAAATCTTTAGCTCAGCTGTCCACTGGAAAGTATCGCACATGCCTTTCCTGCACTTCACCTTAGAAGAACTTCCATACATGCCGATCACCATACTGTGGCTCCTTCTCCGCAACTTTACGACCTCATGAAGACTTCCTCATGAGCCAATACTGACTCTTCAACTAACTAGCTCTATCTAGTCTTCCTGTCTTCCACTGACGGTCCAACCAAGTCTGCGTAGAGCACACCAAACATCATCGGCTTCAGCTGGATGCACACCACTTCTTATGCAAGCTCAACATCTTCTTACCGGAAGATCAACATGTTCATCAAGATCACAACACCTCACCATCACGTGAAGTCCAACTGGCCACAACGCTTTACCTCTACGTGAAACCTCTCCACCTCTACGTGGAGTTCCATCGGCCACAACTCTTCACCTCTATGTGAAGATCAATAACAGCTTCTCAAGAACCCAAATAGCTTCATAAGAGTTGCACCACCAAATGGCTGCACCTTTACGGCTGCCTACTTACCTTTGCCCAAAAGGATCAAGCCAACCGTAGTTCATTAAAATGAGCTTCAGCAAGCTCAAGCACTGGTACCTGTATTTGCAGCAGCGAACCTATCAGACTGAGTCATATGAACCTCTTCCCTACCATCATGGAGAACAACGGCCTTTAACTTCAGCTTGTCACGATCACAAACTTGAGATTCATGCTTCTTTCCCCTCAAGCGTGGTTTCACCTTGGTTCCAATAGCTGCAAACAACTCGACATCCTCAGCAATGTCTTCAACATGTTCAGCATAACCCTTGGTATCATGATCTTCAACCGGTGTCACATCTGATGAAGTCTCCTCTGATGCCGAACCAACTGGAGATGATGGAGTAGCATCAACCTCCACCCGCTGCGATCCTTCCTTGGTCTTCGTCCTCTCTACCTGCTGAGAGACGGTAGACTTCAACACTGAAGTCTCTCCAAAAGTGACATTCCTGCTCATCACGATCTTCTTGTCTTCGGGGTCCCACAACATGTAGCTGTTCCTCTTGACGCCCAAATAGACAAACCTCTTTGCTCGCGGATTTACCTTGCCATTCTTGGCACTAAAGTAGGTCGGACTTCCAAATTCCCGCAGCAAACCATGATCTTGAGTAGCTTTCTCAGACCAAATTTTCAATGGAGCTTTACCTCCTATCGCAGTCGATCTGTTCATGAGATGGCTAGCATACTCTGTCGCCTCAGCCCAAATGACTTGTCCAATCCTGCATTAGACAATAACTTTCGAACCTCCTTCAATAAGGAACGGATTACCTCCTTAGCCAACCCATCTTTACCTGTTGTGAAGTGAGTCGCAATACCTGTGTTCTGGCCAAATCGTAGGAATTGGTTTGTCTTTTCCAACATTATCAATATGAAGCTCCTTTATCTTCCTACCTATCTGCCTCTCCATTCTTCCTTTCCACTTCACCAACACATCTAGGGCTTCTCTCCTTTGTCTCATGGGATATATCCAAACCTGCCTAGCTGAACAATCAACAAAAGAGACAAAGTACCTGTGACCTTCAAGCGATGCTGTCTTAGCAGGTCCCCATACGCTCATGTGAACACAATCAAGACCTTTATTGTGGTGAGTACTAGTGCTGAACTTCACCTTCTTCTTGTTCAGAACGCTGTATCCACCTTCCAACTTGCAGGTAGCAGCACCTTCCAACGATTCCATCTTTGCAGGAGCTCACAAAGACTTTTCTTCTTCCTGTCTGACCTTTCCCTGCCAGACCTCCGGGCCACCATCATCTGAGGAACTTGAAGTCTCCACCTGATCTGTAAACGTACTACCCTTCAAGTAGTAGAGATTGCCTCAGCGGACGCTCTTCATCACCACCATCGAGCCCTTGATCATCCTGAGATCGCCATCTCGAACCGATATCACCATGCCCTATGCTTCCAAAGTTCCCACGGAGATTAGATTTCTCTTCAATTGAGATACATACCTCACTCCCTTCAGCTCCCTTACCATCCCTTCAAACATCCTGATTCGGATTATACCTACACCCTCCATGCTACATGGGTGATCATCACCCATAACGACCGAACACCCCTCCAGCTCTTCAAAGCTGGAAAACCAGCCCCGATTAGGGCACGCATGGTATGTTGTACCTGTATCCAAAATTCACCCATCTTTCTATGAGTTACCAATGATGGGAGAAATGACTGAAAACGAGAAACCTGACGAGTCCGAATCTGATCCATCTGCTTGTGAACTGCTCCTCTGAGTATTCGTCACCTTTGCAAGATTTGCTTCAGCCTTCGACTCCTTCTTCTTCCCCTTGAACTTCGGACAGTCCACTTTCTAGTGCCCTATCTCTCTGCATAAGGCACACTGGTTCCTTTTAAGATCCCTGAAACCCGGCCTGAACTTTGATCTTCCTCTTTCTTCCTTGCTCTTCCTTGATGAACCCTTGCCTCTTACTTCCAGTGCCTCCGCTGATGAGTTTGACTGAGAAGGATGTCTCTCCTTTCTCCTCGTCTCATAACTTGTCAGTGCAGACGACACCTCACGGTAGTGCAGAGTCTGCCTACCATTGATAAAGGTCAGAGTGAATGTCTCATACTCCTCCTTCGGGAGTGAGTTCAGGAAGATGATCGCCTTGTCTTCCTCATCTACCATGACATCTACGTTTACCAAATCTGTAAGAAGCTTCGTGTAGCGGTTGATGTGTTCATTCACTGTGCTCCCCTTCTTCATCTGAAACTGGTACAACTTATTCTTAAGCTGCAGTCTTGACTCGACACTCTTGGTCAGATATTTTTTCTCAAGGGTTTCTCACATATGCTTCGCCGACGTCTCATGTTGCGCAAGATATTTTATGTCTTGCGTTAAACATGAACGAATCAACCCACACGCAGACCTGTTCATCTTTGCCCACTCTTCATCAGTGGTCGTGCTTCTCTTCTTCTCCAGAAGGAGAGTATCCTCGAGGTTCGATGTATTCAGGGCATCCATAACCTCACATCTCTACATCTCGAAATTATTTGTGCCATTGAACTTCACCACGTCAATCCTCGGATGAGGATTTATGGTCTTAACCGAAGCAATTTCTTCTGCCATCTAGATTACTTGATCCTCTATCTATGCGGAAAAACAACCAACTGAAATAGATTACTACTTCGAAAAAATTAGATTTTTACCTTTTTCCTGAAACCCTAGATTGAGTTTCACACCGGATCTACTCCACAAAAGATTCCTTGAGCACTCCTTGCGTCCTTCTGAGATCGACACACGATCCCACGAACACAACTACCTCTGATCTGAGATCGACACACATCTCCATCGAATCAGATCCTGAAGCCCTCTAAATATCCAGAAAAATCTCAAGCGAAACCTGGGAAGCTCTGATACCACTTGTTGTGCTACGATAACAACCAGAAGAGGAATCTCTGAATCTCTCAAGCACGAAGAACAATTCCTAAAACAACACAAATATCAAATCCAGAGAAAAGAACACGCAAACAACGATCTAACGAGGTTCGTCCTTAATGCCTACGTCCTCGGGGCAATGAAAGAGAGATTTAATTGATATGAAAAATCGATTACAATACTTGCAGAGCACCTCTGATCTCAAGAGAGCTCCAAATTTTCCAACCTCTAACAGAACCCTAGAAATCCCATATTTATACAACTGATTTCTGAATCAGCACTCGCAGCCCACAACCCGACTGTCGGTCGACCGGGCGGTCGACCGACCCCTTCCACCAGTCGACCGGTCGATCGACCGGGCGCCCAACAGAGAGTTGAGTACTTTCAGTCGGTCGACCGGGCAGTCGACCGAGCTCCTTCCTTGTGCACGTTGTGCACGTCAGTCGACCGGGCCGGTCGACCGATCTCCTGCTACTGCAGGTGGTCGACCGGGCCGGTCGACCGATCTCCTGATACTGCTGCTGTTAACCTGTTTTGCTATAGCTCCTTCCTTCCTCTTTCATCGACGACTTCCTTGACAATCCCTCGACGATACTTGTCGACTTCCTTGACAATTATCTCTCTCTTTCCAACACAAACTATCTCGGCTAATTGTTAAAGCATTAATACATTGACATTCATCTATCTATGTCAACATTCTCAAGTATGCTACATTCATATTTAAATATATCATTTCTTAATTGCATGACATTCTAACGAGGTTTGTTTAACCTAGTTCATCTTCTCCCTGTCGGGTATTTTTTTTTAGGGTAAAATGGTACCTTAACCCCGAGATAATTTTATTAAAGTAATAAAAAATGTTACAAGAGAGGGGGCGGAGGAGTTGGAGGGGTTGACGGGATGGCAAGACCGCCAAAAAAACAACAACAACAGCAACAAAAATAGATATGATGACAATACAATCCCATTTATAGCTCAGCCAGTCAATCACCATAGTAGTAAACTCAACAATAACTTCGCCAATCGCACATGGTTGCTTACTGTTGCACCCAAATCGTCATCCATCGGCTCTTCGATGAAGAAATACTCACCAAGAGTTTCGGAGTAGTTTTTAGACTTAAAAAACATGATAGCAATGCACTTGATCCATCATCATAACCATCAAATTTAATCTGCACGGTACCATCGCAGGCAACTCCCCAAGCAACCAACAGAGTGACTTTCTCATTCACTCAGAGTTCACCATCAAATAGAAGTAAATATTTAGCCCTGAGCAATCCATTACTCCTCAATAGAAGTCATCACAATCACCTTCAACACATCAAAAAGAGTTAGATTCCAAGCAGAAACAATTCCCCAACATGCTCCTTTCATGTTCTCTTAGACAGGTAGAAGAGAGAAGGAGGAGGATAGGAAAGAAGGAAGCAGAGTGGAGGAAGATGAGTGTTCTCATCGGCAGCAGAGGGAAGGAGGGGGAGGTGAGGAGAGGAGGAGAATGGGTAGGAAAGAAGGAAACAGAGTGAAGAAAGATGGGTGTTCTCATCGGCAGCAGAGAGAAGGAGGGGGGAGGTGAGGAGAGGAGGAGGAGGGTAGGAAAGAGGGAAGCAGAGTGAAGGAGGGGGAGGTGAGGAGAGGTGGAGAGGGGAGGATCTACCCGCTGGCAATTGAGGGAAGGAGGGAAAGGGAAGGAGAGGGGTTGGTTGACGAGAGAGGGGGGAGGAGAGGGCAGAGGCTATCGCCAGCAGCTGAGGGAAGGAGGAAGATGGAAGGAGAAGGGCTGGCTGACGAGAGAGGGTTTTTGTGTGTGTGTGTGTATGTGTGGGTGAGGGGGGATGGTAGGGGAGAGAGGGAAGGAGGAGAGGGGAGGGGCTCTCACCGGCAGTTGAAGGAACGAGGGAGAGGGGACGAGAGGAGAGGCGCTGGCCGACGATAGAGGGGGGAGGAGAGGGGAGTGTTAAGAAGATCAAATTCATGCTTCTTGAATCTGAGTTGTGTGCTAATGATTATACGGGTTTACCCGCATCCAAATCCTGATCCGGATCCAAATACAATTCAAAATGTTGTTCATTCACTAACAGCAAACATCAAAAACTTGAAACCTTATTTAAAATCTGACGTGTTGCACAGAAACGCCCAGGCTACGATGTTCACATATTAGATCTCTTATAGCGGATCAACCATTTCGTCACGCACACCTCATGTGCTCCAATGTTTTTTCATTTACTTTTTTCTTAAAAAGAAAAGAAAAGAAAAACCCAATCCGACTCCTTCCCGAACTCAACTTCTCGAGACACTATATAATTCGTGGCTCGTCGCAGTCTGGAGTCATTCTCTCACTGCGAGCGGGTGATACCGGTGCTCTGTCTCACTCACACACAGTGTAAGTCTCTCTCTCTCTCAAGAAAATAATTTGAACTAGGGTTTTAGTTTCTTCTGTAAGTGAATTTCGAGTAGGAAGATTGATATTTGCTCTTAAGTTTGATACAGTTTTTGTGCGAGTTCGTATTGAAGCGTTGAGACTACAACCCTAAACCCTGAACGAAAAACATTGGTTTTATTGATTATTTCTTGTCCCCCTAGTATGTGGAACTAGATCCTAAACCCAGAATCTTTGGGCAGCGTTAAAAGGGTCTATATGCATCTTTTTGAGTTAAAGAGATCTCATTGACCTCAGTACATGGAACTGTAATGACCCTAAAATCTCTGCAATAATTACTGGAGAAGGCATCTTTAGACACAACGATGTGAAATTGACTCAAATAAATAAATAGAGATCTAAAAAGGAAATCCATCTTGTTTGAATCCCAGTTAATCAAGATTATATGGAAGGAAATATCACATTAGAATCTCAATTTAATAAGGCTCTGAGACAATTAGAATCCTCCTCTATTTTTGCTGTTGCTTGTTATTATAGCACATGTCTTTATCTACATATGATATCGGGTCACCTAGTGAGTCAAGGTTCAAATGGAAATCTGAATCTAATCTCACGACTCTAACTATTTTTACTTAAAAAAGATGGGTCTGCTAACTTTCTATATAGTAGAATTCATATGCAACTATTGAGTAGAAGAACTGATAATAGTTCGTATCTGTACTCCTGAGGTTCTTACTTTTAGGAATAAACACTAAATGCTTTATTACTTGAAATACAATAAATATTGGTCTGGTGGAGCAATGTTATGCAGCTTTAAGCTGATGAAAACAGTTGTCTTGTTTCTTTTTTGAAGCTAGATTGACTTTGCAAGTGGCAGACAACACAACGACTTACCTGCAATATTTTCACTTTGCAATGACAATTTTTAATATTAGAGATACTTGATTATTATAAGAATTCGGATATGCATTGGAATGCTATGCTTTAGTGCCCATCCAGATCACTGTGTTATACTTGGTTCAATGTTACTATTCCCATTCTCTCACCCGATCGCAGTGAGAGAATGACTCCAGACTGCGACGAGCCACGAATTATATAGTGTCTCGAGAAGTTGAGTTCGGGAAGGAGTCGGATTGGGTTTTTCTTTTCTTTTCTTTTTAAGAAAAAAGAAAATGAAAAAACATTGGAGCACATGAGGTGCGCGTGACGAAATGGTTGATCCGCTACAAGAGATCTAATATGTGAACATCGTAGCCTGGGTGTTTCTGTGCGACACGTCAGATTTTAAATAAGGTTTCAAGTTTTTGATGTTTGCTGTTAGTGAATGAACAACGTTTTGAATTTTAGGCGGAGCGAGGGACTTGAGAGTAGGGAGGGGTTGTGTATTTGGATCCGGATCTGGATTTGGAATAAGATCTTTTCTCCCATGATTGTTGTACCTAATCCCGTGGAGTCTACCCAAAAGGGATAAATCTGGGTTAGGAAGGGAATTCCTAGTATTACGTCAGTGTTTAAGTCATCTACGATGATAAATTGGTGTTTAAAGCATATTTTATCATTACAAATTGACGTTTTAGTTAGTTTTCCTTTTACTTTTAAGGGGTTAGTCGGTTGATGTTACTAACTTTTCATTTGTTGGTTCGTAATATTTTGTTGGGAATATACCATCTCTGATTACGCTATGGTCAGCTCCAGAGTCGTTCAAGGCAGTAAAATTGGATTTAAAGTTGTGAATCGTAAGGGTTATGTATACGAACCATTTTTGGTAAGGGAATCCTTTAATGATTGATATGAAGTTAAAATCGGAAGGTTTAGTCGTTGAAATGGTGATTTGATTTAATGGAAAAGGGGGATTTTCATCTAATGGATTTGATATTGTTGCAATCTCTTTTCCTTTGTTGAGTTGGGCTTGAATAAGGCATATTTGTGTCTCGCATGCCAAGTTTTTGGTTTCCATTTGGGTTAGATTTTGTTTGATGTTTTTAATTTCTTCTTTTAATAATTTTATTTCTACTTGTAGTTCTTGAATGTTACTTGGTTGGTTATTTAATTTTGTAGTTATGGGATATGTTTCAAAGAGTTTTGAAATGCTAAAGGGTTGAATTAATGTGTCTTTGTCCTCTGCTTCATTAATGATTAGGGTTTTTAGTTTTTCTAAATGTTCTTTCTGTTTCTCTGGATTAGGAATTTATTGTATCATGTCAAATATTAATTCTTTAGTAGCCGTTTTAGAACTTGTTGCTTTTGGTAATTTTAAAGTATTTCTTTTAATCATATTAATTTGTTTGCATGTACATGTTTTGTCGCTAGAGCTTGAGGAATTATAGAACTCATCATCAGATATCTTATTAATTTGAGAATAAAGTTGTAATCTTTCTTTAAATTTTTCCTTTATATTTGAATCTATATCTGATATACTATCTATTATTTCATTGATTTTATTTTTTCTTTTCGATTTACATTTGC
Organism: Agave tequilana; assembly: GCA_038442645.1. Classification (NCBI taxonomy): domain Eukaryota; kingdom Viridiplantae; phylum Streptophyta; class Magnoliopsida; order Asparagales; family Asparagaceae; genus Agave; species Agave tequilana. The sequence goes on along the minus strand of JAVJIF010032406.1, from coordinate 148,822 downwards.
TTGCAATGTGGCCGGGTTTGCCACACTTGTAGCAGGTAATTCTTTTAGATTGGTAATAGTATTCATTTGAACATTTTTGAGGATACTTGGAATATTTATGTTTTTGTGGTATAGATTTTTTGTAGGAGATGGATTTTTGACGTCTTTTCTCCGTAGAGGGAGCTCGTATTCCTGTGATGCCAAATGCTTCGCAGAACGAACCCATCTCTTTCCTTTCCAACCTCTAACAGAACCCTAGAAATCCCATATTTATACAACTGATTTCTGAATCAGCACTCGCAGCCCACAACCCGACTGTCGGTCGACCGGACGGTCGACCGACCCCTTCCACCAGTCGACCGGTCGGTCTACCGGGCGGTCGACAGAGAGTTGAGTACTTTCAGTCGGTCGACCGGGCAGTCGACCGAGCTCCTTCCTTGTGCACGTTGTGCACGTCAGTCGACCGGGCCGGTCGACCGATCTCCTGCTACTGCGGGTGGTCGACCGATCTCCTGATACTGCTGCTGTTAACCTGTTTTGCTACAGTTCCTTCCTTCCTCTTTCATCGACGACTTTCTTGACGATCCCTCGACGATACTTGTCGACTTCCTTGACAATTATCTCTCTCTTTCCAACACAAACTATCTCGGCTAATTGTTAAAGCATTAATACATTGACATTCATCTATCTATGTCAACATTCTCAAGTATGCTACATTCATATTTAAATATATCATTTCTTAATTGCATGACATTCTAACGAGGTTTGTTTAACCTAGTTCATCTTCTCCCTGTCGGGTATTTTTTTTAGGGTAAAATGGTACCTTAACCCGGAGATAATATTATTAAAGTAATAAAAAATGTTACAAGAGAGGGGGCGGAGGAGTTGGAGGGGTTGACGGGATGGCAAGACCGCCAAAAAAACAACAACAACAAAAATAGATATGATGACAATACAATCCCATTTATAGCTCAGCCAGTCGATCACCATAGTAGTAAACTCAACAATAACTTCGCCAATCACACATGGTTGCTTACTGTTGCACCCAAATTGTCATCCATCGGCTCTTCGATGAAGAAATACTCACCAAGAGTTTCGGAGCAGTTTTTAGACTTAAAAAACATGATAGCAATGCACTTGATCCATCATCATAACCATCAAATTTAATTTGCACGGTACCATCGCAGGCAACTCCCTAAGCAACCAACAGAGTGACTTTCTCATTCACTCAGAGTTCACCATCAAATAGAAGTAAATATTTAGCCCTGAGCAATCCATTACTCCTCAATAGAAGTCATCACAATCACCTTCAACACATCAAAAAGAGTTAGATTCCAAGCAGAAACAATTCCCCAGCATGCTCCTTTCATGTTCTCTTAAACAGGTAGAAGAGAGGAGGAGGATAGGAAAGAATGAAGCAGAGTAGAGGAAGATGGGTGTTCTCATTGGCAACAGAGGGAAGGAGAGGGAGGTGAGGAGAGGAGGAGGAGGGTAGGAAAGAAGGAAACAGAGTGAAGAAAGATGGGTGTTCTCATCGGCAGCAGAGAGAAGGAGGGGGGAGGTGAGGAGAGGAGGAGGAGGGTAGGAAAGAGGGAAGCAGAGTGAAGGAGGGGGAGGTGAGGAGAGGTGGAGAGGGAAGGGTCTACCCGCTAGCAATTGAGGGAAGGAGGGAAAGGGAAGGAGAGGGGTTGGTTGACGGGAGAGGGGTTGGGAGGAGAGGGCAGAGGCTCTCGCCAGCAGCTGAGGGAATGAGGGAGATGGAAGGAGAAGGGCTAGCTGACGAGAGAGGGTTTTTTGTGTGTGTATGTGTGGGTGGGGGGGGGGGGATGGTAGGGGAGAGAGGGAAGGAGGAGAGGGGAGGGGCTCTCACCGGCAGTTGAAGGAACGAGGGAGGGGACGAGAGGAGAGGCGCTGGCCGACGATAGAGGGGGGAGGAGAGGGGAGTGTTAAGAAGATCAAATTCATGCTTCTTGAATCTGAGTTGTGTGCTAATGATTATACGGGTTTACCCGCATCCAAATCTAGATCCGGATCCAAATACACAACCCCTCCCTACTCTCAAGTCCCTCGCTCTGCCTAAAATTCAAAACGTTGTTCATTCACTAACTGCAAACATCAAAAACTTGAAACCTTATTTAAAATCTGACGTGTCGCACAGAAACGCCCAGGCTACGATGTTCACATATTAGACTCTTGTAGCGGATCAACCATTTCGTCACGCGCACCTCATGTGCTCCAATGTTTTTTCATTTTCTTTTTTCTTAAAAAGAAAAGAAAAGAAAAACCCAATCCGACTCCTTCCCGAACTCAACTTCTCGAGACACTATATAATTCGTGGCTCGTCGCAGTCTGGAGTCATTCTCTCGCTGCGAGCGGGGGATACCGGTGCTCTGTCTCACTCACACAGTGTAAGTCTCTCTCTCTCTCTCAAGAAAATAATTTGAACTAGGGTTTTAGTTTCTTCTGTAAGTGAATTTCGAGTAGGAAGATTGATATTTGCTCTTAAGTTTGATACAGTTTTTGTGCGAGTTCGTATTGAAGCGTTGAGACTAAAACCCTAAACCCTGAATGAAAAACATTGGTTTTATTGATTATTTCTGGTCCCCCTAGTATGTGGAACTAGATCCTAAAGCCAGAATCTTTGGGCAGCATTAAAGGGTCTATATGCATCTTTTTGAGTTAAAGAGATCTCATTGACCTCAGTACATGGAACTGTAATGACCACCCTAAAATCTCTGCAATAATTACTGGAGAAGGCATCTTTAGACACAACGATGTGAAATTGACTCAAATAAATAAATAGAGATCTAAAAAGGAAATCCATCTTGTTTGAATCCCAGTTAATCAAGTTTATATGGAAGGAAATATCACATTAGAATCTCAATTTAATAAGGCTCTGAGACAATTAGAATCCTCCTCTAATTTTGCTGTTGCTTGTTATTATAGCACATGTCTTTAGCTACATATGATATCGGGTCACCTAGTGAGTCAAGGTTCAAATGGAAAACTGAATCTAATCTCACGACTCTAACTATTTTTACTTAAAAAAGATGGGTCTGCTAACTTTCTATATAGTAGAATTCATATGCAACTATTGAGTAGAAGAACTGATAATAGTTCGTATCTGTACTCCTGAGGTTCTTACTTTTAGGAATAAACACTAAATGCTTTATTACTTGAAATACAATAAATATTGGTCTGGTGGAGCAATGTTATGCAGCTTTAAGCTGATGAAAACAGTTGTCTTGTTTCTTTTTTGAAGCTAGATTGACTTTGCAAGTGGCAGACAACACAACGACTTACCTGCAATATTTTCACTTTGCAATGACAATTTTTAATATTAGAGATACTTGATTATTATAAGAATTCGGATATGCATTGGAATGCTATGCTTTAGTGCCCATCCAGATCACTGTGTTATACTTGCTTCAATGTTACTATTCCCAGTTTTCTCTTGCGATGGTGCAAGGCATGTGAAATTCTAGCAAGCACAAAGAATAAATAGTGAAGGCAAGAAGGATGAATTATTAAGGGACCGCCAATCAGATGTTAGGAACTAGCTACAAACTTGAAAGGGTTAGGGTTTGAGTAATTGGATTAGGGTTTCTAGGGTCTTGCCAATAAAGGCAACAATAAACCTTACTAGAGAAAAATACTAGGAAAAGTTAACCACAAAAGGCTTTGAGAATTGATGATAACAGGATGCACGATGCCCATGCACGGTTATTCTGTTAGTTTTTTTGGCATTGCAGAAATTCATATTGAAATGCTTAAAAATCTTGAGATAAGACACTAAATTTAGTTATGTTTATTTAGGAATGTGTATGTGTAATACCCATAGTTAGTAATAGTGTATTTTTATTTTCCTGAAGTATTTATTTTAATTTACTTATTATTTTTATCAACTTAATTTATTATTTTCTTTCTTGTGATTATTATTAATATTGTTAGTGTTTATTATTTATTAATAATGTTCGTAATATTTTTATTTATTATTATTATTAGTGCTACCATTATTTTATTTATTTTAATATTAGTATTATTAGTTATGGTCATTAGTGTTTAATATTACCATTCATTATTATGATTATTTTGTAAAGTTATTTATATTGATGTTACTAATAATATGATTAACAATTGGTCTTATTAATATTGGATTATTATTTTGTAGTGGTATTTGTAATATTTCCTTTCCCTTGATTTTTATTCATGTCTTATCCATTGTCCCTATACCTGTTATCTAATCCATACCCAAACTCCCTTACCCGTATCCTCTTTTATCCCCATATCATGATCCAAACCCTTGACCTGTTATCTGATCCTATATCCATTACCCAAATCCAATTCATAACTCAAACCCAATACTCATTTATCTATTTGGGACCCAACCCCCAACCCATTAGCAAACCCGTTACTCGAAACCCATTACCCTTTAGCATTCATAATACAATACCCATGATCTAAACCCAAAACCCATTATCTCCATATCTAAATCCCAACAACCCAAATCTAAATCTAAACTATCTTCAATCCTATTTCCAAACCATAATCTCAACAAATATCTTATCAAATCCTGATCTTAACCACCAATCTAAATCTTAACATCAAATCCCAATCCTAACCACCTTATCAAATCTCAACTCAAATCCTATATTCAATCCTATTTCAAAATCATAATCTCAACAACTCATAATCTAAATCCCAACTAATCCTATATCCTATCAAATCCTAACAACTTATCTCTACCTCAAACTAATGCCCTCATCTTCCTTCTTCTCTTCCCTTGTATGCTGCAAATCCATTCCTCCATGCAGCCGAGATCTCCCCAACCCGAGCTCCACGCATCTCCATGTGGCAGCGTAGTCTCCTCTTCGGCGAGGTCTACGGACCACCATCATCCTCCGCGGCTTTTCGTCGAGCTCCATCATCTCCTCCGCCGGCAAGCGCGGGTATCTTGGAACCACCGTCGGAGCACTCCCTCCTCTTCTGCGGCCTCCGTTGAGCCACTGGCGTTGTTCGTAAGATCCACCATCGTCACAGAACGCTCCGGACATTCCCATGCTGTGAGTGATCTGATCTTGTTTCTGTTGTAAAGTTTAGTTCTTTTTCTAGGGTCTCATGATCTTTATGGGATTTAGGTTGTGGGTTTTGCTTTTTGATCCGATTGGTTGTGATTTAGCTGGTAATCTAGGGTTTGTTGTTTATCCTGTGATCTGCTTCTAGTGATTTATGAAATTTGTTTTGTTGACAGATCTGTATTTTTTTGCTAGAACCTGCAGTAGGTATTCAGACTAGAAAAATAACTTTTTTTTATTTGTTTTATCATTGTATTAGTATGCTTGAGTTACCGACGTGACATGATTCATTTGATGCTGAGGACAGGTGAGTGGTTGAATTTTTGATATTAACTTCATGTTCATGTGACTGACATTGTCCAGTGAGTTGAAAGGCACATGCTTGCTGAAAACTAATCCGCTTTCTTTTCAATAAGCAAGCCACTGATATTTTTGTTGCTGTCTAGTAGTAGAGTGGGTGGGTTATTCATACTTGATTTGAATTATGGATTTGCAGTGGTAACATGTGTTCATGAATTTCTTATGATTTTAGACATTACAATGTGACATTTTATTGTGAAGGAGATACAAGTGGGTGGTGCTCAGTGTTGCTTTATTCATACTTGATGTGACTTTAATTTGCATAAGCTCTGTTGTTGTGTTTCCTGTGAACTACTTCCATGCAATGTTGCTAGATTTCTTTGTCTACCAGTGATATGCTGCACAATTATTCTTATTACTTGCATTCTGCATAGTGTAGTTGTTTATTTCTATTCCACAATTTGTGCATAGAGATGCCAGGTTAGTTCAATGTCCTTACCCCTCTAGGCATCTGGTTTATGCAGTTATGGCACGGCTTGTTTGTGTTGCATCATTCTTTACATCCTCAATATTTTGTTAAAGACTATCAGAAGTTTGAATCAAATGACAATATAGTAATCAAAATATATGCAGGCAAAAATATCTAAGAGTTGAGACTTACCCATCTTGTTAGTCCACCTGTTAGTCGACTAACCCCTTCTCTAGTCGACTTGCTCCTCTCCCCTAGTCGACTAACCTTGGCCTGACTGCTGTGTTTATTTTCTTATTGGATGGAGACTTTACCTCTTGAGCTATGATGTTGGCTATAGATGGACGAATATGATCTGGAGGAATAGGAGTTGTTTGGGTTGACTTGATTTGGTGGGCTTTAGATATATATATATATATATCCTTGATATGTTACCTGAGTTTTAGGATCTTATGACTAGTCTGGATAGAAGTGAGAGCGTGTGACGAATTTGGTCGGAATGGAGTGTGAGGATTTGATTAGGTGTATCAGAATAATTGTTATTTCAGTTATTGAGAGCTAGATGTATCGATGACTTGAGAATATTGGTTATTTTCATAATTTGCCTAGATTATTCTATTCTTGATAGTAGGTTATTACTCACCTTATATATCTTGATTTACCTGTGGAACCTGACTGACTACTTGGCATCTACCTGATAACTATCTTGTCCATGTTACTTAATTACTGGGAAAATATTATTACACGGTAACAACACCCGCATGTTTACTTGTTATATATTCCTGTTATACCGGTATCCTGTTCCTTGATATTTTATACTCCTGTTATACCGGTACCCTGACTTTCACATGTTGATATTGTTACCGTGACTACCACCAAGTTATCCCAGGAATTAAATAAACATGCACATTAAATAATCTTGATAAACTAAAACATGATAACGAACTACTTACACTGGGATTGGGGAGATTGATGGAGGAGACAGCGTCCGTATTTTGGGTGGACCTAGGATTTAGGTTGCGCAGCCGAAAAAGGGTTCCACTGCAGGGTTCCCGTGGGGTGACTGACACCCCGTCATGTTTCCTGTTATACATGTTATACATGTACCTGTTCCTTTTTACATGTTCCTGACTACCTTGCGGTAGGTCCTGGTTCAGCGCCAGGAGTCTGGGCCGTGGTCCCGGGTATGCACGGGACCCACCTAAAGCATGGACAATGTCTCCAACCGATCAGTTTCAATAACTGAGGACATCGATTGGCATGTGTGGTAGGCGTAGTATGAGATGCGTCTATTACATGTGACAATTGGTGTTCGCTGACATAATTAATAATAAACTGTTGATGTATTGTGACTGACCGTAATCACCTGATTGTATATCTATATATATCATTATGATAGACACATGATTGTAACTAGGACCAGATTATGTAATAGGTTAGTGAATTGCTAGGATATACACCTAGACATCTATTGTTTGTTATAGTTGTTTTACTTGTCTTATACCTGTACTCTTGTTCTTGCTATCGTTATTCAGTTGCTTATATTATCATGTTATTTGATTATCTTATATCTGCAGCTATTCTTGTTACTGTTTTATGCACCCTGTTTATATGCACGAGCTTTTCCCTTTACACACACACTCACCAGGTCGCGTTCTGACGACCCTAGATTTGCACGTCCAGATTTGGACGCTTGTTCTATTATGCAGGTGTTCGATGAGACGGTACGCTTTGCGTAAAGCTGGACACCCTCCCTTTTGATTATGGTATTCTTGCATCTTCTTATTCCTGTTATTATTCTTTGATTCCGGTATATCATCCTTATCTTCTATTTCATTCCTTACTTCATTTGAGATTCATGTGTAGCCCTTATATGTATTATTGCAGTGATCAGTTATTATGATTATAATTTATTGCTTGTTCATGTTACTTTAGGCTTAGCGTATATGTGTGGGGTAATTTCCTCGCGTATATACATCGCCGACTTTTGTCGCGACTCCGTTTTCACGTATTTTGGGAAGCGGGGCGTGACAGGGTTTTCTTGGTATCAGAGCCAGGTTCGACATAAAACGGACTTGATTCTTACCGATAACTTGAACGAGCTATAATTACACTGCAATATACATATATGATTCACACGATGATTTTGACTCCACTTGGAAATTGACTGTCCTCCCTTTAAAAATCCATCCCCTTTGATCTTCCAATCTCTCTGATTGCATCTATTCTTTAAGAGTAATCTTGATTCCTATTCTCCTTGTCTATTCTAATTTCTGATCTTGTCTCTTGGAATTGGTCACTCCGTATTGAAGCTGGTAGCAGAGATCAGAGCGCGCAGCGGAATCGTGGTGTCCCAGCGAGGTGACATGGAAGCTTAATTATTTTTCTCTGTACTTGGATTCTTTTATCATTCCCCGCTTTATTGAAATTTCGAGGACGAAATTTTTATTAAGGTGGGTAGAATGTAATACCCATAGTTAGTAATAGTGTATTTTTATTTTCCTGAAGTATTTATTTTAATTTACAAATTATTTTTATCAACTTAATTTATTATTTTCTTTCTTGTGATTATTATTAATATTGTTAGTGTTTATTATTTATTAATAATGTTCCTAATATTTTTATTTATTATTATTATTATTAGTGCTACCATTATTTTATTTATTTTAATATTAGTATTATTAGTTATGGTCATTAGTGTTTAATATTACCATTCATTATTATGATTATTTTGTAAAGTTATTTATATTGATGTTACTAATAATATGATTAACAATTGGTCTTATTAATATTGGATTATTATTTTGTAGTGGTATTTGTAATATTTTCTTTCCCTTGATTTTTATTCATGCCTTATCCCTTGTCCCTATACCTGTTATCTAATCCATACCCAAACTCCCTTACCCGTATCCTCTTTTATCCCCATATCATGATCCAAACCCTTGACCTGTTATCTGATCCTATATCCATTACCCAAATCCAATTCATAACTCAAACCCAATACTCATTTATCTATTTGGGACCCAACCCCCAACCCATTAGCAAACCCGTTACCCGAAACCCATTACCCTTTAGCATTCATAATCCAATACCCATGATCTAAACCCAAAACCCATTATCTCCATATCTAAATCCCAACAACCCAAATCTAAATCTAAACTATCTTCAATCCTATTTCCAAACCATAATCTCAGCAAATATCTTATCAAATCCTGATCTTAACCACCCAATCTAAATCTTAACATCAAATCCCAATCCTAACCACCTTATCAAATCTCAACTCAAATCCTATATTCAATCCTATTTCAAAATCATAATCTCAACAACTCATAATCTAAATCCCAACTAATCCTATATCCTATCAAATCCTAACAACTTATCTCTACCTCAAACTAATGCCCTCATCTTCCTTCTTCTCTTCCCTTGTATGCTGTAAATCCATTCCTCCATGCAGCCGAGATCTCCTCTCCAACCCTAGCTCCACGCATCTCCATGTGGCAGCGTAGTTGTAATACCCATAGTTAGTAATACTGTATTTCTATTTTATTTAATTTTAATCTGAATTATGCATTCTTATTTACATGTTTTGCATACATGTGTGTGTTATATATATATATATATATATTAGATCTTATTAACATTTGTTAATTATCATTGGTCTTATTAATATTGGATTATTATTTTGTAGTGGTATTTGTAATATTTTCTTTCCCTTGATTTTTATTCATGCCTTATCCCTTGTCCCTATACCCGTTATCTAATCCTTACCCAACTCCATTACCCGTATCCTCTTTTATCCTCATATCATGATCCAAACCCTTGACCCATTATCTGATCCTATACCCAAATCCAATTCATAACCCATTACTCTTGTATCCCATACCCATTTACTCATTTGGATCCAACCCCCATCCATTAGCAAACCCGTACCCGAAACCCATTATCCTAATATCTAATCCAACAAATCTTATCTAACTAATCCAAATCCTTAACCATCTTGATATTATCCTAATCCAAATAACAACCCAATCCAAATCCTAACTAACCTAGATTCTCCAAATCCAACCAAATCCTATGTCCCAATAAATCTCAACTCCTAACAACCTAATCTTAAACTCCTAACTAATCAAAATCCTCTCCTTCAGCAGCTCCACCTCCCCACAACAGTCCAAGCCATCATCTTCCCTTCCAACCTGCTGTCGAGCTCCTTGGCAACCTAACCTCCCTTGGCTGCTGACTTCTTTTGACTGCAACAGCGAGCAACCAGCAGGCAGCAGCCCAGACTTCTCCAGCAGGCTGCAACCACCTCTGCAGGCCTCCTCCTGTGCGCATCCCAGCAGGTCAGCAACTCCAGCCAGGCCTCCCTCCTTCAGGCCGTGTGCACCCTTGGCGCGCACCAGTCCAGACCAAACTGCAGCCCCAACGACTCCAGCAGCAAGAGCAGCAGCAGCCGCTGCAGCAGCCGCTGCAGCAGTATCCGCAGGAGCAGCGCAGCAGCAGTGCTAGCAGCCCCAGGCGCACCCCTGTCCAGCGCCCAATCAGCGCGCACGGCAGCTCTTCCTTGCGCAGTCCAGGCCGTGTGCACCTGCAGGCCGCAACCAGCAGCACGACAACACCAACAGCAGTCCAGATCCCCTCCAACAGCGTCCACAGCAGCAACACGGCAGCGAACGACATCGATGTGAGTGTTTTTCTCTCCTTCTCTCTTTATTCATTAAGTGATTTTAGACATGTTGTGTTTGTGATATGATTTGATGTGTTACAAGATTTATGTGTGGAGATCTTTAAGTATGGTAGTGAATTTGTCATTCCCTTTATGTTACATGATGAATGCATAGAAATAAGAGATGTATATATATATGATGTTGGAATCTCTTGTTTACCTTATAAGTGTTGGATAATTTGTGTAGACATGTATGTTGGAGTGTATGTAGATATTGGAGGGAATAGGGGTGGAAGAATGATGTATCTCAGACCTTTCTGTGGCTGACAGAGCTTTATTAGTCGACTAATACCTGTTATTAGTCGACTAATGGCTCTGTTAGTCAACTAATATATGCCCCTAGTCGACTAACCCTCCTTCCAGGAATTGTTGGACTCTCTGTATAATCTCTGCTGGTCGACTTGACATATTTAGTAGTCGACTAATAGTCTTAGTAGTCGACTACACCTTACCCTCTAGTCGACTAACTTGGATTCCTGGACTGTGTAGCTCTCTATATCTCTGCCAGTCGACTTACCCTACCTGTGTAGTCGACTTGGCCTTAGTGTAGTCGACTGGTCCCCTTGATTAGTCGACTAATCCCCCTCTAGTCGACTTGCTTCTTGCCCCCAGTCGACTAACGTCTGTCTGACTGTTATGTATAGACATCTGATGGATTGTAGACTTTACCCTCGAGTATGTAATGACTATTGATGGATGGATATGACTTCAAGAGATAGATATTGGTGATAATGACTTGATCTAATAGAACTTAGATGTATGTATTGGATATGTTGCCAAGTGTTGGGATCTGATGTTTGACCATAATAGGAGTGGTGATTGTGAAGACTTGGGAATCAGAGTTGTATGTTAGAGTGAGAGGACTAAGTGCTGATTATTGATATATGTTGGAATGGCAATTATTGTATTAGATTACTCGATGTGTATTAGTACTCGATGAGCATGTAACTATTGAAATTATGAGTTGGTTGTAACGACTTGAATCTATAGTTGTGTATATGAGATTTATTAGATGATATGTCCTTGATGTTAAGTATCAGAAGTAGCTATTCTATATTGTAGCTGTTTGGGGATATACTAGATGTGATCTTACCTTATTAAAAGATTAGAGTTCTTGACGATTGGATGGTACATGGACTTATTCAGATTTGGACTGAACTAGAGTTATAGAGGGCATATGATATATTTCATGTAGAGGACTTTCCAGCTTGTTATTCTTTCATTGATAATTGCTTTAAGCGATGATTCATTCAGATATTGATGTGGACTTATTATGATGGTAGAGATCGGGTTACTTGATGCTTGGATCAGTATATGGACTTAGTTGGAATTTAAGTCGAACTGAGATTTATGTTATTGATATTGGATATGAACCAGTATTTAGATGTGGCTATTTGTTTAGTTGAGTTGTGATTGGGATGGAAATATCGATGACTTGGAGGATATGAGTTGAATACATACATTGCTCGGATTATTCTGTTCATGACAGTAGGTCATTACTCATCTTGGATAATCTTGTTTTACCTGTGAAACCTGACTGGTTATTCTTTATATATATACCTGACAACTATCGTGTTCATGTCACTGAAATTTGCTGGAAAATATTATTACACGGTAACACACTCGCATGTTCACTTGTTATATATTCCTGTTATACCGGTATCCTGTTCCTTGATATTTTATACTCCTGTTATACCGGTACCCTGATTACACATGTTGATATTGTTACCGTGACCACCACTGAGTCATCCCAGTGATTTAAGTAACATGTATACTAAATAATCTTGATAAACTAAAATATGATAACAAACAACTTACACTGGGATTGAGGAGATTGATGGAGGAGACAGCGTCCGTATTTTGGGTGGACCTAGGATTTAGGTTGCGCAGCGAAAGAGGGTTCCACTGCAGGGTTCCTGTGGGGTGACTGGCACCCCGTCATGTTTCCTGTTCCTGTTATACATGTTATACATGTACCTGTTCCTGTTTACATGTTCCTGACTACCTTGCGGTGGTCCTGGTTCAGCGCCAGGAGTCTGGGCCGTGGTCCCGGGTATGCACGGGACCCACCTAAAGCATGGACAATGTCTCCAACCGATCAGTTTCAATAATTTAGGGCATCGATTGGCATGTGTGGTAGGCGTAGTATGGGATGCGTCTATTACGTGTGACAATTGGTGTTCGCTGACATAATTAATAATAAACTGTTGATGTATTGTGACTGACTGAAATCACCTGATTGTATATTTATATATCACTATGATAGACCTATAATTGTAACCAGGACCCGACTTATGACCAGACTTGGATACCAGCCTAGTGACATGTGATAGGTTGCACATTTTGACATCAGTTGCTTGTTTATCATTGTGACAGTTGTCGTCTACCTTTATTCGTGTTGTTATCATGTATATTACTGTTCAATTATTTATCATGTTATTTAGTCTCTTATATCAGCAGTTGTTCTTATTATTATTTATGCACATTGTTCTTCTACACGAGCTTTTTCCCCTTTACACACACACTCACCATGGTCGCGTTCTGACGACCATGGATTTGCACGTCCAGATATTGGACGATTGTTTCTAATGTGCAGGTGTTCGATGAGACGGTACGCTTTGCGAGGAGCTTGGGTCCTCTCCCTTGGATTCTGGTACTCTTATATTTTCTTTTTCCGGCTATTGTTCCTTGATTCTTGTACATCACATTTAGCCTTTCATTCTATTCCTTATTTCATTTCAGATCTTGTGTGGTCTTATATGTATTATTGCAGTGATCGATGATTATTATAGTTCTGATTTATACCTTGTTCAGGTTAATTTAGGCTTAGCGTATATACGTGGGGTTTTTTCCTTGCGTATATACGTCGCCGACTCTACTCGCGCCTCCTTTTCCGCGTATTTTGGGAAGCGGGGCGTGACAGTAGTCTCCTCTTCGGCGAGGTCTACGGACCACCATCATCCTCCGCGGCTTTCCGTCGAGCTCCATCATCTCCTCCGCCGGCGAGCGCAGGTATCTTGGAACCACCGTCGGAGCACTCCCTCCTCTTCTGCGGCCTCCGTTGAGCCACTGGCGTTGTTCGTAAGATCCATCATCGTCACAGAACGCTCCGGACATTCCCATGCTGTGAGTGATCTGATCTTGTTTCTGTTGTAAAGTTTAGTTCTTTTTCTAGGGTCTCATGATCTTTATGGGATTTAGGTTGTGGGTTTTGCTTTTTGATCCGATTGGTTGTGATTTAGCTGGTAATCTAGGGTTTGTTGTTTATCCTGCGATCTGCTTCTAGTGATTTATGAAATTTGTTTTGTTGATAGATCTGTATTTTTTTGCTAGAACCTGCAGTAGGTATTCAGACTAGAAAAATAACTTTTTTTTTATTTGTTTTATCATTGTATTAGTATGCTTGAGTTACCGACGTGACATGATTCATTTGATGCTGAGGACAGGTGAGTGATTGAATTTTTGATATTAACTTCATGTTCATGTGACTGACATTGTCCAGTGAGTTGAAAGGCACATGCTTGCTGAAAACTAATCCGCTTTCTTTTCAATAAGCAAGCCACTTATATTTTTGTTGCTGTCTAGTAGTAGAGTGGGTGGGTTATTCATACTTGATTTGAATTATGGATTTGCAGTGGTAACATGTGTTCATGAATTTCTTATGATTTTAGACATTACAATGTGACATTTTATTGTGAAGGAGATACAAGTGGGTGGTGCTCAGTGTTGCTTTATTCATACTTGATGTGACTTTAATTTGCATAAGCTCTGTTGTTGTGTTTCCTGTGAACTACTTCCATGCAATGTTGCTAGATTTCTTTGTCTACCAGTGATATGCTGCACAATTATTCTTATTACTTGCATTCTGCATAGTGTAGTTGTTTATTTCTATTCCACAATTTGTGCATAGAGATGCCAGGTTAGTTCAATGTCCTTACCCCTCTAGGCATCTGGTTTATGCAGTTATGGCACGGCTTGTTTGTGTTGCATCATTCTTTACATCCTCAATATTTTGTTAAAGACTATCAGAAGTTTGAATCAAATGACAATAGAGTAATCAAAATATACGCAGGCAAAATATCTAAGAGTTGAGACTTACCCATCTTGTTAGTCCACCTGTTAGTCGACTAACCCCTTCTCTAGTCGACTTGCTCCTCTTCCCTAGTCGACTAACCTTGGCCTGACTGCTGTATTTAATTTTCTTATTGGATGGAGACTTTACCTCTTGAGCTATGATGTTGGCTATAGATGGACGAATATGATCTGGAGGAATAGGAGTTATTTGGGTTGACTTGATTTGGTGGGCTTTATATATATATATATATATATATATATATATATATATATATATATATATATATATATATATATATATCCTTGATATGTTACCTGAGTTTTAGGATCTTATGACTAGTCTGGATAGAAGTGAGAGCGTGTGACGAATTTGGTCGGAATGGAGTGTGAGGATTTGATTAGGTGTATCAGAATAATTGTTATTTCAGTTATTGAGAGCTAGATGTATCGATGACTTGAGAATATTGGTTATTTTCATAATTTGCCTAGATTATTCTATTCTTGATAGTAGGTTATTACTCACCTTATATATCTTGATTTACCTGTGGAACCTGACTGACTACTTGGCATCTACCTGATAACTATCTTGTCCATGTTACTTAATTACTGGGAAAATATTATTACACGGTAACAACACCCGCATGTTTACTTGTTATATATTCCTGTTATACCGGTATCCTGTTCCTTGATATTTTATACTCCTGTTATACCGGTACCCTGACTTTCACATGTTGATATTGTTACCGTGACTACCACCAAGTTATCCCAGGAATTAAATAACATGCACATTAAATAATCTTGATAAACTAAAACATGATAACGAACTACTTACACTGGGATTGGGGAGATTGATGGAGGAGACAGCGTCCGTATTTTGGGTGGACCTAGGATTTAGGTTGCGCAGCCGAAAAAGGGTTCCACTGCAGGGTTCCCGTGGGGTGACTGACACCCCGTCATGTTTCCTGTTATACATGTTATACATGTACCTGTTCCTTTTTACATGTTCCTGACTACCTTGCGGTAGGTCCTGGTTCAGCGCCAGGAGTCTGGGCCGTGGTCCCGGGTATGCACGGGACCCACCTAAAGCATGGACAATGTCTCCAACCGATCAGTTTCAATAACTGAGGACATCGATTGGCATGTGTGGTAGGCGTAGTATGAGATGCGTCTATTACATGTGACAATTGGTGTTCGCTGACATAATTAATAATAAACTGTTGATGTATTGTGACTGACCGTAATCACCTGATTGTATATCTATATATATCATTATGATAGACACATGATTGTAACTAGGACCAGATTATGTAATAGGTTAGTGAATTGCTAGGATATACACCTAGACATCTATTGTTTGTTATAGTTGTTTTACTTGTCTTATACCTGTACTCTTGTTCTTGCTATCGTTATTCAGTTGCTTATATTATCATGTTATTTGATTATCTTATATCTGCAGCTATTCTTGTTACTGTTTTATGCACCCTGTTTATATGCACGAGCTTTTCTCTTTACACACACACTCACCAGGTCGCGTTCTGACGACCCTAGATTTGCACGTCCAGATTTGGACGCTTGTTCTATTATGCAGGTGTTCGATGAGACGGTACGCTTTGCGTAAAGCTGGACACCCTCCCTTTTAATTATGGTATTCTTGCATCTTCTTATTCCTGTTATTATTCTTTGATTCCGGTATATCATCCTTATCTTCTATTTCATTCCTTACTTCATTTGAGATTCATGTGTAGCCCTTATATGTATTATTGCAGTGATCAGTTATTATGATTGTAATTTATTGCTTGTTCAGGTTACTTTAGGCTTAGCGTATATGTGTGGGGTAATTTCCTCGCGTATATACGTCGACGACCTTTGTTGCGAGTCCGTTTCCACGTATTTTGAGAAGCGGGGCGTGACAGGGTTTTCTTGGTATCAGAGCCAGGTTCGACATAAAACGGACTTGATTCTTACCGATAACTTGAACGAGCTATAATTACACTGCAATATACATATATGATTCACACGATGATTTTGACTCAACTTGAAATTGACTGTCCTCCCTTTGAAAATCCATCCCCTTTGATCTTTCAATCTCTCTGATTGCATCTATTCTTTAAGAGTAATCTTGATTCCTATTCTCCTTGTCTATTCTAATTTCTGATCTTGTCTCTTGGAATTGGTCACTCCGTATTGAAGCTGGTATCAGAGATCAGAGCGCGCAGCGGAATCGTGGTGTCCCAACGAGGTGACATGGAAGCTTAATTATTTTTCTCTGTACTTGGATTCTTTTATCATTCCCCGCTTTATTGAAATTTCGAGGACGAAATTTTTATTAAGGTGGGTAAAATGTAATACCCATAGTTAGTAATAGTGTATTTTTATTTTCCTGAAGTATTTATTTTAATTTACAAATTATTTTTATCAACTTAATTTATTATTTTCTATCTTGTGATTATTATTAATATTGTCAGTGTATATTATTTATTAATAATGTTCCTAATATTTTTATTTATTATTATTATTAGTGCTACCATTATTTTATTTATTTTAATATTAGTATTATTAGTTATGGTCATTAGTGTTTAATATTACCATTCATTATTATGATTATTTTGTAAAGTTATTTATATTGATGTTACTAATAATATGATTAACAATTGGTCTTATTAATATTGGATTATTATTTTGTAGTGGTATTTGTAATATTTCCTTTCCCTTGATTTTTATTCATGCCTTATCCCTTGTCCCTATACCTGTTATCTAATCCATACCCAAACTCCCTAACCCGTATCCTCTTTTATCCCCATATCATGATCCAAACCTTGACCTGTTATCTGATCCTATATCCATTACTCAAATCCAATTCATAACTCAAACCCAATACTCATTTATCTATTTGGGACCCAACCCCCAACCCATTAGCAAACCCGTTACTAGAAACCCATTACCCTTTAGCATTCATAATCCAATACTCATGATCTAAACCCAAAACCCATTATCTCCATATCTAAATCCCAACAACCCAAATCTAAATCTAAACTATCTTCAATCCTATTTCCAAACCATAATCTCAACAAATATCTTATCAAATCCTGATCTTAACCACCCAATCTAAATCTTAACATCAAATCCCAATCCTAACCACCTTATCAAATCTCAACTCAAATCCTATATTCAATCCTATTTCAAAATCATAATCTCAATAACTCATAATCTAAATCCTAACTAATCCTATATCCTATCAAATCCTAACAACTTATCTCTACCTCAAACTAATGCCCTCATCTTCCTTCTTCTCTTCCCTTGTACGGTGCAAATCCATTCCTCCATGCAGCCGAGATCTCCTCTCCAACCCGAGCTCCACGCATCTCCATGTGGCAGCGTAGTCTCCTCTTCGGCGAGGTCTACGGACCACCATCATCCTCCGCGGCTTTCCGTCGAGCTCCATCATCTCCTCCGCCGGCGAGCGCGGGTATCTTGGAACCACCGTCGGAGCACTCCCTCCTCTTCGGCGGCCTCCGTTGAGCCACTGGCGTTGTTCGTAAGATCCACCATCGCCACAGAACGCTCCGGACATTCCCATGCTGTGAGTGATCTGATCTTGTTTCTGTTGTAAAGTTTAGTTCTTTTTCTAGGGTCTCATGATCTTTATGGGATTGAGGTTGTGGGTTTTGCTTTTTGATCCGATTGGTTGTGATTTAGCTGGTAATCTAGGGTTTGTTGTTTATCCTGCGATCTGCTTCTAGTGATTTATGAAATTTGTTTTGTTGATAGATCTGTATTTTTTTGCTAGAACCTGCAGTAGGTATTCAGACTAGAAAAATAAGTTTTTTTTATTTGTTTTATCATTGTATTAGTATGCTTGAGTTACCGACGTGACATGATTCATTTGATGCTGAGGACAGGTGAGTGGTTGAATTTTTGATATTAACTTCATGTTCATGTGACTGACATTGTCCAGTGAGTTGAAAGGCACATGCTTGCTGAAAACTAATCCGCTTTCTTTTCAATAAGCAAGCCACTGATATTTTTGTTGCTGTCTAGTAGTAGAGTGGGTGGGTTATTCATACTTGATTTGAATTATGGATTTGCAGTGGTAACATGTGTTCATGAATTTCTTATGATTTTAGACATTACAATGTGACATTTTATTGTGAAGGAGATACAAGTGGGTGGTGCTCAGTGTTGCTTTATTCATACTTGATGTGACTTTAATTTGCATAAGCTCTGTTGTTGTGTTTCCTGTGAACTACTTCCATGCAATGTTGCTAGATTTCTTTGTCTACCAGTGATATGCTGCACAATTATTCTTATTACTTGCATTCTGCATAGTGTAGTTGTTTATTTCTATTCCACAATTTGTGCATAGAGATGCCAGGTTAGTTCAATGTCCTTACCCCTCTAGGCATCTGGTTTATGCAGTTATGGCACGGCTTGTTTGTGTTGCATCATTCTTTACATCCTCAATATTTTGTTAAAGACTATCAGAAGTTTGAATCAAATGACAATATAGTAATCAAAATATATGCAGGCAAAAATATCTAAGAGTTGAGACTTACCCATCTTGTTAGTCCACCTGTTAGTCGACTAACCCCTTCTCTAGTCGACTTGCTCCTCTCCCCTAGTCGACTAACCTTGGCCTGACTGCTGTGTTTAATTTTCTTATTGGATGGAGACTTTACCTCTTGAGCTATGATGTTGGCTATAGATGGACGAATATGATCTGGAGGAATAGGAGTTGTTTGGGTTGACTTGATTTGGTGGGCTTTAGATATATATATATCCTTGATATGTTACCATATGTTACCTGAGTTTTAGGATCTTATGACTAGTCTGGATAGAAGTGAGAGCGTGTGACGAATTTGGTCGGAATGGAGTGTGAGGATTTGATTAGGTGTATCAGAATAATTGTTATTTCAGTTATTGAGAGCTAGATGTATCGATGACTTGAGAATATTGGTTATTTTCATAATTTGCCTAAATTATTCTATTCTTGATAGTAGGTTATTACTCACCTTATATATCTTGATTTACCTGTGGAATCTGACTGACTACTTGGCATCTACCTGATAATTATCTTGTCCATGTTACTTAATTACTGGGAAAATATTATTACACGGTAACAACACCCGCATGTTTACTTGTTATATATTCCTGTTATACCGGTATCATGTTCCTTGATATTTTATACTCCTGTTATACCGGTACCCTGACTTTCACATGTTGATATTGTTACCGTGACTACCACCAAGTTATCCCAGGAATTAAATAAACATGCACATTAAATAATCTTGATAAACTAAAACATGATAACGAACTACTTACACTGGGATTGGGGAAATTGATGGAGGAGACAGCGTCCGTATTTTGGGTGGACCTAGGATTTAGGTTGCGCAGCCGAAAAAGGGTTCCACTGCAGGGTTCCCGTGGGGTGACTGGCACCCCGTCATGTTTCCTGTATACATGTTATACATGTACCTGTTCCTTTTTACATGTTCCTGACTACCTTGCGGTAGGTCATGGTTCAGCGCCAGGAGTCTGGGACGTGGTCCCGGGTATGCACGGGACCCACCTAAAGCATGGACAATGTCTCCAACCGATCAGTTTCAATAACTGAGACGATTGGCATGTGTGGTAGGCGTAGTATGGGATGCGTCTATTACATGTGACAATTGGTGTTCGCTGACATAATTAATAATAAACTGTTGATGTATTGTGACTGACCGTAATCACCTGATTGTATATCTATATATATCATTATGATAGACACATGATTGTAACTAGGACCATATTATGTAATAGGTTAGTGATATTGCTAGGATATCACCTAGACATCTATTGTTTGTTATAGTTGTTTTACTTGTCTTACACCTGTACTATTGTTCTTGCTATCGTTATTCAGTTGCTTATATTATCATGTTATTTGATTATCTTATATCTGCAGCTATTCTTGTTACTGCTTTATGCACCCTGTTTATATGCACGAGCTTTTCCCTTACACACACTCACCAGGTCGCGTTCTGACGACCCTGGATTTGCACGTCCAGATTTGGACGCTTGTTCTATTGTGCAGGTGTTCGATGAGACGGTACGCTTTGCGTAAAGCTGGACACCCTCCCTTTTGATTATGGTATTCTTGCATCTTCTTATTCCTGTTATTATTCTTTGATTCCGGTAATCATCCTTATCTTCTATTTCATTCCTTACTTCATTTGAGATTCATGTGTAGCCCTTATATGTATTATTGCAGTGTTCAGTATTATGATTGTAATTTATTGCTTGTTCAGGTTACTTTAGGCTTAGCGTATATGTGGGGTAATTTCCTCGCGTATATACGTCGCCGACCTTTGTCGCGACTCCGTTTCCACGTATTTTGGGAAGCGGGCGTGACAGGGTTTTCTTGGTATCAGAGCCAGGTTCGACATAAAACGGACTTGATTCTTACCGATAACTTGAACGAGCTATAATTACACTGCAATATACATATATGATTCACACGATGATTTTGACTCCACTTGGAAATTGACTGTCCTCCCTTTGAAAATCCATCCCCTTTGATCTTCCAATCTCTCTGATTGCATCTATTCTTTAAGAGTAATCTTGATTTCTTTTCTCCTTGTCTATTCTAATTTCTGATCTTGTCTCTTGAAATTGGTCACTCCGTATTGAAGCTGGTAGCAGAGATCAAAGCGCGCAGCCGAATCATGGTGTCCCAGCGAGGTGACATGGAAGCTTAATTATTTTTCTCTGTACTTGGATTCTTTTATCATTCCCCACTTTATTGAAATTTCGAGGACGAAATTTTTATTAAGGTGGGTAGAATGTAACACATTAGTTAGTAATAGTGTATTTTTATTTTCCTGAAGTATTTATTTTAATTTACAAATTATTTTTATCAACTTAATTTATTATTTTCTTTCTTGTGATTATTATTAATATTGTTAGTGTTTATTATTTATTAATAATGTTCCTAATATTTTTATTTATTATTATTATTAGTGCTACCATTATTTTATTTATCTTAATATTAGTATTATTAGTTATGGTCATTAGTGTTTAATATTACCACTCATTATTATGATTATTTTGTAAAGTTATTTATATTGATGTTACAAATATATGATTAACAATTGGTCTTATTAATATTGGATTATTATTTTGTAGTGGTATTTGTAATATTTCCTTTCCCTTGATTTTTATTCTGCCTTATCCCTTGTCCCTATACCTGTTATCTAATCCATACCCAAACTCCCTTACCCGTATCCTCTTTTATCCCCATATCATGATCCAAATCCTTGACCTGTTATCTGATCCTATATCCATTACCCAAATCTAATTCATAACTCAAACCCAATACTCATTTATCTATTTGGGACCCAACCCCAACCCATTAGCAAACCCGTTACCCGAAACCCATTACCCTTTAGCATTCATAATCCAATACCCATGATCTAAACCCAAAACCCATTATCTCCATATCTAAATCCCAACAACCCAAATCTAAATCTAAACTATCTTCAATCCTATTTCCAAACCATGATCTCAACAATATCTTATCAAATCCTGATCTTAACCACCCCATCTAAATCTTAACATCAAATCCCAATCCTAACCACCTTATCAAATCTCAACTCAAATCCTATATTCAATCCTATTTCAAAATCATAATCTCAACAACTCATAATCTAAATCCCAACTAATCCTATATCCTATCAAATCCTAACAACTTATCTCTACCTCAAACTAATGCCCTCATCTTCCTTCTCTTTCCTTGTATGGTGCAAATCCATTCCTCCATGCAGCCGAGATCTCCTCTCCAACCCGAGCTCTACGCATCTCCATGTGGCAGCGTAGTCTCCTCTTCGGCGAGGTCTACGGACCACCATCATCCTCCGCGGCTTTCCGTCGAGCTCCATCATCTCCTCCGCCGGCGAGCGCGGGTATCTTGGAACCACCGTCGGAGCACTCCCTCCTCTTCTGCGGCCTCCGTTGAGCCACTGGCGTTGTTCGTAAGATCCACCATCGTCACAGAACGCTCCGGACATTCCCATGTTGTGAGTGATCTGATCTTGTTTCTGTTGTAAGTTTAGTTCTTTTTCTAGGGTCTCATGATCTTTATGGATTTAGGTTGTGGTTTTGCTTTTTGATCCGATTGGTTGTGATTTAGCTGGTAATCTAGGGTTTGTTGTTTATCCTGTGATCTGCTTCTAGTGATTTATGAAATTTGTTTTGTTGATAGATCTGTATTTTTTTGCTAGAACCTGCAGTAGGTATTCAGACTAGAAAAATAACTTTTTTTTATTTGTTTTATCATTGTATTAGTATGCTTGAGTTACCGACGTGACATGATTCATTTGATGCTGAGGACAGGTGAGTGGTTGAATTTTTGATATTAACTTCATGTTCATGTGACTGACATTGTCCAGTGAGTTGAAAGGCACATGCTTGCTGAAAACTAATCCGCTTTCTTTTCAATAAGCAAGCCACTGATAATTTTGTTGCAGACTAGAAAAATAACTTTTTTTTATTTGTTTTATCATTGTATTAGTATGCTTGAGTTACCGACGTGACATGATTCATTTGATGCTGAGGACAGGTGAGTGGTTGAATTTTTGATATTAACTTCATGTTCATGTGACTGACATTGTCCAGTGAGTTGAAAGGCACATGCTTGCTGAAAACTAATCCGCTTTCTTTTCAATAAGCAAGCCACTGATATTTTTGTTGCTGTCTAGTAGTAGAGTGGGTGGGTTATTCATACTTGATTTGAATTATGGATTTGCAGTGGTAACATGTGTTCATGATTTCTTATGATTTTAGACATTACAATGTGACATTTTATTGTGAAGGAGATACAAGTGGGTGGTGCTCAGTGTTGCTTTATTCATACTTGATGTGACTTTAATTTGCATAAGCTATGTTGTTGTGTTTCCTGTGAACTACTTCCATGCAATGTTGCTAGATTTCTTTGTCTACCAGTGATATGCTGCACAATTATTCTTATTACTTGCATTCTGCATAGTGTAGTTGTTTATTTCTATTCCACAATTTGTGCATAGAGATGCCAGGTTAGTTCAATGTCCTTACCCCTCTAGGCATCTGGTTTATGCAGTTATGGCACGGCTTGTTGTGGTTGCATCATTCTTTACATCCTCAATATTTTGTTAAAGACTATCAGAAGTTTGAATCAAATGACAATAGAGTAATCAAAATATATGCAGGCAAAAATATCTAAGAGTTGAGACTTACCCATCTTGTTAGTCCACCTGTTAGTCGACTAACCCCTTCTCTAGTCGACTTGCTCCTCTCCCCTAGTCGACTAACCTTGGCCTGACTGCTGTGTTTAATTTTCTTATTGGATGGAGACTTTACCTCTTGAGCTATGATGTTGGCTATAGATGGACGAATATGATCTGGAGGAATAGGAGTTGTTTGGGTTGACTTGATTTGGTGGGGTTTAAATATATATATATATATATATATATATATATATATATATATCCTTGATATGTTGCCTGAGTTTTAGGATCTTATGACTAGTCTGGATAGAAGTGAGAGCGTGTGACGAATTTGGTCGGAATGGAGTGTGAGGATTTGATTAGGTGTATCAGAATATTATTATTTCAGTTATTGAGAGCTAGATGTATCGATGACTTGAGAATATTGGTTATTTTCATAATTTGCCTAGATTATTCTATTCTTGATAGTAGGTTATTACTCACCTTATATATCTTGATTTACCTGTGGAACCTGACTGACTACTTGGCATCTACCTGATAACTATCTTGTCCATGTTACTTAATTACTGGGAAATATTATTACACGGTAACAACACCCGCATGTTTACTTGTTATATATTCCTGTTATACCGGTATCATGTTCCTTGATATTTTATACTCCTGTTATACCGGTATCCTGACTTTCACATGTTGATATTGTTACCGTGACTACCACCAAGTTATCCCAGGAATTAAATAACATGCACATTAAATAATCTTGATAAACTAAAACATGATAACGAACTACTTACACTGGGATTGGGGAGATTGATGGAGGAGACAGCGTCCGTATTTTGGGTGGACCTAGGATTTAGGTTGCACAGCCGAAAGAGGGTTCCACTGCAGGGTTCCCGTGGGGTGACTGGCACCCCGTCATGTTTCCTGTTATACATGTTATACATGTACCTGTTTTTTTTTTTACATGTTCCTGACTACCTTGCGCTAGGTCTTGGTTCAGCACCAGGAGTCTGGGCCGTGGTCCCGGGTATGCACGGGACCCACCTAAAGCATGGACAATGTCTCCAACCGATCAGTTTCAATAACTGAGGACATCGATTGGCATGTGTGGTAGGCGTAGTATGAGATGCGCCTATTACATGTGACAATTGGTGTTCGCTGACATAATTAATAATAAACTGTTGATGTATTGTGACTGACCGTAATCACCTGATTGTATATCTATATATATCATTATGATAGACACATGATTGTAACTAGGACCAGATTATGTAATAGGTTAGTGATATTGTTAGGATATACACCTAGACATCTATTGTTTGTTACAGTTGTTTTTCTTGTCTTATACCTGTACTCTTGTTCTTGCTATCGTTATTCAGTTGCTTATATTATCATGTTATTTGATTATCTTATATCTGCAGCTATTCTTGTTACTGCTTTATGCACCCTGTTTATATGCACGAGCTTTTCCCTTTACACACACTCACCAGGTCGCGTTCTGACGACCCTGGATTTGCACGTCCAGATTTGAACGCTTGTTCTATTGTGCAGGTGTTCGATGAGACGGTACGCTTTGCGTAAAGCTGGACACCCTCCCTTTTGATTATGGTATTCTTGCATCTTCTTATTCTTGTTATTATTCTTTGATTCCGGTATATCATCCTTATCTTCTATTTCATTCCTTACTTCATTTGAGATTCATGTGTAGCTCTTAAATGTATTATTGCAGTGATCAGTTATTATGATTGTAATTTATTGCTTGTTCAGGTTACTTTAGGTTTAGCGTATATGTGTGGGGTAATTTTCTCGCGTATATACGTCGCCGACCTTTGTCGCGACTCCGTTTTCACGTATTTTGGGAAGCGGGGCATGACAGGATTTTCTTGGTATCAGAGCCAAGTTCGACATAAAACGGACTTGATTCTTACCGATAACTTGAACGAGCTATAATTACACTGCAATATACATATATGATTCACACGATGATTTTGACTCCACTTGAAATTGACTGTCCTCCCTTTGAAAATCCATCCCCTTTGATCTTCCAATCTCTCTGATTGCATCTATTCTTTAAGAGTAATCTTGATTCCTATTCTCCTTGTCTATTCTAATTTCTGATCTTGTCTCTTGGAATTGGTCACTCCGTATTGAACCTGGTAGCAGAGATCAGAGCGCGCAGCGGAATCGCGGTGTCCCAGCGAGGTGACATGGAAGCTTAATTATTTTTCTCTGTACTTGGATTCTTTTATCATTCCCCGCTTTATTGAAATTTCGAGGACGAAATTTTTATTAAGGTAGGTAGAATGTAATACCCATAGTTAGTAATAGTGTATTTTTATTTTCCTAAAGTATTTATTTAAATTTACAAATTATTTTTATCAACTTGAAAGGAAGCGTTACTCAAGCACTCATCAGTTTGCTGCAGACGTGCGGTTAACATTCTCCAATGCTATGGCTTACAATCCTCCTCTGAATTCTGTTCATATGATGGCCAAGGATTTAAATAACATCTTTAACACAAGATGGAAATCATTGGAGTCCAACTGGAGAAAGGAATGCCCAATTTCTTCGCAGCAATCAGTAAGGAAGATCACAAAGAAGCAAGCTATAACCTCGAAACAAGTTCTTCAGAGGGCATCTTCCTGCAATGCAAGTTCATTATCCAGCAAATCTCTAACAGTGGCAGAAAAACTGAAGCTGCAAAACAGTTTGGCAAAAATTTCAAGAAGAAATATTCCACCACGGTTGCTTAAATTTCTTCAAAAAGCTGGTTTGATTGAGCAAAGGAAGAGAGAATTAATCTGGGCGTTGATGAACTTGATGAGGTGACGTTATGGGAGTTGCACCTGATTGTAAGGAGTTGTGGGGATGCAGGACCTTTAAAAGTAAGTAGCATCAGTGTAATTATTCTGGTGTTCTTGTATTACTCTCATGCTTCGCTAAGGAGTTTGATTCCTGTTGGCTTTGCCTCTATGATAATTAATTTTTCATGTAAATACAGCCTGCAGGTTTAATGGGAAACTCAAAGGGCTTGATGAAGGAGTGCTCCAAAGGTACGTTGGCAAGATCCTCTGCCCAATCTCTGCTCCGGTCCTCATCCTTAGAGCTAACTTAGGAGATATAATGTAATGCAGGCACTTGTGGAGCTAGGATTACATCTGGTTGCGTTACCAGTGGAGCCTGCAGAACCCCTTCGGCTTGCATGGATAGCAATCATTCACGTGTTGGTACTGGTTGCCTTTGCAACTGTCACAATGGTTTCACACAAGCTTCATTTAGCCGTTGGTTCCCCTTCCCTTCTTCTTTAACTATATGAATCTTTCTATTTTCCAAGATTGCTTCTTTCTTAGTGCTAGTCGTCTGCTTTAAATAATAATTAACTTTATATTTTGATGCAGATGCTGATTCTAAAAGATCATCTGATAGGAAAAATCTTGCAGGCCATTCCATTGCATCTAATATGGTATGCCACTTTGATATGGCATATTTTATTTTATTTTTTGCATAAGTCATCCATTTATTTCATCCATACAAGCAAAAGATCATTTTTCTGAAACTCTCTGCTTGATCTGATTGGTAGGATAGTGATAACATCATCTCAGGGGCGCATGAAGATAATGGCAGTGCTGATACAGATGGTAGAATAGGTATTTAACTTCATCAAGTACAACTAATGTGGTCATTTTCTTCTAAGACTCTGTTGCCTATTGTTGATGGTCATGGAATATGCAGGCACTGCAATTGTTGATGTAGAGAATGCCCAGCATGCTTCTGATCCCTCAAGCCTAGCTACTGGCAGCCCTTTGAAAGGTTTTCTTTGTGCTTCTTTTATATTTTCTTATGAATTTCTAAGTTAGTTTGAAGGTTGTTGATTAACTTTTACTGCATTTATTTTATTGCTGTGAATTATAGGCAGCTTTTCTGAAAATTTCTGTTCTCTTAATGTAGAGGTTGAGTTTTCCTGCGATGAACAATTGTCACTGGCCAGAGCTCTTCGTGCTGCAATGTTGAAGAGCCGTTTTGCTGACACCATTTTGAAGGCGCAACATAAAACACTTCTGAATCATGTATTCTTTCATCTTGATGATCTTTGCCATCTGAATTGTCTACCGCATTTAATTAACTGGATCAATCTGGTCGTTTGTCATCCCTTTGGCTAAGTTTTTTTTTTTGTCTTTTCTCCCTAGGGTGAGAAAAGTGACCCAGCAAGGATGCAGCGAGAAAGGAGAAGTTGGAAAAGGAGCTGCAGTAAAGTAAGTGTTGTATCTTTATCCAGTTCACTTACCGGCATGATCATTTTTATGTCTGTAGTAGAAACTTGATATACTGAATGGGCTTGAATTTGACATGCTGAATACACCTCTGTACTCATCCTGATCAGATCAGTAGTGACTGCAACATAAATGGATGTTTATATGCTGTATATGTGATATGAACATGGTTTAAAATCTCGGAATCGGTATCAGCCAATAGTTCTAAGTATCAATATCATCAACATCTATTTGCAATATCGACCCTGATATCGGCTGATATTATAGAGTTAATATTGTATCACTTACGTCAAAAACCCGATACCATGTTGCCGATATATATCAGAGTCAGCCGATATTTGAAACTAAGGTATATGAAGTTCATGTAGGGAGTGTTTGTAGTTGTTTTTTTTTCTCTCTTTTTCCTTGTTTTCTTTTTCTTTATGAGTCACTTAACCAGGAAGAGTATATTTTCCTGTTCGGCGGTATTTTGTAAAATCTGGAAGAGGTGGAATTGGAAGTTATCTGCTAATCACAATCTACCAGTCTCAGGCCATACATATGATTTGGTGGCTTTATATGTCCTTTGTTCAATACAGTTACCTATTAACATATTGACCTCCTCTGATTTTTGTTTTTAAAATTTTTTATTGTTAAAAAAATAACCCAGCAAGTTGGTTGCTAAGTTCACTTTTTCTGCTTGGTATCAGTCTTATTGAGGTTAATTCTCTATCAAGATGTCTACCTTGTTCTTCATTGCTTCCTTTTTTTTTTTCTTTTAACATTTTTTTAGAAATTAGTCCCCTGCCTTGTCTCTTTCACATCCTGCTCCTTTTTTACCCACTGCGTGAAGCATTAAGGCATCCGCATCTGATAATGAGACTAAACCGGCCTTGTCATGAACACACAGTAACGTGCACATATGGCCCGATCCTTTTGCGCCATAGCTGACCCCATTTTGATAAGAATAAAAGAATTAGACGATGATGACAGTCTTACAACCTCTATATTTCTTTTAAATTCCTCTCTCATTTTTATTTTCAAAAATCCACTTAGAAATACAAATAAATAGAAGATGGACTGTGATTAGCAGGATCTAGTCAAGTTGGAACAGGCCATTAGAAGACAATTACAGTTTACGAAAGAGATATGGCCCTAGTCTAATCACATCTTGACAACATTCTTGATTGTGTTTGGAGATGCAGTTATAACATATTTTGACTTGGTGTGAATGTTTTGCACATCACACCTCATAAAGCTCACACCCCTGACCCACAAACACACCCGCATGGCCACATGCATGCCCACACACCCAAATGAAAGGAAAGAAATAAGAAGAGGGGATGAAAAAAAAAGGGAACAAAAAAAAGGTGTCCCAACTAGTCATTCTGACATCAATCAAAGACAATTTGAAACCCAAAACCAGAGTAGACCCCTCTTTGAACCTAAGCCTAATGTCATGACCATTTAATTGGGCAGTGTTTGGATGTTGGGAACTGAGGGACAAGACAGTCAAAAAAAAAAAAAAAAAAAATTCGAGTGAGAGAACTAGAATTTGATCTCACTGTTTGGTATCCTGGAAAACTAGCACGCTTACTGCTTACTTCTTCTGTCCTTTCTCTTCTATCCTTGTTACACTAAAACAAGAAATCTAATTCTTCTGAACTATACAAACCTTAAATCTTTTAGTCAAAGCGGAAAAAGAATCTTAGAAGCATGTTCTGTTACTCTGCGTTTAAAAGCTGTCAACAAATGTGAATGGATATACATACAATTCATCCTTGATTTATTTTGTCAAATTATTAATCCAATTGTTTAGCTGTTCACTTGATTGTATGTGCTATTTCTTCCATCTTTTAAGTTGGAAAATCCTATTGCTTCTAACAACTGCTTGGACAAACTAAGAAGAAAGAAAAAGCAATTTTAGCTCATACTAGTCCATACAACCATCTTTTATATATTTAAATGTGGGTAGTTCTTTTTCTCCTTCTTTTATATATTTGCACACATTTTCTGAATTGTTATAATATATCAGAAGACAAAAAAAGGATATAGGATTATTTTTGATGTTCGCAATATTTTTTTCCCCCCAATTTTGGTTTCCACCAGAAAAGGCAAGGATTGAAGCCCAAGTCAAAGCTGCGGAAGCTGCTGTGCGAATGAAAGCAGAGGCTGACCGTAAAATGCGGCTGGAGAGGGAACGTGAAGCAGCTAGGTTGGCACTTGAGAAGGTCAGATTCACCACATAACTCCCCTCCCTCTACGGACAGTGTCGATAGGGTAGCCAGCATGACCGGCACCTATTGTGATTCCCCATCCAAACATGAAACTAGCAAAGAAATTATCCTGCAACAGAGTACAAACATTAGTGGAACCCTTTCCAGCAATAGTAACATTTACACTGTAAACTAGAAGTTGAAATTGCCAATGCACACACAAGCCAAGAGATACAGATCTCACAAAATAGATGCAAATGAAGAATGCAAGGGAGTATTTGAAGTTGATGCATCCCTCACTTGCATAATATTCATATATGCTTTCTGGGCTAATAAGAATTATATAATATTTAAAACTGAAAATAAATTCCGTTTAGCATGCAAATCCAAATTTTATACTGCAGCTAAAATTCATTTTTTTTTTCCTGCTTAGACTGTTATATGGCTACAGCCTTCCATGACAACAAAAAACAGAGTTACAGCACATGCAATCTAGTAATTAAAAAAAAAAAAGAAAATTTAAGTACAAACTTATGACATGGCATGCCGGATGACTTTAATGTTACTTGAAGAGTATTTCAAACAGTGATACTGGAGTCAAGTAAAAGTGAATTGCGAGGACAATTTATAGCTATTTGAACTGCTGCAAAGATTCATTTGCTATTCCACTCAAACCTATTTATGGCTATAGCCCTTCACAACAACCAAAAAAAAAAAAAAAAATCTATTAAGATCAAACTACACCGCTAACATGGTGACTTCAATTAGTATTTCTGAGATTAGTGTAAATGTAATGTAAACATGAATTGCAATGAAATGGAGACACCCACTAAACTAGTAAAAGTCAACTACAGGATTGTGCCAAGCAGGAGCCAATTATTTAAGTATGTAAATCAAAGCCCGTAGCAAAGGTAGTCCATCAATAAACAATGTAAGCAAGTTGAAGAAGATAGAAACATCAATTGCCAAATTATCTCTTAACTATCATTTGAAGTAAGCATCTTTTACCATCTTATTTTTCTTTACTCACCTGAAGGGGACCAACCAGAACCACTGGTTTCAGAGAATCATACATCCCGAAGTAGAGCCCTCGGTAGACAATGATACCAACACAGGAGATATTAAAGCCCCGGTACAATCCAACAAGGCCATCAGATTTTAAGGTTTTCCTGTAAACATCAACTAGACCTTTGAACTGCCTTTCACCTCCCTTCTTCGCAGCCTTTGCATCATTGGTAAGTCGGGTCCTGGCATAATCCAAAGAATACACAAACAGGAGTGAGGAGGCACCAGCAGCGCCTCCCGATGCCAAGTTACCGGCAAACCATTTCCAATAACCATCCTTATCCTTTTTGAAGTTGAACATTTTCTTGAAGTAGTCCTTAAAAGCAAAGTTGAAAGCCTGGCACATAATTGAGAAAAGAGTTATTGTCAATGGAAAAAATTTAAGGAACAAGAAGAAATAGACAATATAAGAGAACTGACTTACCTGAGTTGGAAAATAACGGATGACATTGGCAGCATTTCCTCTCCATAATGAGAGGAACCCTTCATCCTTGATTGTTCGACCAAAACAGTCCCCAATCCCTTTATAGGGCTCAGACAGCCGACCAGACTTAATCATCTCATCCTGGTTCTGAATCAAGAGTTTCACACGCTCAATTGGAGCAGCTGCTGTTTTAGAGACAGCAGCAGAAACTCCTCCCATCATGAAATCTATAAGAAAGCCAGAAGCACCTTTCTCCTTGGGAGCACAAGCATTGACAGGGGAAAGTCGCAATAGAGAGGAAAGAGCAATCGATCCACTAGTGCGCTGGTATGGTTGCAGCAATATACCTTGAAGGCCCCATTGGCATAAGTTCCTGCAAAGTTGTGGATCCCATTATTCCCCATTTGGGAATAGGGAGCCAGTCTAGCGGAGTAAGATTGCCCACGGATCTTTTGGATTACTGATGGTTGATGCCATTCTTCAGCCATTTCTTCACACCGCTAAGCTGACCTGTGAAAAGGATATGATTAACACACGGAGGTAATTACTATACATCTCATAAAGTGTGCATATATATAGTCATGACTAGAAATTTGGAAAGCAAACAAACTGATATTTGTATCATTGCAATTTAGCGCACAAAAAACTGCAAATAACTAAAATTAATTTTAATTAGTTAACATCACAGAGCAGCACCTGTAAGGGAAGGACTACTGTTAATTCAAGCACATGGAAATGCAGAAGTAACTGGAATAAATCATCCAATAGTATGAAATTAGACATTTGTTTTCCAGATCAGTATTAAAAAAGTGTTTTTATGACAAAACTACAGTATCATGCACATCTCAAATAAATATGTTGTCATAGCAGGAGAATGTTATTTGACACTGTATCTTTATACATTCAAATTTTGATGTACTCACTGGTTTCCCAGAAAGTAATTTAAAAGGTTTACACGAGACAAGTCAGAGTATACTCTAAAGTTCACTGTGGGAAATATAAGTACGAAGTTTCAATCAAGGGGGATAACTTTTCCTTGTTAATTAACAGAATTGGTCCAGCTCTGTTTTAGAAGGCTTAATCATCATAAACAATTAGAATTTAATCATAAACTTAGCTTGCTTATGCTAGTTGAGATAGGTTACAAGGATTTTTTTTTTTTCAATTTTTATTTCCGGTTCAAAACAAACAAGGTTCCATTTCCCATTTTCCGCTCACTTTCATGAATCCAAACATGAAAAACTTAAAATGAATATCTAGTTGAATCAGATAGATATGGCCCATCATAAAATACTTGCACTAAAATCCTGAAGTTACAGTAAGCATTTAGACATGTTTTTCTATTTTGAAACTATCATTATTTATGCTTCACCCTATGGACTCAGTTTCTTGTCTCTCCTTGCTATAAATTCCGTATATTCATCTTCCACCTGCTATGTTTCCTCCATCATCAAAACTTCCAACGATATAACTACGGTTATTTGCATTTTAAGATTTCTTGGCTATCAGAATAAAGAAGCCACACATTAGACTGCTTGTTTATCCTACCAAAATAACAACAAGAGCTATTATTGCGAACTTTAGAGTCAGTTACATTAATCCTATTCTTTTCATTAAATTCTTAAAAGAGCCTTCTTCTTGATCAACCTAATATTTTTTTTTTCATCTTTTCCCCTCCATCTGTATTCATTTAGGTTATCTCCAACGCTTTTACTCTGTTAACCATGATCTTGTCATTTCATCCTAATCAATTGCATCATTGTCCTTTGTTATACGCGCCCAAATTATCTCGGCTAATTGTTAAAGCATTAATACATTGACATTCATCTATCTATGTCAACATTCTCAAGTTTGCTACATTCATGTTTAAATATATCATTTCTTAATTGCATGACATTCTAACGAGGTTTGTTTAACCTAGTTCATCTTCTCCCTATCGGATATTTTTTTTTAGGATAAAATGAAGCCTTAACCCCGAGATAATATTATCAAAGTAATAAAAAATGTTACAAGAGAGGGGGCCGAGGAGTTGGAGAGGGTGACGGGATGGCAAGACCGCCAAAAGAACAACAACAAAAAAAAAAAAATAGATATGATGACAATACAATCCCATTTATAACTCTGCCAGTCGATCACCATAGCAGTAAACTCAACAATAACTTCACCAATAGCACATGGTTGCTTACTGTTGCACCCAAATCATCATCCATTGGCTCTTCGGTGAAGAAACACTCACCAAGAGTTTCAGAGCAATTTTTAGACTTAAAAAACATGATAGCAATGCACTTGATCCATCATCATAATCATCAAATTTAATCTACACGGTACCATCGAAGGCAGCTCCCCAAGCAACCAACAGAGTGACTTTCTCATTCACGCAGAGTTCACCATCAAATAGAAGCAAATACTTAGCCCCGAGCAATCCATTACTCCTCAATAGAAGTCATCACAATCACCTCCAACACATCAAAAGGAGTTAGATTCCAAGTAGAAACAATTCCCCAACATGCTCCTTCCATGTTCTCTTAGACAGATAGAAGAGAGGAGGAGGAGGACAGGAAAGAAGGAAGCAGAGTGGAGGAAGATGAGTGTTCTCATCGGCAGCAGAGGGAAGGAGGGGGAGGTGAGGAGAGGAGGAGGGTAGGAAAGAAGGAAGCAGAGTGGAGGAAGATGAGTGTTCTCATCGGTAGCAGAGAGAAGGAGGGGGGAGGTGAGGAGAGGAGGAGGAGGGTAGGAAAGAAGGAAGCAGAGTGAAGGAGGGGGAGGAGAGGAGAGGAGAAGAGGGGTGGGTCTACCCGCTGGCAATTGAGGGAAGGAGGGAAAGGGAAGGAGAGGGGTTGGTTGATGAGAGAGGGGGGAGGAGAGGGCAGAAGCTCTCGCCAGCAGCTGAGGGAAGGAGAGGGGCTGGCTGACGAGAGAGGGTTTTGTGTGTGTGTGTGGGGGGGGGGGGGGGGGGGGGGGGGGGGGGGGGGGGGGGGAGGGGGGAGGGTAGGAGAGAGAGGAAGGAGGAGAGGGGAGGGGCTCCAACCGACAGTTGAAGGAAGGAGGGAGAGGGGACGGGAGGAGAGGGGCTGGCCGACGAGAGAGGGGGAGGAGAGGGGAGTGTTAAGAAGATCAAATTCATGCTTCTGGAATCTGAGTTGTGTGCTAATGGTTATACGGGTTGACCCGCATTCAAATCCAGATCCGGATCCAAATACACAACCCCTCCCTACTCCCGAGTCCCTCGCTCCGCCTAAAATACAAAACGTTGTTCATTCACTAACAGCAAACATCAAAAACTTGAAATCTTATTTAAAATCTACTCGCCGTCGATGACGTGTCGCACAGAAACGCCCAGGCTACGGTGTTCACATATTAGATCTCTTATAGCAGATCAATTATTTCGTCACGCGCACCTCATGTGCTCTAATGTTTTTTCATTTTCTTTTTTCTTAAAAAGAAAAGAAAAGACAAACCCAATCCGACTCCTTCCCGAACTCAACTTCTCGAGACACTGTATAATTCGTGGCTCGTCGCAGCCTGGAGTCATTCTCTCACTGCGAGCGGGTGATACCGGTGCTCTCTCTCTCTCTCTCACTCACACACATTGTAAGTCTCTCTCTCTCTCTCTCAAATAATTTGAACTAGGGTTTTAGTTTCTTCTGTAAGTGAATTTCGAGTCGGAAAATTGATATTTGCTCTTAAGTTTGATACAGTTTTTGTGCGAGTTCATATTGAAGCGTTGAGACTAAAACCCTAAACCCTGAACGAAAAACATTGGTTTTATTGATTATTTCTCGTCCCCCTAGTATGTGGAACTAGATCCTAAAGCCAGAATCTTTGGGCAGCGTTAAAAGGGTCTATATGCATCTTTTGAGTTAAAGAGATCTCATTGACCTCAGTACATGGAACTGTAATGCCCCTAAAATCTCTGCAATAATTACTGGAGAAGGCATCTTTAGACACAATGATGTGAAATTGACTCAAATAAATAAATAGAGATCTAAAAAGGAAATCCATCTTGTTTGAATCCCAGTTAATCAAGTTTATATGGAAGGAAATATCACATTAGAATCTCAATTTAATAAGGCTCTGAGACAATTAGAATCCTCCTCTATTTTTGCTGTTGCTTGTTATTATAGCACATGTCTTTAGCTACATATGATATCGGGTCACCTAGTGAGTCAAGGTTCAAATGGAAATCTGAATCTAATCTCACGACTCTAACTATTTTTACTTAAAAAAGATGGGTCTGCTAACTTTCTATATAGTAGAATTCATATGCAACTATTGAGTAGAAGAACTGATAATAGTTCGTATCTGTACTCCTGAGGTTCTTACTTTTAGGAATAAACACTAAATGCTTTATTACTTGAAATACAATAAATATTGGTCTGGTGGAGCAAAGTTATGCAGCTTTAAGCTGATGAAAACAGTTGTCTTGTTTCTTTTTTGAAGCTAGATTGACTTTGCAAGTGGCAGACAACACAACGACTTACCTGCAATATTTTCACTTTGCAATGACAATTTTTAATATTAGAGATACTTGATTATTATAAGAATTCGGATATGCATTGGAATGCTATGCTTTAGTGCCCATCCAGATCACTGTGTTATACTTGCTTCAATGTTACTATTCCCAGTTTTCTCTTGCGATGGTGCAAGGCATGTGAAATTCTAGCGAGCACAAAGAATAAATGGTGAAGGCAAGAAGGATGAATTATTAAGGGACCGCCAATCAGATGTTAGGAACTAGCTACAAACTTGAAAGGGTTAGGGTTTGAGTAATTGGATTAGGGTTTCTAGGGTCTTGCCAATAAAGGCAACAATAAACCTTACTAGAGAAAAATACTAGGAAAAGTTAACCACAAAAGGCTTTGAGAATTGATGATAACAGGATGCACGACGACCATGCACGGTTAATCTGTTAGTTTTTTTGGCATTGCAGAGATTCATATTGAAATGCTTAAAAATCTTGAGGTAAGACACTAAATTTAGTTATGTTTATTTAGGAATGTGTATGAAGTCACGGTCGCTACAATTTTCGATGTCTCAATTCCTTTTGAAAAAGTCCTAATTCTGCTGAGTTCATAAATGTTTGGTTCCTATGAGGACTTAGTCGTAGTATAACCTGTTCTGATGAACTGACAATGAAGCCTTTTGGGTTTAATTGCGGGTTGACTGAGGATTTGCACCAACTGAGGATTTGCACCATTTTTTTGCCATCAATGTGAACTGTTCTTATTGTACTAGCTTCTGCTGATTATTTATATGAGAGGTGTGTTTACTTTGTACTGCTGTCAATAGATATGGACAGCAAATATTTTTTATATTCCGGATGTGTTTGTTCATCCCAAGTTCATAATGTATTTCAGGTATGGTGCGCAACAATTTGCTATCTGCCTAGTGCTTGCAGTTTTTTAGCCCAGATCACTCGGCATCAGCCTCTTCACTGCATATCAAAATTCTACCTGGGTATTATTGTTATTTGGAGAAGCCAATTGTCACGGTATCTGAAGTTGAATCCACAAATCTTCAAAACACACCTGTTCAATACATTGATCCCTCAATTATGCCTGTGGATCAGAAGGTTGCATTAAAGAAGAAATTAAAGACCGAGCTTGGTAATGTGAGAACCAGAATAGAATATCTTGGCGGAAACTATGAAAGAGCATTGGGAATACTGGGAAGGGCTTGTTCCAGTGATAAAGATCAAAATTCAATGAGTAGGAAGAGGAAATCGGCTGAACTAAGTAAACAACAGAAGGAAGCTGGTAACATTTCTTATAATGATGAAGATTTTATCATTAAGTCTCAGGCTATATCTGCTGTGACTGATGCTTTCAAAGGGGACAGTCCTGAAAAATTGGAGGGTCAAAATGAGAGAGGCCTTAAAATGGATTTTACTAGGATAAAGCAGTGCAGTACTGTTTTGATGACTCTAATGAGCCATCAATTTGGTTGGGTCTTCAATCAACCAGTTGATCCAGTTAAACTGAACATTCCTGATTACTTTTCAATTATCGAGTATCCTATGGACTTGGGCACTGTAAAAGATAAACTTGAAAGGAAGCGTTACTCAAGCACTCGTCAGTTTGCTGCAAACGTGCGGTTAACATTCTCCAATGCTATGGCTTACAATCCTCCTCTGAATTCTGTTCATATGATGGCCAATGATTTAAATAACATCTTTAACACAAGATGGAAATCATTGGAGTCCAACTGGAGAAAGGAATGCCCAATTTCTTTGCAGCAATCAGTAAGGAAGATCACAAAGAAGCAAGCTATAACCTCGAAGCAAGTTCTTCAGAGGGCATCTTCCTGCAATGCAAGTTCATTATCCAGCAAATCTCTAACAGTGGCAGAAAAACTGAAGCTGCAAAACAGTTTGGCAAAAATTTCAAGAAGAAATATTCCACCACGGTTGCTTAAATTTCTTCAAAAAGCTGGTTTGATTGAGCAAAGTGGAGAGAGAATTAATCTGGGCGTTGATGAACTTGATGAGGTGACGTCATGGGAGTTGCACCTGATTGTAAGGAGTTGTGGGGATGCAGGACCTTTAAAAGTAAGTAGCATCAGTGTAATTATTCTGGTGTTCTTGTATTACTCTCATGCTTCGCTAAGGAGTTTGATTCCTGTTGGCTTTGCCTCTATGATAATTAATTTTTCATGTAAATACAGCCTGCAGGTTTAATGGGAAACTCAAAGGGCTTGATGAAGGAGTGCTCCAAAGGTACGTTGGCAAGATCCTCTGCCCAATCTCTGCTCCAGTCCTCATCCTTAGAGCTAACTTAGGAGATATAATGTAATGCAGGCACTTGTGGAACTAGGATTACATCTGGTTGCGTTACCAGTGGAGCCTGTAGAACCCCTTCGGCTTGCATGGATAACAATCATTCACGTGTTGGTACTGGTTGCCTTTGCAACTGTCACAATGGTTTCACACAAGCTTCATTTAGCCGTTGGTTCCCCTCCCCTTCTTCTTTAACTATATGAATCTTTCTATTTTCCAAGATTGCTTCTTTCTTAGTGCTAGTCGTCTGCTTTAAATAATAATTAATTTTGTATTTTGATGCAGATGCTGATTCTAAAAGATCATCTGATAGGAAAAATCTTGCAGGCCATTCCATTGCATCTAATATGGTATGCCACTTTGATATGGCATATTTTATTTATTTTTTGCATAAGTCATCCATTTATTTCATCCATACAAGCAAAGATCATTTTTCTGACACTCTCTGCTTGATCTGGTTGGTAGGATGGTGATAACATCATCTCAGGGGCGCATGAAGATAATGGCAGTGCTGATACAGATTGTAGAATAGGTATTTAACTTCATCAAGTACAACTAATGTGGTCATTTTCTTCTAAGACTCTGTTGCCTATTGTTGATGGTCATGGAATATGCAGGCACTGCAATTGTTGATGTAGAGAATGCCCAGCATGCTTCTGATCCTTCAAGCCTAGCTACTGGCAGCCCTTTGAAAGGTTTTCTTTGTGCTTCTTTTATATTTTCTTATGAATTTCTAAGTTAGTTTGAAGGTTGTTGATTAACTTTTTCTGCTTTTATTTTATTGCTGTGAATTATAGGCAGCTTTTCTGAAAATTTCTGTTCTCTTAATATAGAGGTTAAGTTTTCCTGCGATGAACAATTGTCACTGGCCAGAGCTCTTCGTGTTGCAATGTTGAAGAGCCGTTTTGCTGACACCATTTTGAAGGCGCAACATAAAACACTTCTGAATCATGTATTCTTTCATCTTGATGATCTTTGCCATCTGAATTGTCTACCACATTTTATTAACTGGATCAATCTGGTCGTTTGTCATCCCTTTGGCTAAGTTTTTTTTGTCTTTTCTCCCTAGGGTGAGAAAAGTGACCCAGCAAGGATGCAGCGAGAAAGGGAGAAGTTGGAAAAGGAGCAGCAGGAAAGTAAGTGTTGTATCTTTATCCAGTTCACTTAAATACCGGCATGATCATTTTTATGTCTGTAGTAGAAACTTGATATACTGAATGGGCTTGAATTTGACATGCTGAATACTCCTCTGTACTCATCCTGATCAGATCAGTAGTGACTGCAACATAAATGGATGTTTATATGCTGTATATGTGATATGAACATGGTTTAAAATCTCGGAATCGGTATCGGCCAATAGTTCTAAGTATCAATATCATCAACATCTATCGGCAATATCGACCCTGATATCGGCTGATATTATAGAGTTAATATTGTATCACTTACCTCAAAAACCCGATACTATGTTGCCGATATATATCGGAATCAGCCGATATTTGAAACTAAGGGATGTGAAGTTCATGTAGGGAGTGTTTGTAGTTGTTTTTTTTCCCCCCTCTTTTTCCTTGTTTTCTTTTCTTTATGAGTCACTTAACCAGGAAGAGTATATTTTCCTGTTCGGCGGTATTTTGTAAAATCTGGAAGAGGTGGAATTGGAAGTTAGCAGCTAATCACAATCTACCAGTCTCAGGCCATACATATGATTTGGTGGCTTTATATGTCCTTTGTTCAATACAGTTACCTATTAACATATTGACCTCCTCTGATTTTTTGTTTTTAAATTTTTTATTGTTAAAAAAATAACCCAGCAAGTTGGTTACTAAGTTCACTTTTTCTGCTTGGTATCAGTCTTATTGAAGGTTAATTCTCTATCAAGAGGTCTACTTTGTTCTTCATTGCTTCCTTTTTTTTTCTTTTAACATTTTTTTAGAAATTAGTCCCCTCCCTTGTCTCTTTCACATCCTGCTCCTTTTTTACCCATTGCATGAAGCATTAAGGCATCCACATCTGATAATGAGACTAAACCGGCCTTGTCATGAACACACAGTAACGTGCACATATGGCCCGATCCTTTTGCGCCATAGCTGACCCCATTTTGATAAGAATAAAAGAATTAGATGATGATGACAGTCTTACAACCTCTATATTTCTTTTAAAATTCCTCTCTCATTTTTATTTTCAAAAATCCACTTAGAAATACAAATAAATAGAAGATGGACTGTGATTAGCAGGATCTAGTCAAGTTGGAACAGGCCATTAGAAGACAATTACAGTTTACGAAAGAGATATGGCCCTAGTCTAATCACATCTTGACAACATTCTTGATTGTGTTTGGAGATGTAGTTAGAACATATTTTGACTCGGTGTGAATGTTTTGCACATCACACCTCATAAAGCTCACACCCCTGACCCACAAACACACCCGCATG
Organism: Agave tequilana; assembly: GCA_038442645.1. Classification (NCBI taxonomy): domain Eukaryota; kingdom Viridiplantae; phylum Streptophyta; class Magnoliopsida; order Asparagales; family Asparagaceae; genus Agave; species Agave tequilana. The sequence continues at coordinate 107,813 of JAVJIF010032406.1, read as the reverse complement.
GCCACATGCGTGCCCACACACCCAAATGAAAGGAAAGAAATAAGAAGAGGGGATGAAAAAAAAAGGAACAAAAAAAAAGAGGTGTCCCAACTAGTCATTCTGACATCAATCAAAGACAATTTGAAACCCAAAACCAGAGTAGGCCCCTCTTTGAACCTAAGCCTAATGTCATGACCATTTAATTGGGCAGTGTTTGGATGTTGGGAAACTTAGGGACAAGAAAGTCAAAAAAAAAAAAAATTCAAGTGAGAACTAGAATTTGGTCTCACTGTTTGGTATCCTGGAAAACTAGCACGCTTTCTGCTTACTTCTTCTGTCCTTTCTCTTCTATCCTTGTTACACTAAAACAAAAAAAATCTAATTCTTCTGAACTATACAAACCTTAAACCTTTTAGTCATAGCGGAAAAAAGAATTTTAGAAGCATGTTCTGTTACTCTGCGTTTAAAAGCTGTCAACAAATGTGAATGAATATACATACAATTCTTAGAAGCATGTTCTGTTAGCTGTTTACTTTATTGTATGTGCTATTTCTTCCATCTTTTAAGTTGGAAAAATCCTATTGCTTCTAACAACTGGCTTGGACAAAGTAAGAAGAAAGAAAAAGCAATTTTAGCTCATACTAGTCCATACACCATCTTTTATATATTTAAATGTGTGTGGTTCTTTTTCTCCTCCTTTTATATATTTGCACACATTTTCTGAATTGTTATAATATATCGGAAGACAAAAAAAGGATATAGGATTATTTTGATGTTTACAATATTTTTTCCCCCCCAATTTTGGTTTCCACCAGAAAAGGCAAGGATTGAAGCCCAAGTCAAAGCTGCGGAAGCTGCTGTGCGAATGAAAGCAGAGGCTGACCGTAAAATGCAGCTGGAGAGGGAACGTGAAGCAGCTAGGTTGGCACTTGAGAAGGTCAGATTCACCACATAACTCCCCTCCCTTCAGCCCTCCCTCTCCTCTAATAATCTAATTCACTTGTGTTGCACAATTTTCCAGATGGAAAAAACTGTTGATATTGATGAAAACAGTCAGATCTTTAAAGATTTTGACAACGTGGGTGTACATCTTGATCTGCCTGATGAGATCTTTATGAATGCGGTCGAACAGCAATCTGCTCTTGCGAATCCATTGGCGCGGCTGGGTTGTTCATTAAAGAAGATGATGTGGATGAGGCGGTTGACAATTGGATCTCTTCCACCGGCGATGGTCGACGGTGATACGGAAAAGGGAGAGATTAATTGCCTTAGCCGAATATAATTTGTTCTCTGTTCATTTGCTTGAATGGTTTTGAGATTATTAAGCCTGGTTGAGCCATAAATTACAAGTGTGGGTATTTATTTTCTCGCTCAGAAAGGGAACACAAGTGTAAATTTTGCTGCCCAGAAATTTTGGCCGTCTCTCCTGGTGGTACCTAGAGAGCTAGAGTTCTTGTTTCTTTGTGGGATTGTGTATAAAGTTGTTGAAAGAGGTACCTCATGATCTGCACTGCCCTTGTGGTTTTGTACATAAAAGGGATATTTAATTGCATGTTGTCATTTAATTATGTCTGAAAGCTGCGTCCAAATTTGTCCCTCTTCCTTAATGCCCAGAGTTGCTGGCCACTAATGTATTCCAACATCAGAGATGTCTGATTTTTTTTTTTTTTTTCCGTTATCCTGCCGGAATTATATCGTGCACATTATTGGCATTCTCTGCAATGGATTTCACTGAATTCTATTGAAAACTTGGCAAGCTGTTTAAGTTCGATTGTTGTTTTCTTTTCAGCCTGCAGGTTTTTTTTATCCTTTAAAAATATCAACATAAACAGACCAATTGATAGCTCATGTGGGATGAGTTTGTGGGTTCGAATCTGTATCAGAAGACTCAACGGGCACAAGGGACTTTCGAGTAACTCCACAATAATTCTTTTAGAAGAGTCACTTTCTCTCAATTAGGGTTGACTTGGTTTCTGGCCTGTGTATTTGAGCTGATAGCACCGGGCATAAATCACAATTATGCGCCTAACCGCAGACAAGTTTAATAATCACAGATCCCCAGGAAAAAAAAAATGCTAACAAGTCGCATCGTTTGACACAAAAACAGCACACAACACAAGAGCCAAATCAAATCCACGGACCGCCTCTGCAATGACTAAAAATACTACTCACAGCCGAGGCCAATAACAATATATTTTCATTGCACCATGCACTTTAATTTTCATATAAAATTACATCTCAAATCAAATATAAATTGGACAAACAAATCAAAACAATTACAGCAAGAAAAGGATTTCTGTAATTGACGTACCAATGCATGTTTCTCATAACCTTGTAATTAAACTCAAACAATACTGGACAGTAACTTCTCAGTTTAATTCTTGTTCCAGTGCAGTGTGCAGCAAAATACCAATAATGAGTTCTTCTCCACAAGAACAAGGTGAAAAAAACTGCTAGAATTTTGGACTGGAACTGAACTGAAACCATAATTACCTAGCCATACTTGTTCATCATCGTCATTAAACCCGAAACCCCTCACCGACAGAATCAATTGCTGCAGTTAGCCACCGCCAGATCAATATTTCTTGCCGAAGAATATAACCTGCAGCTTGTCATAACCTGCAAGGACACCAGCACCTGCAACTGCACGCAAGATGTTTGCACCGGCGCCCTTGAAGAGGGATTTGGCACCTTCCTTTGCAATGATCTGTTTGAATGCATCCAATGAGCTGTTGTACTTGACGGCCTCACCGGATGTCATCATCATCCTTCTACGGACAGTGTCAATAGGGTAGCCAGCAAGACCGGCACCTATTGTGATTCCCCATCCAAGCATGAAACTAGCAAAGAAATTATCCTGTAACAGAGTGCAAACATTAGCGGAACCCTTTCCAGCAATAGTAACATTTACACCGTAAACTAGAAGTTGAAATTGCCAATGCACGCACAAGCCAAGAGATACAGATCTCACAAAATAGATGCAAATGAAGAATGCAAGGGAGTATTTGAAGTTGATGCATCCCTGACTTGCATAATATTCATATATGCTTTCTGGGCTAATAAGAATTATACAATATTTAAAACTGAAAATAAATTCCGTTTAGCATTCAAATCCATATTTTATACAGCAGCTAAAATTCATTTTTTTCCTGCTTAGACTGTTATATGGCTACAGCCTTCCATGACAACAAAAAACAGAGTTACAGCACATGCAATCTAGTAATTAAAAAAAAAAAAGAAAATTTAAGTACAAACTTGTGACATGGCATGCCGGATGACTTTAATGTTACTTGAAGAGTATTTCAAACAGTGATACTGGAGTCAAGTAAAAGTGAATTGTGAGGACAAGTTATAGCTATTTGAACTGCTGCAAAGATTCATTTGCTATTCCACTCAAACCTATTTATGGCTATAGCCTTTCACAACAACCAAAAAAAAAAAAAAAAAAAAAAAAATCTATTAAGATCAAACTACACCGCTAACATGGTGACTTCAATTAGTATTTCTGAGAATAGTGTGAATGCAATGTAAACATGAATTGCAATGAAATGGAGACACCCACTAAACTAGTAAAAGTCAACTACAGGACTGTGCCAAGCAGGAGCCAGTTATTTAAGTACGTAAATCAAAGCCCGTAGCAAAGGTATTCCATCAATAAACAATGTAAGCAAGTTGAAGAAGATAGAAACATCAATTGCCAAATTATCTCTTAACTATCATTTGAAGTAAGCATCTTTTACCATCTTATTTTTCTTTACTCACCTGAAGGGGACCAACCAGAACCACTGGTTTCAGAGAATCATACATCCCGAAGTAGAGCCCTCGGTAGACAATGATACCAACACAGGAGATGTTAAAGCCCCGGTACAATCCAACAAGGCCATCAGATTTTAAGGTTTTCCTGTAAACATCAACTAGACCTTTGAACTGCCTTTCACCTCCCTTCTTCGCAGCCTTTGCATCATTGGTAAGTCGGGTCCTGGCATAATCCAAAGAATACACAAACAGGAGTGAGGAGGCACCAGCAGCGCCTCCCGATGCCAAGTTACCGGCAAACCATTTCCAATAACCATCCTTATCCTTTTTGAAGTTGAACATTTTCTTGAAGTAGTCCTTAAAAGCAAAGTTGAAAGCCTGGCACATAATTGAGAAAAGAGTTATTGTCAATGGAAAAAATTTAAGGAACAAGAAGAAATAGACAATATAAGAGAACTGACTTACCTGAGTTGGAAAATAACGGATGACATTGACAGCATTTCCTCTCCATAATGAGAGGAACCCTTCATCCTTGATTGTTCGACCAAAACAGTCCCCAATCCCTTTATAGGGCTCAGACAGCCGACCAGACTTAATCATCTCATCCTGGTTCTGAATCAAGAGTTTCACACGCTCAATTGGAGCAGCTGCTGTTTTAGAGACAGCAGCAGAAACTCCTCCCATCATGAAATCTATAAGAAAGCCAGAAGCACCTTTCTCCTTGGGAGCACAAGCATTGACAGGGGAAAGTGGCAATAGAGAGGAAAGAGCAATCGATCCACTAGTGCGCTGGTATGGTTGCAGCAATATACCTTGAAGGCCCCCATTGGCATAAGTTCCTGCAAAGTTGTGGATCCCATTATTCCCCATTTGGGAATAGGGAGCCAGTCTAGCGGAGTAAGATTGCCCACGGATCTTTTGGATTACTGATGGTTGATGCCATTCTTCAGCCATTTCTTCACACCGCTAAGCTGACCTGTGAAAAGGATATGATTAACACACGGAGGTAATTACTATACATCTCATAAAGTGTGCATATATATAGTCATGACTAGAAATTTGGAAAGCAAACAAACTGATATTTGTATCATTGCAATTTAACGCACAAAAAACTGCAAATAACTAAAATTAATTTTAATTAGTTAACATCACAGAGTAGCACCTGTAAGGGAAGGACTACCGTTAATTCAAGCACAAGGAAATGCAGAAGTAACTGGAATAAATCATCCAATAGTATGAAATCAGACATTTGTTTTCTAGATCAGTATTAAAAAAGTGTTTTTATGACAAAACTACAGTATCATGCACATCTCAAATAAATATGTTGTCATAGCAGGAGAAAGTTATTTGACACTGTATCTTTATACATTCAAATTTTAATGTACTCACTGGTTTCCCAGAACGTAATTTTAAAAGGTTTACACGAGACAAGTTGAGTATACTCTAAAGTTCACTGTGGGAAATATAAGTACAAAGCTTCAATTATTGGGGATATCTTTTCCTTGTTAATTAACAGAATTGGTCCAGCTCTGTTTTAGAAGGCTTAATCATCATAAACAATTAGAATTTAAGCATAAACTTAGCTTGCTTATGCTAGTTGAGATAGGTTACAAGGAGCCAACAGTTGCATCTGAGAGAACCCATTGAATGCAAACAATGCCACTGAAATTATTCTTACAGTTCATAAGAAAAATAGATAATTGAAAATGAACAAAATGCAAGTTTTACCTGAAACAGGAAGCTTCCTCTTGGTCTCCAATTGTTAAAGTGTGTTTAGAAGAAAACCAAATCTAACAAAGTTAAATTGGCATTGTTAATTAACAATCTGTTGAGTACTGGTTAACCTAGCTCAACATGGTAAACAAACTGAGTTCAAGCCAAAACTCAACACCCTTGGGTTATTTATTGGAAACAAGGAGGTTAACCTCGATCAAAGTGATTACGTTCATCAATAAGACAAAAAGAATTAGACCGATGTGAAATTAACCTTGGAGTTCAAGAAACAGCCTTGCTTATTAAATTGTAGCTAATGTTGGCCTCAGCTTGTTTAAACACATTTATATGAAAACCAACAAAAGGTGATAGATATTGCAATATATATCACATGGTTTCTAATTCCAAATAACTATCAATCGTACATATTATTGATCATTAATAATTTACATAATTTACCCTCACAAGCTTACAACCAAGTGAATTCTAGATGTTTTCATCTGAAAACTTCAGCTGCACAGATTCATAAGAATGGGTCAGTACATAAGTACTTGTATCTAAAATCAAGGTAGAAGCAGCCTGAGCCAAGCTTGTAACGTATAAAAGGACTCATCAGATGCAGGAGCACATTGACATTAACATCAGAGAACTTACTAAAAACTTGTTATAATAACGTTATACAACACACAACTTACCAGAGCAATAAGCCATTGCTAATCCATTTCAAGAGACACCATTTTTATTAGGCAATAACTTTGAATCACTTGAAATACAAGTACTTAGATATATGTAAGGTTGTCTAAACATAAAAGTGCTAAGCTTTTGATTATAGCCCCAGGCCCTTGCTAACCCACGTCTAATCAAAATATAAAAGTCAGTCCATGCTCTCAAATTTGCTCAGCCCAGCAGTCAGTCGAGCCCTAAATTTTCAGCAAAAAACTTCTCCTAGTATTGCCATTGAAAATTTTAGTCAAAGTTTTTAGATAACACAAATTCTTTATAATAATACTTTTCTATAGAAAAGTTCGAAGGGTTGACCATTCTACAATCAACCAGATACATTTAGGAAAATAAAACCTAACAAATATTGCAATTAGAAATCCCCTGTAAAGTAAATTCCAAGAAAAATCCAATAAATAACAACTACTGCATCTCCAATCAACTTCATCCAATCTTCTCCAATCTAAGACACCACAGGATTTCCCCCTAATTCGAAGAAAAATAATAGAACATACAAAATCACATCATGCAGATAATAAAGAAAAACACCATAGCCATGTCAATAAGACAACCCTCAAATAATTACAATCCATCTAAAACTGAACAAATAATACAAGAATCTAGACAGTAACATTACAGTCAAAACTGACTTAAAACGTGATCAGATCTAAAGGAGAAACTAACAGCGAAAGTAGGGTTGTATTGATTAAATGGATTGATTACTATAATAAGTTTAAATAAAATAAAATTAAGGATTAACGAAAGAATTTTTTTTGGTTACCTTGAGAAATGAGGCGGCTGTAATGCGGTTGAATTGAAAGCGAGATTTTATAGTGTGAAGAGACCAAAACCGTTATCCCTTCCGCGGTGCCCGGTGGCGAACGGAATTGACCAAAACGCATTACTTCCGTTCAACCCTCGTGCTGGAAATTTTGGGTCAAACCAATCGGTTTGAAAATTATTAAGAGCTTGTTGGCGGAATTAGTATATATTGCTCCGTCGGCGCTGAAATCCGATCCTCGGTGGGCTCGATTCAGGGGTGCAACCATATACAGTTCAATGTGGGGGCGGACTTTCACGCTGATTTATAAAATAATAAAATAATACATGCAATTTGTAATGTTTTTGATATAGCCTCTTTTTTTGAGATTTTATTTACTAGCAAAAAAAATATTTTTGAGGTTTAACTGAAGTGGTAACTTATAAATCTAAGTTATTAAATGTCACAGGTTCAAGTTTTGGTGAATGCAACATTATTTTTAATTTTTTTCTTTTGTCATATTACACTTATGCCCATACTGAAATTCTTATTACATTTGTATACGCCACTAGTTAGGCTAGTTTTTTTTCTTTCTTGGGGTGGAGGGGGGGACGAGGAGAAAGGGAAGGGTCTCTCTCTCTCTCTCTCTCTCTCTCTCTCTCTCTCTATATATATATATATATATATATATATATATATATATATATGCTGATGAGGGTCAGACAAGCAGACAAATTAGTGGAGCCATGATAAAAAATCTCTTTTCGATCAGTTTATCTAGTATACTACCGTTATCGATGAGAAACCGATCAATCGATCAGCAGATGAGAGGGGAGAAGAAGAAGAAAGAGAAAGAAGGAGGGGGAGCCGAGAGAGGAAGAAGGAGGAGGAGGTTCCTCTCTCTCTCTCTCTCTCTCTCACGGATGAAGATGAACGGACAGATAAAATTTTATATGAGTCATGGGAGAAAACCTTCTTTCAGTCGGTTAAGATTAAAATGTGGTTATCAAAGTCCACTCCAAAAGATATTAGCTTTTAATTATTGAATTTACATGCATCAACTTGATAGGCAAAGAGGGACATAAGGAAATGAAATGACATTTCACATTTTACATGGTTGGTTGATTTTACTGAAATGATATATCTGAAATTAAGCCATTTTTTGGCTTGATTTGGAAGCCATGAACTTAGCACCCAAACTACAAAAAAGTTTGAAAATTACAATAACTACCAAAAACTGTAGCTTTTCAGGGTACATTTTAAAAAACTCTACATTTTTTATGAAAGTTTAAGGTGGTTTATTTCATTTTTGAAAGTTTTTTATAGTTATTTAGAATCCGGTGAAAATTTATGATAGTTTTATGAAATTAAGCTTTTTTAGTAATTTTGGGCATGGGAAATAAATGGAAATTTTGAAAGGGTGTAATTTAACAGTACATGATGATAATATATGTAATTTAAGAGTTGACAAATATTCTCATTATTAAGTTTGTTCAAATACATTGTTAGCCAACAAACCATTGGTTTATATTTTCGCCAGGTACTTGCATGAAACGAGCATATCACACACAAATCAAATTAATTGGTCACAGAATATCAACTGTAATGATGCAAATGGAATTTCTCGAAGGCTTTGAAGTCAGAAATAACATTGAAACAAAAATTCATCCATTACAATTAGAGTCGCCAAGTTGTGATTGCATAAGAAATGGTGGAACAATTAGAATCTGTTCAATGTCACAGGCTCAAAATAGAGAAATTTATTTACATGTATTCTTTTCCTCGAAAAATTATGAATATCACCACTTCTCTGATACAACATTCTTTCATTTCTAAGCTACATCCTTCATCTGAAGCACCCGCGATACCAAATCCCGGCACCCTCTTCCTTTGCACACATCCACCGTCCTCCTCCCGTCAGTGGCTCCGACAAGACGACCCCAGAGGTGAACACGTCGCCTCTTCGAGTCGCCGTCAGAGTCTGGCTGTACTCCGGTGGGATGTAGCCCAAAGTCCCCGCCAGGTCAGCTGTGACACGAGCGTCGTAGGGTCTGATCAGCCTCGACAGCCCAAAATCGGCCAAATGTGCCTCAAACCTCTCATCGAGAAGAATGTTGCTAGACTTCACGTCTCTGTGGCTGATGTTTGGCCCACAAACTTTGTGCAAGTAAGTCGGTCCCCTCGCCGACCCCTGAGCAATTTTAAGCCTGGAGTCCCACCGGAGAAGTGAGTCTCCGTCTGCTTTCTCGTGAAGCCAGTAATCGAGACTACCGTTCTCCATATAAGAAGAGATCAAGAGCCGGTCATTGCCATAGCGGCAATAACCTTTTAGTGTCACAGCCGATTATATTGGCTTGATCGAATTTGTTTGTGGATCTCAGAAGGTCACTACTGATGGTTAGCTCCTTATTAGTGTCTGAATTCTGAAAGAAGATGACAAGCTTCGAGCCAGAGTCAGAAGGGCGGTGTGCCCCTTCTTCTTCCTCGTCTTCTTCATTTGACGGATCTACTGCATCTCTCCTCAGCAAGTTGAGCAAGAAGATGATCAAGAGAACTGCAATCCCCACCCCGATACTGATGGTTATTCCAAGAATGCTGCTCTTCCCAATCCTGCTACTCATTCTCGAAGAGATTTGTGGAGTCATACCAACAAGAACAAGAGCTTTGTTATAAGGGTCTGGCGCTCGACACAATCCCAGATTGCCCTCGAAACTGGAATTCCAGAAGCAAATGAACTGGCCGCCAGTAGGAATCTTTCCCTCCTAGTAATTATGGGCTGCACTGAACTTGGACAAGAAGGTGAGCTTGCTCAAAGACCGCGGAATGGAACCATTGAGATCATTGTCAGAAAGATCCAATACCTCCAAAGTCTCCATCTCCGAAATTGTGTCAGGATGAGCATGAAATTTTATTTTAGCTCAAATCCAACACATGGAGAGCCTTCAACTGCCCAAACTCTGGCCATATTGATCCATTAATCTCATTGTCGTTCAGGTAAAGAGCTGGAGTGAAGCTCGAAACTTGGTTGTACTGAACACTTTGGTTTCGCTTAACATAGAGTGGCATAACTATCGCACTACCATTCGCTGAGCTCTGTGCAAGAGTTGGGCTCTTCAGTTGAGTCAAACTCTTCGGGATTTCACCGGTGAGAGAATTGTTGGACATATCCAAATAGATCAGATTTCCAAACTGTCCGATCACCACGGAGGAATTGTTCCACGAATCTGATTCCATATCAAGTCCAAGACTTGCAGCTTCTTGCAATTCATCAACCAAAGAGGAATTTCACGAGCACAATTCCCAAGCGCAAGGGTTTCAAGATTTGGGAACTCAATTGAGAACTTGGGAACCTCTTCACCAAAGAAATTCTTGGTGTGGATCAATGTAGTAAGATTCTAACACTCTCGGAGCACTGCCAGAGTGCAGTGCCCCAGATATATTATGGAAGTTGTTGGACAACAAAAGAAACGAAAGCAATTCAAGGTTTCCAAATTCCAGTAGGAACTTGGCCAGAAAGTCCATCTTTAGCAAGGCTCAATGTTTTCAATTCATGACAACTCGAAAGGCTAATAGGAAGAGGACCCTTCAAATAATCGCTAGCAAGATCAAGAGAAGTGATTGAAGGCAAGCTAGAGAAATTAAGTTGGATTCGATCCACAAGAGAATTGTTCTTCAAATTGAACACCTAGACAATGACACTGGAATCTCACCGGAGAAGGATTTGGAAAGAATGTGGGAGAGAGAGGGTAAAATCTTGTTGATAGAGTTTTTTAAACTCTGTTGGAATTTAACCAAAGATCGATGCAATTAATGGTGCCAAATACGAGAGCGTATTAGTCGTATTAATGGTGAATTGCACATGAGGAACCCAGCCTAATAGACTACGTATTTGGCCTAATCGACAGAGAGTTGGTAAATCTTTTTCACTACAGACTAGTCGAGTAGGCAAAATACTTAGTCGACTAATAAGAATAATTAGTCAACTAAGATATTTCATAGTCGATTAATGCAGATGCGCTACCTGTTTCCAAATCTGATTCGGAATTTGTTTCTGATCCGAATTCAGTATTTTTGGTTTTCTTTTCTTCGTGACTTCTTTGATTATATATAGAGGAGTATTGTCCTCAATTTTTATAACTTGTAATTGATTGATTTAATAAGAATTCGCTCCCTTTACTTGAGGATATAAGCAAATTGTCAAACCTCGTTAAATCTTGTGTTCTCTCTTTTTTTTTTCTTTTGTTTACTTGATCATGTGATTGGTGACTATTCTGTGATGTAGTTGTTCCCTGTTGCTTGGATGCCCAGCAAGGAGCTATTAAATTCTCAAGCATTGTCAAGTTACCAAATACAAATCAATGAATTCAATCCTGAAAGTTTACTTAAACTTTCACCCAGTTCGCCCGAAAATTCATTAAATGCAAGTGACAACCGCTCCAAAGAAACCAAATCAAAGAGCTGGGCAGGGAGATTACCTTACAAAGAAATCGACCCCCAGATTCAGTTCTCGAAGAGAACCACTGCAATTGGCAAAAATCTCACCAGCAACGGAGCCCGAGAGCGATTTCATCGAGAGATCGATGACCCGGACCGATTCAGACCCAATGCAGATGTCAGGGCCAACCGAGCCAGTCACTGAATTGTTGCCAACATTGAAGAATGACAAATTGGGCAAGAACACACCGAAATCGGAGAACGACCCATTGAAGAAATTAGAAGGAAGATAGCAAACTGGATCGGGACACCGCCGGTGAGAGAATTTCTCGATATGTCGAGCGACCGGAGCTGAGTTAAATTGGCCAGAGAGCTTGAAACGGGCCCGAGAAGGCCGAGGCCGGAGAGATGGAGCTTGGTGACCCGACTCGAGCTGTTATTGCAAAAAAAACCCATCCCAACTACAGCAAGGGGTCGAGCAGTTGAAATAATGGAGCCATTGCTGAGTTCGCTCACAAAATATTTGAGAGCATGAAGATCACTAGAGGCCACAAGAGAAGACTGAAGGGGAAGGGCAAGTGAGAGAAAACAAGAGCGCCCATTTGAAGAAGAGGAGAAGGGAAGCCATTTGAGTCTTTTAGTTGATGGTCAAAAGGGCCAAGTGCTAAATACCCATCTCATTTGCAAAGAGAAGAGGAGCAAGAAGAAGATGAGAAAATTAAATAGAAATAAAACGTTTTTGCAATGGCCACCTTGTTTTTATTGTGTGTGCCAATTATATTTTTGAACTTGTGATTTTCTACTTTGTGTCATTATCAATTCTGTTCGAGTTCTTTTGATATGAATATTATTTTTTAAGAAATCGAAGGATAATATAAAATAGATAAAAATGAATTGCGAGAAGTTTCGGAACTCAAATTCTGAGAGCAGCAAAAAAATATTGAAGGACTTTTCTTTCCTTTCTTTTATTTTTTTAACCCTAATATTTTTATGGGACTGAGTTCTACATGTTCTAAGACATAAACATCCAAAGATTTTAAGGAAATGTAAAGTTTGACTCAAGGAAAATAAATTAAATCATAGATGGGGAAAGCTCCTCGGATCACTTGCATTCAAAACCTTGGGAAACTACAAACAAAACTCCAATTATTGGCCACCAAACCTGATTAGGTCTCTTTCCACTCAAACTCCACAGGGATTGTTTGTTGACTGCTGCTTCCAAACGGCCAATTGAAGCCTCTCTTTCTTTTTCTTTCATCAAAACAAAAAATAAAAACCCACCCTTCCTATCTGCCAACACCTGCCCTCATGGAGCTACTATAAGTTTGAGGTGAGTACATGGGCCCCACACCATCCATGAAGAAGCAAGGTAAGCTCCTTCGCGCGAAGGATCAGGAAAGATAGTCTTTCGCGCGACGTAAGTCATTCATTACAGCTGATGGAGAGAGAGAAATGTTTTGTGGGTGAGACTCAAAAAAGACCCATTTTTTTTTTGGGTTCACCATTTTCCACTGGGCCATAGATCGACCTAGATGGTGGTCCCTCTCGCGACGGAGCTAACCGAACCAATATATGAGAGGGGGGAGTTCCCATGCAAAGAGACTTGGAAAGGGGGAAGAAGATGGAAGCAAGTTGAGCCGGGAAATGAGGAAGTCTGGTACTGAGCTACTCGAAAGTCAGGGTGACCTGGTGAGCTTCATGCAACCTAGCACAGAGCCCGCGACCCATGCTTCTTGCAGCATTCAAACATTTCCCCTAATTTTGTAACTAACAAAGATAACTAAACTTTGATTATTGAATCACGTGATTCATCAATAGTCAGAGAGTAATGTCTTAATTTGGATTCTCTGAAGTGAAGATGAATTTGATTTTGGGATCTATTTGTTTTGCTGGTGAAAGAGGAGAGGGATTGGAGTGAAAAATATGATTGTTCCAGTGTTAGGATCAATACTTTTCTTTCCTCTTTTGCTTCCACTTCCTGTATAGTTGAAGTTATAAACAGGAACGTTCAAGTTGGATCAATATTTTTCTTCTTTAGTATTTCTTCATTGGGAAAGGGTGAAATCATGGTTCCTTGGATGACCACAAAGTACTAGTGTACATAGAGAGAGAGCTTTAAATAGACCACTAAGAATTTACCACTCTAAAAATCCATAGGATAGACATAAATAAGCATACGAGCATAATCGAAGCAAAGTGACATTGCAAGTTAGTTTAAGGCAGCTACTAAAGGGATGCTAGGAGGAATTGACAATGAGAGATATGTTGAGATACAAAATATGATGTCAGGATATGAAATCTTTTACTATAGCACCAAGTAGACCAACTGGGTATGACTACAACACTGCGAGACTACGAAAAAGTTTCGGCTGTCACTTATAAAATGATAGATTACATATGAAAAGCATGGAAACTTGTTTTCTCGATGTACAATTGGTCTTTAAACTTTACACAAATCAATATTTATATTAGTTCGAACACGTCAAATGCCTAAGTTAAATATTAATATCTGTCAGAAGAGATATTAGGAATCATATTGCACAAGAATAACAATAGTTTGGTGTAACTCTTCATGTTTACTTTCCAACGAAAGAAATTTCCAGGTTCAAATTTAAGTTGGAACAAAGTTCAGTTAGTAGTAATCATATTACATTTGGAAAGAACAACTGAAATTTTCAGGTTCCAGAGCAGATAAAAGTTTTAAGTTGGAACAAAGTTCAGTTAGTAGTAATCATATTACATTTGGAAAGAACAATGTTCTGGTTCTTCTTGTTTCATCTTTGAGACAAGTGGAGATTCTGTCTTGTTTTTCATGTTTCAACTTTGACATACATGACAATTATCTTTTTCATAAAAATAAAATTAGAAAAAAACCACTATAAATTGCCATGAAGCTGAAGCAAAACAAATAAATTTTATTACTAAACAATCCAGTAAGTGTAAAAGGAAAATAATATGCCCAAGTTTCTTCCTTATGCCACCTAATCCTAGGTCGAACTTTATATAAATAACATTTGAAGCCAATTGCTAGCATTGTAAACATGAGAAGATATTTTACCAACACCACAAAAGGGAGCCCTTGTTTACCATAATAATAATAATAATAATAATAATAATAAAAGATGTCTTTGAATCTGTAACACACAAGATTTGGGAGGTATACTCCTTTAAATCATGCTATCAGGACAGAGAAGGGTGAAAAAAAGGAAAATAAAATTAAAGCGAAAAAAAAGGAGAGATCTTTCAATAGACAAAAGAGCATGCCATGTTTGTTTCACACAGAACCACCAATAAAATGATCAAGAAAAGACCAGAACATGCTCAAATAATGAGTAAATGTATAAACTGCATAGTAATGCAAAATTAAAATTGAAAAAGAAATTACAGGTGCATGCTCAAGATTCACTCATAAAACATGATGAACTTTCTGGTTTATCAATGAACAGGGGTTATCGTCTTAATTTAAAATAGAAGGCCACATATTCCCCATTCATGCTTGTTATGTGTCTTTGTGTAAATGTGTAACAGAAATCATCTGAAACTGATGCTGAGCATCTTCCCAAGTTGACGAATTTGGTATTTAAAACATTGGCTATGTTTGCCAGTTTCCATGGTCAAGGAATGACCATTCATCAGTAATAAAAATCATAAGCAGCACATTAAAAAGAAAAAAGTTAGAAAATCAAATTTCTCAGCAAAATCTTTTCACGCAGATAGATTATTGTTTTTCCAAAGTACAGCTATCCATCATACTTATATCAAGAACATGGTTAAAAATTCCATCTATAAGTCAATATATGTATGTTTATCTCATGTAACTCTCTCACGTGAAAATAGATAATGGTTGATAGATTGTCTAGAGAAGGCTGTCAAGCTGGGTCTGCAGGTCTTGTATGGGGACCAGGCCGATGCTCTGCATTTCTTCCGGTGAGTAGTCAGATTTTATCAATGACTGTAGTTGTGCATGAGCTTCCACAATATTTGTCCTGCAATACAAGAAATTAAAAAATAAAAAAATAAATAAATATAGAAAAATTACCCTCCAAGAACACTGAATGCATGCTATCTGGAGAAGAATCAGATGAGATCTAATTGCATTCACAGTATATGAGAACACTGAATGTTAAACCACCACCACAAACAAGAATATGCAAATAACGACAACGATCATCATATTCACCCCCGAGTTTGAAGGACAAATACAGAGATGTACCGCATCCAATCAAGACATGTAACTTATTTAACCTGAATTTCATTATTGTACTTCTTTTGAGAACCTTTTGTGTGCGCATGAGTCTTAGCATACCAAATTACCGGCATAAGATAAAATGCAAGGATCTCAAGGATTGATTTTGAATAGAATGTTACCCAATTTGCAAGTTTCATATAATAAAGTGCCATCATTCTTGCAAGTTCAAACATTCTCTGAGAGATTGCAAAATATAACTCAAGATTCTTTGTTGTCATGGTTAACTTTTCAGGTTCGTGAAGTTCGAGTTGATCAAAGAGAGGATCTTACGAAACCCTTGGAGATTATAATTCAAAGAAGCCTGCAAATTGTATGCCAAACTACAATTCACTATAGTTTTATGTTTCGATTATTTCCTTATTATTGTGGAAAGGAAGGTTTATTCCTGCCACTAAACCTGATGTCATACCAGAAGATTACTCTACGGCATTGCACTTCATGGATGACAGGATTATAATTAAATACTATGAGCACTTTGATTTCCAATCAGAATATTTAGATGGTTGAGAGCAAAACCCCTCTACAGACCAATCAAAATTCTTAGCAAAATTTTAAGCATATATATGCAATTTTTCTTTGCAAACTATCAAATGAAAATATAAAATGTCTGAGTATTAAAACTAGAAATTCAGCTGCCGTTAGAAATATGGCAAGCACTCACTTGATTGGTTTGAACAAGATCATCCGAGTGGATGGGTTCTGTAGATACAGCTTCATCTTGGTCATCACTTTAGGCAAATCTTCCTGAATAGTAATGGTAACCTGTTCCCATCGCATCTTCCAATTACCATTCAATGAGTAAGCACCAAATTGAAAAGAATCATAAGATATACTGCATACCTTCTGAATAAGCTCAGCCACTTTCTCGGGAGTAGCAAAGGCTTGATCCTTGAGGGGTTTTGCCAAAACAGAGTTTACTTTCTGATCCTGCCTGCCTGAGGATAATGCATGTTTTACAGCAGTTACCTGAGAAACAAAATACATATTTAGTTATACTTATATTAATTAATTTAAATTGAGAACAGCTCAACAAATCTTAATATGTCCAACTTAGGTATGACTTCAGCACTCTGATCACAAAGATCATAGGGTAAACTAAAGGAGAGGCAATTATAGATAATGAATGTGTTCTGTCGAAGTCAAAAGGATAAGTCACGAACCCCTGTACTCTGTCTTTCTTCCCTTTGACCATTTTTGGAACTTTTGAACATTGTTATAAACATTCTTTGATAGGGTTAATTGATTCAGACAATCCCCACTTTAGTTTACATGCCTACCAAACCAGCAAAGTTCGATTACCTTGGTGACAAATGAAAGCATTGGGTCCACTACTAGCTTCGTGACAGACATGATGAATTCCTCACATGTCACTTTGAGACTTTTTTCTAGTTCCTGCAAATAAAAAGAATATTCATATTTTTTTTTCCAGTCATCCAAGTATTGCATTGAAACAATTTTTGAACAATTTGTGACCAACATCTAATGGTGTTTAATGACAACTAAGAAACAAGCTATGGGTTGTATTGACTATTAAATACATTTTGTGCAGTGCAAGTACATTTTCAGGACCACAGAGCAATTATAGATACAGTCACATTAGAATGAGGCGTATTGCATGCAACTAGAAAGTGAAGGAAAATAGCAGTTGTTTAATTTTTAAAATCGCATGATAAGGTAAATCTAAACCAGCACTTCAGATATTGACTGATTTATTTTAAAGAATTGATTACTACCTACTGTGACTTGCATGTGATACTCAAACCAATACAGTGTATAGGACCCTAAGAATAGGACAGAAGTTAAAGAACTATTAGACTGAGATTATTTACTTTCATAACAAAAGCACAAAATTAAACAGAGCATCAAAGCACGTTGCCTACAGGCGAACAAGAAAGCATCAAACAGTTAATTTTCAAAGTATTGATCTGGTACTCCATGATAACATATACACAGCTTTGTTTGGTAAGATGGAAGAAGACAGTCCAAAACTTAAGCCGCCAATTGAAGTTTCAGATCTCTGTACCTCTGCAACCCACAGCAAAAATCCAACCTGGTTAAGTTTAATGGCACCTTTTGATAGTATTGTCTCTAAAACCTCATATCGCGTATTTTCTGGTAATTCCTTGAAAGACATTCCAACTGTCAAATAGACTTCTCTATCAAAGGCAGGAAATGAAGGTCTTTTTTACATTTCAATATACTTTAAATGAAATTTCACATAGGATTCCAAAAGGGGTTACAACTTTAAAGCTTGAATCATCATAGTTAAGGATTTGACAGTCCAAATACACCACATTGGCCACATTGATACAGATTTTGACAAATGGCATACACATTCCAAAGCAGAATGTATTAGCACCTCACAAGCATCTATCTAAGATGATAGCTTGAATTTCTAGTCCAAATTGCCCTAGCATGTGTTTTTAGATGTAATGTTTGGCTTAAAACATAGCTTAATGTTAGATAGCTGAAAAGCCACAAAACTACTACATAGGATGTGAGCATGAATTTAAAGCTGTAATTATGCTTTTATTTCTGGTTTGTTTCCTATATTTAACTCAATACTGTATTTGTTTCCTTTAGTATAAATTCGCAACTATTTTATCAAATTCTAGTATCTGGTTCACAGTGCTTTCCATTTTTTCCTTTTTTCTTGATTCCTATTAATTTCCTTCTCAAGAAAAATATAACCATGCAATTTCATCGAAATAGTTGAACCATGAAATGGCAGAAAAACCGAAAATGCATGTCAGGGTCCTGAAAAAAGAAAAAAAAAACAACTGAACCTGAAATATAAAACCTTGTAAAGCATATAATAGAATCTATAAGTGACACTATCAAGAATAAAATGATGTAACTGACCAAAAATTAATGCCTAAATGCCTAACCTTTCTGGCATCTATCTGACTTTCGAGAACGCGAGGAGAGAAGCTTCGAGCCAATGAGGCTGATCTTGACCAGTCAAACAAAGAGGCTTGACCTCTGAGAATCCTCCTTAGATGCTCCTAGAATAAGGGAAAAACTAGTTTGCTCAATTGTTATAACTTAAATTTTACTTAAAAGTACAGTATTACAAACCATTAATATCAAGGAAAAAAAACCAAATAATGCAAAACCACCATAAGTAGAGAATATAGGAACAAACTCACGATCAAATAAAGTGAGAAGAAAATGCTCCTGATAAAGCATGTGTAAGAAAAACATTTTTGTTGCTAACTGGCACATTTAAGACATACAGCAGCTATGCAGCACGCGCATTTCTACCATGAAGCCCGTATCCATGTCGAAGACACGCTAACACCCATGTTGAACACATCACTTCTTGGATACTCCTCAAAACACTTTCCAAATATGTCCTTAATTATATATTGTATCTTTAATTTTGAACACTTGTCTCGAACATGTTTTCAACACGTCCTACATTTCTCGCACACTTTTCTATCCACATTACATGTTTGAGATATTTATTTACCTCCTAGTGTATATCAAAGGTTATAGTAGAAAAATGGGATCAAACTATTGATTTGTACAAAACTATGATAAGTTTATATGTTTTTCTATGCAACCAGTGAGAGACAGTGAGACACTTTATACAAAGTTAAAGAGCCAAATCCTATTCCCTTTGCAAAGTCGTAAAAGTGTATGATATGTTAAAATTTCTCACCGATATGTTATCATTGTGTTGTTGTATATTATTAAAATATCTGAACATTTAGATCCATGGACATCTCTATATGCATGTATATGCCCCACATATCCCCCCCCCCCCCCCCCCCCCGCGGGTCTCCCCCAACAAAAGGAAAAAGAAGAAAAAAGAAATAAAAGAAAACAAACAAACAAATTTTTTTATATATATTTTTATTTTCTAGTGTCATGTCATCGTGCCCTAATTTTCAAAGAATTACCATGTCATGTGGCCGCACCTGTGGACCGTGTCAACATTTCTTAGTACTACAGTTAGTTAACACTAAATTTCTACTATGCTTTAAAGTGCTCGAAATAAAAAAAAACTATCCAGACAACATCAGCACCCACCTGAATTAACTAAAGCACATCTAAGATCCCTCAATGGAAGGAAACAAGTCTAGAGAAACTAATTAGAAAGTACTGATCACAGAAAAGGAAGTATCAATTGACTCACCAGCAAATGAGAGAAATCCAACTCCTTGTGAGTAACAGAAAATTCAATATCAAATGGGGCAATCTGATCAGATTTGGGAGCTATGGTTAGTAGCGACTACCATCAAAGCAATCAGCAGGAAAATTAAATTATGAACAATTTACATGATTCGTAAAAATAAGATAATTTACACCACCTGTTCCCGCAAGATAAGAAGATGTTTAACAAGAAATAGTTGTCCATCCATTGTAGATGATCTTTTCGCAACAAGTTTACTTGCATTCTGCAAATCCAAAAAAGCCGTTTAAGGACAGACCATACAAGCATCAAAATGTTCACAATTATTCACTCAGCACAGGCACCCTCTCATTCATATGAAAACTAATTCTAATGCATCTCATATGAGAAACCTTGCTATAGACCTATGGCCTTCACAGAAAATGGAGTTACATTTTCCCAATCAATAAATATACTAAGTAAACAATTTTTGTTACACCTTAGTACTCAATCAATCTATTTATTTTTTCCATAGATAGGAGAAGTGCCATATATTAGCTAATCAGTTTCTTGTCAACTTTTAATTACTCCTTAAATTATCTAATGGCTCGGACTGGGTATGCCAAAAGAAACTTCTGATGTAACAGAACGAAAATGGGTCAGTTGCAAAAAACATACCACCAACTTTCATCATTTTGCAGATAATATCCTATACATTTCTATTGGACGATATATGCCTTTATCTATCCTTTACCTGCGATTCTACTGCACAATTCAACCACTAGGCAAATGATACTTCTATCACTAGAGAAATAACATTGGGCTCTCAGCTGACTTGATCATTTCTCCCAAGATTAAGACTTTATCTTATATAACTCAAAAGGAAATTAGGATTTCTACACAGATTTCCAACATAAGATTTTAAGATCTGAAGTAAAGAATGAGTGCAAGATGGAAGCCATAAGAACAAATTAGTTTATGGCTCACCGTCAAGACTATATCACAGTAAAACATGCATGAGAACAAAGCGTAGGCTGGAATGAAGAAGAAAATATTTCAAGATGTGAGTGTATGATGTGTGTGTTTGCATATGTATCTTTCAAATTATAAATAATTCATATTTTTTTATCTTTGAAAAATTTTGATGACCAAACTAGGAAGAATGGAAAAAATCTAAAAAAGACAAAAGCCAAAATCGAGCTCCCGGGCCATCATCCTAAGCCCTCAGAAAATGAATAAATTAAGGCGAGAAAAAGGTTCCACAAATACACGGCATCAAAAGGGAAGAAACCACAAAACTATGATGAAAAGTTAAAATAGAGGACAATGATGAAAAAGATGACAACCAAAGATCATCAGCAAGAAAGAAGTTGCTGCAGACAGTGCAAGATCATTGACTTTGTGCTATTGTGTACCTAGAAAGCTAAGTACTTATTTTAGGCTAATCAGGCCAGAAATGTATGAGATCTTGTGGTGAAATATAGTGACCATTAAGATATTGTACTTTGCATGAGCAATTGTGGTAAGTACCAGTATCTCTCTCTCTCTCTCTCTCTCTCTCTCTCTCTCTCTCTCTCTCTCTCTCTCACACACACACACACACACACACATCATACTGTTATTACGATTGCAGCCTTGCAGAGGAGCATCATGTGGCACAGATGTCCAAAGCGATGATGGAAATTTTTGATTAAGGAATATTGTCATTGGTTGCTCAAAACAGTTACGATTGTCCAATTGTTATCACATTCCTTATGCTTACAGGTGAATCTCAAAGCGTTCATGTTCGCATATTCTACTTCTAGTTCAAATCCCAGTTGTGACTGACTGACCAGATCATGTAATAAATATTATGTTAAAAGATATTTCAACAAAAAATCAGTCAGTTTTGCAGTCAAAAAAAACCTCCTAGTGGTATATTACTTCAGCTCAGTTAGAGCCATTCTAAGGTGGAAAATAGAAATTAAGTTTTATGCCAATAAAGTGAAGGGCGTTAAAATAGTTAGAGCCATTCAAGATTGGGACATGTCGTTAAAACTGCCATCACAGATAAAGGAGGATATGATCATAACAAATTACCAACCTGTATGGATATTGAGCAGAATTCTACAGCTTCCTGGATGATGCAAAAAAAAAAAGGGGGAGAAAAAAGATATCAGATAACCACAGCATGTGAATGAGAAGCCAAGAAAGACAAACCATACCAGGATGCACACCTGAGCTAACCCAGTAAAAACTGCAGGTTCCAAACAATGATATAACTTTGATAGGCATGATACTGTTCTCTCCAGTGGAGGATACCAGGTTTTGAAAATATCAGAGTTATCATCAACCTGTAGTTGAAAGATAAACAACATGTGATTGCCATGCTTGATTTAAGGATCCTAGAATCATTGAGCAATATGAAAACTACCCATGGAATATAAGAAATCAATACAACCATACAGCACTTATTCTACTCAAGGCTTAGAGAAAAGCAAAGAGATACAATTCTCAAAAGTTGAACCAACTTGTACCCAATAGATGTATACATATAAAGTACATGAACGGTCAGATATATACAGAAGAACATAATATAACAAAAAGTTGGCAGAAACCATTTAGAGGAAAAGTACGACACAAGCAAGTCACTCACGGTAGCATCTGAGGTTGTCTCAATGGATGTCTCCAGTCTAGCAGGGTAATCCAGATCTTCTTCGGAAGGACGGTAATTAGCAATCTGCTACAAGAATACATGATCAATATGAAAGAAAAGCAGTTGACTGAGAGAGAGGACATTAGACATTAAGCAGTAGAGCATCTGAAAGATTCAGTAGCTATTTTCTGGTTGCATTTCATCAGATATAATATTGAAATCTGCTTGCTACAGTCAGTGTTTTATTTTCTATCAGATAAATGCACGTTAAGCATGTAGAAAGAATCTTTTGCATTTGGACCTAGCAAACATAATTAATTTACATCTATACAAGCATGCCACACTCTCCCGGTATGCGTAAGTCACAGGCTTCACACACACCAGCATTTATATGTTCACCAAATGTCGGGATTTACTTTGGTCCACCACAACACCACAATGTCATTTTCTAGGTCAAATCACCAAAACTTTAGATGAAACCCAAGAACGTCAGGCAAATAATTTGAGACCCATAAGTAGGCGCCATTGTTGGGTCGGTGGGTTCTGGAGCCAATTAAAATAGATGATTTAGGTTTGGACTTCTTATCACCCAGTAACTCGTACCCAAATCCATCTTCTAAGAAAGAGGGCATTACAAACCCAAATCTAGAAGGGAGTTCCCTTGCTTCCCAATCAAACCCAAATCTGGAGAGGAGAGAGGGCATTTCCACTTATTTTTCAATTTCACCCCATGAACTTGAGCCGCATTCCTTCACTGACCATAGGCTATGTTGCCTACTTATGCCCCCCCAACCACGTTCTTTTTGTTATCTTTTTCATTTTCATTTCATTTTTCCTTTTCCTTTATATTTTGATGTGTGCTTTAGTAATGAAGCTGCAGGACTTTCAATCCAAGCATCCCTTCAGGTCACTATCATTCTCTCTTTCTGCCTTTTGAGAAGACAATTTGGAAACGAATAGGATAGGGAAATAAGGGAGTGGGAGAGGGTGCGTTGGAAGGGTAGAGTTAGATAAAAATTGATAGAAGCCTCTCTCTTTCTCTCTCTCGCTAAACGTACTCGCTCAAATGAGCCTTAGTCTACTTGGATTACTCAACCCTAAAACCTTTATCCAACCTAACTTGAAGTTAGGATCCAGGATTCCTGACCCGAAATGAGGACAGAGACAATCTAAATCCCAACCTCATCCAAACCCAAAGCCGGGTCAGGTAGGCAGGATTGCAGATTGGTAAGGCTAGACTTGCACCACTACCTAAAATTTGCTGGTTTACATTAGTGTTAACAATAAACTATGACATACATAGAGAGTTAATGTTGATACATAGACAATGGTATTTATCTTGGCCAATTCACATTATGTGCTTATGGCAACTAGCATATACCAGTCACTACTTCAAATGATTATACTCCATGCATAAATTAACGGGTTCTGTTGTCAGCCATCTACTTTACCACCGATATTGCAAATAACAACCACAAAATAAGATTGATCACATTAACATTAATGAACAATCACCTAAAAATTTTGTCTGGATATTTTCTTACACTTCAAATCTTATCAAAAGGAATTTAAAACCAAGGTTTCAAATATTGACATATTCTGATATTTATCAACAATATCGTGTTTTACATAGAGATGATAATACCCAATAAAATCAGCCAATATTGTGTATATTGCTGATAGTAATGGCCGATATTGATGATACCAATACTATAAACCATCAGCTCGTACTCCTATCGAGATGTTAAACCTTGTTAAAACCCGACAATCATCAAATACGAGACACATCAAAACTATAAAAGGACAAACGAAACAAAGGAGAGTACAGATGAAACAAACGGAAGTTGCGCTTCACATAAGACCCCATTTGAGATTCATCATTGAAACAAAAAGGATTATGTTCCGAAAAGATGTGCTCCATTTATTTTAGATTCTCTGGTGATGAAGGTTTATCTCTATTTAGTATCTACAATGATTATATAATAACTTACCTCTATTATATTAAAAAAACACCAAGTTGTATTGTTGGTAATAGTAGACGAAAAGAAAATATTTCTATGGCAAATGGAACATGTAACAAGTGAAGCATGAAAAAGAAACTGCATTGCCTAAAATTAAAGAAATTCTGAAGGGAATACCTGATCACGAATGTGCGTGCGAGCACAAAATGTCAATCTCTCATGAATGTCTGCTAGAATTCTTTGTAGGGTGGGCCTCAATCCAGCAAGTGACTCACTATGTCTACCAAGCTGTTCCCCTAGAACTTCTACTTTCAGTATATCAGCAAGTTCACATAGAGCATCAAGATTTGCTTCATGTATCAGTTTAGGGCGTAACGTATCGTACAAGTATGTGCACCTTCAAGTAGGAACATATTAAATCATTAAGTAATCATATAATACAACAGCATCCCAGGAAGTTCTTAAAGCTTTCAAAGAATGTCCAAATCCTCTAATAACAATGGACATTCACAAGGTTTGGAGAAGAAAGAGCAAAATCATGAGAATGAAGAAGAAAACCTCTAATAAAACCCTCCCCCCTTCCACCCACCCCCCCAAAAAAAGAAGCATGTATAACCTCTCAAAATGGCAGAATATTCATATCTACACATTTATTATCAACGACAAAGAGCGTTGACTGAACTACTTTGTCCAATCTACAACATAGGAAAATGTTTCATGCCATTTACAGAACAAAAACATCAAAACTGAAGCAAGCATCATGAACTAAATAAATTCTCCATACAAGAGAATGTCTAAAGGACAAACTACTTTTTACCAATAGTTTAGATAACCAGGTTAATTTCAAATAGAACCACAGAACATTGATCCAATTTGATTAACAATACAGTAGAGAAAGGCTAGTTTTTTTAGACAATCATCTTGATGTAGGCTTTTCCCATTAAAGTGGAAATGAGCAATTGCACACAGCTCCATAATTGACAGAATTTTACAATCAGTTGTCAGCCCACCATGTAAGAAAGAGACCAATGAGCCAAATGAAGGACATTGTCCTTGAGCATTCATAATGTTAACAAAGTAAACTTCATATGGAACAAAAAAAGACAATCTGATGAATGAAAGCAACAGAAAGAAACAGCCAAAAAAGGTGCAGTGATATAAAGTTTTCCTTAGATAAGTTTCAGTCAAGGTGGACGAAAAATGCAACACAGAGATGGGCACCATAACTTACAAAGGGTCTATTAAAGGAGCCAAACTGGAGACTTCCTTTGAAGAAAACGGGAAAAAGTGATCAAAAAGTTGATGTTCAAGCTGACAGACCTGAAAACGAAAGTAGTGTCAGCAAATAATGTTTTAAAAGAAAAAAAATAAAAGGTAAATATTACCAGAACTTGAGATAACGCACATCACCACCTGCCCTCCCCTTTTTGCCCCAAACACATGCCCACACGCCACACAGACAACATGCTCAACTGATACCAAAATTCTCAAACCACTACAAGGATTGAGTCCTTCCATGAAGGGAGAGTTCTTTCCTAGAGTAAAAACAATAATATCTGTGTGTGCGGCAATGAACAACCAAACTCTCTTACACACGCACAGACGAATAGAAAAACCTCAAAAAAGAAAAAACACAAATAGAATGAAAGCGTGTAGCTTGTACTTTAGTTGTCATGTGAAAGACAGATCAACATACATCAGAGGTCAAAAGTAACCTTGCAGTTTCCATACGGAGCTTGGGCCTTCTACAGTTATATATAACAGAATAAACCACAAAATAGAAGGAAATGTCATGAAGTCCACTCTACACTACCATTCCCACAATCAAGTCTTCTTCTTCAAACACATTCCTTTAGGTCAAAGAGGTTTTTTTCTTTAAAGATGTTTTTCCCCCTTGCCAATCTCAAACAGAAGCCCTACTGTCCTATACCCATCTGTGATAACTGCTTTAAGCTTGCATGATTTAGTTATGCTGATGAGGTATCATCTACTATAAGCCTCTCATCCTCCAGTGTCCAGAGAATCTAAAGCCTCTACAGGAACAGCCCACTGCAAGGTTAACTGCAGAAAAAAGAAAAGTCTCTGCAGGGAAAAAAGAAGAAGAAGCTGGCACAGCAACATCCGCAGCTGATAATCCGCCAAAACAAAGAGCTGGCTGTTCAAAACTGTCAGCACTGGCTGAAGGTCTGTGACTGCCTCGACAGATCAAACCTTACATACTAGTTGGAACAAATAATAACATGTAACAACTCAACTAAATGAGAAGCTCCAACTCAGTTATAGGTAGAATCTGCATTATATTTCAATTTTAAATGTCTTTTGAATTTTTCTTATTTAAGCTTTTAGAGATCTTGTGAAGAAAATTTTGGAATATTTAGATGATGGGATACATTTAGCCTTTTTAGGAAGAAAGGAAATCCTTATTTTGTTTGAAGTATTTATCATCTGGATCAACAGGCTTCTTCTCTATTATTATTGCATTTTCTCTAATTTGTATAACTGTTCCTTGTTAGCTTTGGTTGCAATTGTTCTAAACAGAGATGACTTGTTCAACTGTTGATCCAGACTCTGGAAGAACTCTTCATCTCGTGTTCCATCCAGCACTCGCTTTTTTCAGTCCCTCCCACTGTTCTAAAAATCGGATTAATCGGCCGATTAATCCTATTCGGTGACAGCCCGCTTAATATTACATTAATCGCTCTGATTATGCGCTCGGGCGATTAATCGGGTCCAAAACGATTAATCCCCGATTAATCCCCGATTAATCCGATTAATCCCCGATTAATTACTTAGGTATTTCATATGTTTTTTATTTGGATCGCTAAGTAGTTTATGTTGTAATATTGATGATTTGATTATGATCTTTTATTAAATAGTAGATGAATTATTATTTATTAAATAGTAGATGAATTATGATATTCTATTATTGTATTTTGCATAAAGTAATACTTATATTTTATTATTTTTGATTATTTTTCAAATTAACTTATTTAGCAATATTTCTCCATCATTCTTTAGAGTTCATTATTTTGATTGATAAATTGACTAATTTTTTTATTTAACTTATTTTGAAGTAAGTTCTTTGATTTATATTTATGTTGCAAAATTTGAAATCTTGAATTACTAATGTGAAGAGATAAGTTCTTTTACTTCTTTTTTTTTTACTAATTATTCATATTGTCTTGTTCATCATATCATGGTTTATAACTTCACATCTAGATATTGTCTTGTATAATATTTAGGTATTTTCAATAATTAACTGTATATATTCATATGTAGTTGTGTATAAATATAATTAAATATATTAAATTTTTCAAAAACGATTAATCTCGATTAATCTCCGATTAATCCGATTAATCATTATTCAGTGTTGGACCGCACGAATAATGAAACCGATTTTTAGAACACTGGTCCCTCCCATTTGGAAGAGACCTCACTAGCCTATATGTTGAGCATGATAGAGATTAAAGTTCCCACATATATAAGCTTCAAGTTCTCACAGAAATTCTAACTCATTTTTTCTAAAATCTCGAACTTTACATGAAATTCAAAACCTACTGTAACGAATGAGCTTTCAGTTGTATAACACTGTGAGTCATTTGAAACCCATGTTTCCTATGTAGCAGGGACACTTTTATCATGAAGCTGTATCCGTGCCCGATCGGCCAGGCACAGATGCTTTCTAGACATTCCTTGGTCACATGGTAGACATTTCTCAAACGTGCTGTCAATTACATATCTTTTAGTTCACGACACTTGTCAGGCATTTGTACATTCCCTACATTTCTTATCCACTTCTTTGATCATGTTACATGTTTGAAATGTTTATTTACTTTAATTATATACCAAAAATTATAATTTAGTGAAGAAAAGGCCAACAAAATATTGACTTGTATAAAACTAAGATAAGTTTAGACATATTTTGATATAAGAAGTGAGCTACTATATAAACGCCGAAGAGCCAAGAACTATTCCTTTTGCAAAGTTGTAAATATGCATGATATGTTGTGAATTTGTAATTGTTGTATTGTATGTTATTATGCTATTAGAAATGTGTCTCGACTTTCGGATGCATGGACATGTCTATCTATGTATATACATATGCTCATTCTTTATTATTTATATACACCTAGACTCATTTCACAAGTCCATGTGTCCTACTTTTCAAGAAATTGATTTGATGTGTGTTCATTGTGTGTCTGTCTTCAATTCCAGTCATTAAGTTCAGACTACATTCAACTTCCACATATCGAACAAGTAATATCGATACTATACAGATTCAGGTTGAAGGCAGAATTATAAGCTTATTATCATTCTTGATTTTCTAGCAAAAGTAAGAATGCACTAATAAGAACACATGTCGCGTGTGTCATTCCACATAATTAGAAATTTTCAGCTAGCCTTCTATCAAGTAATTACCTAACAGAAAACTACACAAAGTTATTATATACAAATTAACCTTGTTCCTCTATTTAAAGTAAATTTGTAATAACTGCTTCAAAGAAAGAATACAAGATTTCTGCATTTTCTATTCAGTACAAAGGTAAGCACTCTGTCAGATAGATTTGAATATTGAGTCACCTGCATCAGGTATGCACAACCAGACCGTGTCAATGATGGCAATGCCTCTTTCCTTGAAAACTCAGTGATCCGGTGCTGCACTATGCTTTTTATCTGGATAGATTTTGAAAATTATTCAAGAAAAAAGAAATTAGGTAAACCAGAAAAGAAATGGACTTGACCACTAAAAACAATGAATCACATATCAACAAAATTCACCAAGGATAGTCTCTGTTCACAATACAGTCTGTGGCACTCTGAAAGAATCTGGACATATTCTTTCCTTGAAGACCTACTTTCAATTTCTTCTAGTACAGGTTTGAGCTGCAAATTATAAATTCATTAAAATATATCTCATCTCTGCCATAGATAAAATTATTAAGCAAATGCAGGGAAGATCCGCATAATACGAAAGAATTTCTTAGTTCATCTTTTATGCATTTCATGTCTAATACTGGAATTAGTCACCAAACATCTTGTCTTTACACTCCACAACATAAGAAGGTGACTGAACATAAAAATCGTCACTTGCTTGAGGTGACACGAATTTTGTTAATTGACATGAATGTTCCTAAACACTTTTGGGGGTGCAGTTATTACAGCTTGCTATCTGAATAACCGCATGCATTCTACAATTGTTGATGGTTAGATACTATATTCTGTTCTTTATCACAACATGACTTATTTTCTTTACCTCCTAGAATTTTCAGTTGTACATGTTTTATCCATGATTATAGTACCAATCGCACTAAACTGGATCCTAAAGCTTTCAAATATCTTTTTGGGGTATTCTAGAGGTCAAAAAGGATATAGATGCTACTGTCTCGCTTTGCATAAGTTTGTGATTTTTGCAGATGTTACATTTTTCAAGTCCAATAACATACTTTGATAAAGAGACCTCCAAGAATACATCGTTAGAATCAGAGACATTTCATGTCTTTTTTAGAAAACTCATCATCTTCATATGTCAATGTGGATCAATGCCTCAGAGATACAGACAAGTGTATACTAGATGCGTCAAATCCACTATCGATGTGCCAGTTGTCCCTGTATCTCTGATCACTGACACGGTATCAAGTGAGAATGTTGTTATTCCTTCTCTTTCTGTTCACACTAATTTTTCTGTTGATGTTGATTCTCAATCTGATCCTAATATCCCCATTGCTCGTTGTAAAGAAGAAAAGAGTTGCACTCTACATCCACTGCATAACTTCTTGATTCTTGTCTTATGCACATCTTTTCACACAATATTATGCTTTTGTTTTATCTGTTGATTCTCATTCTATTCCCAAGTTTGTTTCAGATGTCATGTCAAATCCAGGTTGGCGGGCAGTGATAAAAGATGAGTTACATGCCTTTGAGCAAAATAAGACCAGGAACTAGTTCCACTTCCAGCTGAGAAGAAGGCAGTTGGATGCCGATGAGTATATACCGTCAAACTGAACCCTGATGAAACTTTAGCTCGTCTTAAGGCTCGCTTGGTGGCGAAAGGATACTCCCAGACATATGGTGTAGATTGTCAGGACACATTTTCTCCAGTAGCAAAGATGGCTTCAGTACGGTTGCTTATTTCACTTGCTGCTACACATCATTGAACGCTACACCGGTTAGATATTAAGAATGTAGTCCTTCGTGAGAAAGTTTATATGGAGCAAGCACCTCAGTTTGTTGCTCAAGGGGAGTGTGACAAAGCTTATGGCCTGTAAAAGTCACTTTACGGCTTGAAACAATTCCCTCGAGCCTGATTTGGGAGATTTGGTTCTGTCATTCAGGAGTTTGATCTTCATCGTTCTCAAAAGTTCCAAGGATCACTCGGTTTTCTTTTGCATTCATCAAGGGAAACGTGTTCTCTTAGTGGTCTGCGTGTATGATTATAGGAGATGATGTTAAAGAGATTAGTGCCTTAAAATCACATTTACAGCAGAAGTTTCAGACCAAAGATCTGAGCCACTACGAAAATTTTTAAGGATTGAGGTAGTTAGATCTAAGAAGGGGATCTCACTTTTTCAACGGAAGAATGTGTTGGATATGTTATTAGAAGCAGGTACGCTCGAATGTAAAGTTGTGAATAACTCAGCCAAATATTGTGTATTCGATAAGTATTGTGAGCCAGTTCATCTCAGTCCCACAAACGAGTCACTGGATGATGTGGTCATGATATTATGATATCTAAAGAGTGCTCCAGGAGGACTTCTGTATTCAGATTGCGATCATAACCACGTAGCTAGCTTCTCAAATGCAGATAGGGCAAATTGTACAATCGACGGGAGGTCTATTACAGGATATTGTGTCTTTGTTGGAGGGAATCTTATATCGTGAAATAGTAAAAAGCAGGCCATAGTCTCTAGATCAAGTGCAGAGTCAGAATATGCCCCTGATCTTACATGTGAGCCTGTGTGGATACAAGATATTCTGACCGAGATGGGTTTTTTGCCCAAGACTCCGATGAGGCTATATTTTGATAACAAGTCGGCTATTTACATTGTACAAAAAAATGTGTTTCATGATAAGACGAAGCATATTGAAGTAGATTGTCATGTGGTACGGAGAAAGTATGATGCTGGTATTACTGAGCCAAAGCATGCGTCCTCTACCAATTAGCTTGTGAAATTGTTGACTAAGCTACTTGGGAGATCTTAGATGCAGTTCATTTGTGATAAGCTGAGCATGTACAATGTATATGCTCCAGCTTTAGGGAGTGTTATGAATCATTATAATAATAAAAAGATGAGATAGAGGGATAACCATGTATCTAATTCTCCCAATTCATCTCTAACCCTAACCCTAACTCTGATTATCACTAAGATTTGATTTTTCATAATTAAAAGGAATCAGATAAGCACCCATAGTAATGGAAGGCGGCGGACTGCAAGCGCCTCATCATGGTATGAGTGGATCAGGGCATGCAGGACACGGCGATTATTATAAATTCATGAATTTGAGATGATGTAATACACTCTTTCCCGTAACTTCTCATACCAGACCAAACCACTTAAAACGCAAATAGGGAACTATACTCACTTCAAATTAGTTGAAAGTTAGCTGGTTTTTTATACTCCTGATAATTAAAAAGAAAAGGAGTGAAAATAATCTGTTAAAGAAACAAAGGGACCATACCTCACTCGCTGCAGCCTTAAAGCGGACATAGATAACAGATGCTTCAACACTCTCTGAGAAAGAGGTTTTGCTTGAACCACTGTCTCGAATAGCAGCTTGCACCTGAAAAAGAGCAGTAACATTATACATTAAATTGTGGATTTAAACTAACTTTTATTTCCTCCTAAATGGTGCAT
Organism: Agave tequilana; assembly: GCA_038442645.1. Classification (NCBI taxonomy): domain Eukaryota; kingdom Viridiplantae; phylum Streptophyta; class Magnoliopsida; order Asparagales; family Asparagaceae; genus Agave; species Agave tequilana. Next base: position 75,636 of record JAVJIF010032406.1, on the reverse strand, counting down.
GCCAAATTGTATTTAAAATTTTACCTGGAAAGAAGCGCCTTTCAAAACTGAAAGCACATGGGATCGAATCATACCCAATGCTCGAGACTAAACAAAAGGGACAGAAAAGAAAAAAAGAACAGAAAACCTGTTTAGTGTTTCAGTTCTTGGGCAGAACAGATTGTTCTACTGTATTAGGAACAGCCTACCATACATTAAAGATAATACTCAAATACCTGTAGTTGCCGAAACTTAACCAAATAAACACCAGATTCTGCATATTGTGGGTTGCCTTCAACATACCTAGGCTTCCCTCCACAAAAGATAACTCAATTAAAGTTTGCATCTCCTTAAAGATACAGATCTTAATGAAACAAATAGAGACTGGAAAATAGAACAGAAGTGATGGAGATAAATCTTACGAGATACAGTCATCAAGCCGTTTCAGCAAAGGAAGGAACTGTTCATTCCCAATGTTCATATTTGTAGAATAGAAATTGGTAGAAACCTATACACAAGCATTTAAGAACAGAACATCAAACATAGGAGGAAAGAAAAATATATCTGCTTGCAACATAATGGTAAATCGGCCAAAAGCAATCAGGATGACACTGCAGATGCATGATTTATGCTGCCCGTTATTGCTTAGCAAACTCATCATTGCCCACAAAGTCGGTGCATACTTAGAAATGTTGTAGCAGGTGACGAATATCTACCAACCCACCCCCCACTCCCACACAACGCCCATCAAAAAAAAAAGGGAAAAGGAAAAAGAAAAGGAAGGGAGAAGAAGCATCATTGATAAGCAATAACATCCTAGAGAATTAAAAGATAAATCTTTCCAGTGTGCCTGGAAGGTATCATCTCAACGACTGAATATGCAACAACTAAAGGGAAAAAATGAGTTGTGTGTTATGCTATATCAAACAACTAGCATAAGGCTTTAATACAAAAAACAATGTCACAGAGGTCAAATACAATCCTGTACATCTTAATTGAAGGTAAAGTGACTAGCAAACTAATGTGAGATCAAATTGTTTGTTTCAGGTATTTGTAGTCTCTTTGGAGTAGACTGTCCCACATTTTGTAGGGCTCAACTCCTCCATTGAATTAGTAACTACCATATCCTTCTTCGGAGCCTTAATCCAAGAATGTTTAGGCATAACCCGAGTCACATCAACCCCATAAACTTGATCCTATGATGCCCAATTGGGGCATTTTCATCAGTCTCTATAGCACATTTCCATAGTTCCAGACCAATTCTAGCAGTTCTCCACATCTTTACCTTAACTGAAATTACCTCCCTAAGTTCTCATTCCACCATTTAGAACATTGTCAATCATCAACATCGACATTCTCATTTCAGGTGGCATGTTGTTCCTTAATAGCCCAACATTGGGAATATAAAGCATGGATTATCTTGCACATCTTATAAATATTTTAATAAGTAGATTTGTTTAACTTACTCACACTTAAAGAGTTTTTCCCTTCAGTTAAGCTAGGATTGAATAGATCTTACTATCTAGTTTAGTTAACTGTGAGTCTATAGTTATATGTAAGTTAAGTGATTCCCCATGAGTTGAAATCAGTTACTGTTTTGGGTTTTAAACGGGTTGCCAATAACTAACTTTTGTTATAGGAAAGCAAGAGCTCAGTCATGTCTTATCCTGTTACAGCCTAAATAAAGGTTGGATAAGATGGAAAAATTAGTGAAAAAGTGAATGAATGATGAGTTTAAGGTTGATGATCTTGATATCTTCTCTTTTCTCTTTGGGTTGCATCATTTACCGGTAGAAGATAGTGTGCAATCTATTTCTCTGACATCTCCTCTCTACCACAATGTCTCTCTTGATGCCACATGGAAATCCTCCACTCTCTTTTACTTTCCAGCATGGTGATTGAGATTGATAGCAACTAAGTCAAAATTAAAATGGATTGGTGATCAAATTTCTACCCTTGAGACTTGAGGAATGCTACTCATTCTTTTTGTCTAGGTTGAGAAGGCCGTCACGTTTTGTCATCTTTGTCTTTCCAAGATTCCACCATTGTTTCCACCACCAAAGTTGAACTCCACGAACTTCACAGCCGCCACTGCCGATGTATGCTACCATTTAAGTTGAGAAGATTAAGATTTAAGTGGAATCAGGCTGATGATTATCTAGAGTCATTTCAAGACCATTATAACAGACACTGAAACTTCCACCTGCATTTGTGGATAAATCTGATGTGGATTTCGTTTTTTTGATTCCAAATGTAGCTCCTGCTCTTCACTGACAGATCTAAAGCTTTCTTGCCACTTTAACCAATCCGTTACCTTCACCAAACTTCCAACAACTTGTTCCCGCCATGAGAGGGATATTCATCTGCATTTATCATCATCTGTGATGGCTGAACCATGGAGTGAAGAAGCAAAAGGTTGGAAAATGAACTCATGGGCAAGTGATGAAGGAGCAGAAGCAAAATTGGAATTGGGTTGAAAAGTTATTTCAGTTTTTACAAATTGTTATTAAGGGTAGTTTAATTTACTCAAATTTAGGAATCTTTTCTTGTATTTAAGATAGGATTAGATAGATCTTAACAGCTGATTTAGTTAGTTAGAGTCCATAATCATGTCATTATGGAATTCCAAGAGTTGAATGCAGTTACTATCTTGGGATTTAAATGAAACAGAAATAACTAAGTTTCGTTATGGAATATCAAGAGTACAGCCATATATTCGTTGGTCATCCTAGCCTTTGTAGGGCTAAATAAAATGCAAAATGGTGAAAAAGTAAATGAAACTTGAGTTAGGCGGAGGCCACGCAATCTTCTCATATTTACATCTCTCTCTCTCTCTCTCTCTCTCTCTCTCTCTCTCTCTCTCTCTCAACTATTCCTTGAAATGTACCTGTATGTAGTGTCGAATCATGGTGGAAGCCTATGATGATAGGTAAGAGATGTGCCCACATACATGTCCTTTAATCGCATAAATATAATCCATGCAATCAGTTCCTTTACTAAAACCCAGAATACCAATCTCCTATGCACCCTATAGTAAGCCTTTTCTAAATTGATGAAAATCATACGCAAATCTCTCTCCAATCTTTATACTAACCATCTCAGTCACTACGCTTAGATGGAATTAAAAAACAAATTTATTTTCAAAAGCCAATTTTGGACTGTGCTCATTGGTCTATATCAAAGTTTCATTGTATGCCTCTTTACCTATATTATACTAATGATGAATATAAAAAGTTCCAATCAAAAACAAGAATCCTATAATCGTATTAGTAAAATGATACTAACAAAAAAAAATACTGGACTGTCCAATGAAAGCAATAAAACATGCCAAAAAAAGCATAAGTCCTTATCCCTTTCATTTTAAGCAAAATGCACCCAGATTTGAACCCGCAAACCTTACATTCTCATTATAATACTCCTCTCCAAAATAAAACTCCTTTGTTTCCAATAACTTGAATAAAGTTAATGTTTTGCAGCATGTGTCATAGATTATTCTGAATACTTACTGAAGGTATAAAGTCATCAAAATAGTAAGGCACTTGTGTGCTTAAAAATTTACAGGCCAAATAGAATTTAAAAAATAAGTACTTAAAGGTAAAATAACTTGTAACAAAGGGACAAGCTATCAAACCTTACATTCTCCAATTCATCAAAATAGTTGAGCTTACTTCGAAGTGCCTCCGCAAAATCTATCAATCTCTGCTTTTCAAGCAACTGCACCATGAAAATGGAAGCAAAATAACCACATTAACAAATTATCATAAAAAAATCTCATGGTAAATCATTATTACTCAATTATATATGCATGGGAACTCGAGAGAGGGAAACATATATAAGACAACCAATAAATTAAATAAGCAACAACCTGACTGCCTCTTAGGGTGTCTGGCAGTTGGAATTTGAATATCAGAAGCAAGTCTAGATTCTATACTGTTTCCAAATACAACAGTGTAGGGGAACATAACATTCCATGATATTCTATGTTTGACAAATAGAAGTAGATGAAGGAACGTGGGATTGTATAAGTGACAAAAATATTTTATTTTTTCATTTTCCTTTCACAACTTTCTGTGTGGGGATGAGAGGAAAATAAGAAGGAAACATAGTAGGGATTCAAAGAGATACTTAAAAATATCAAAATAACCTAGAGCAATTTTCTCACTGTGATTTCCACCTAAGAAGAAAGTTTTTTGGAAACTTGTCCTAAGTGGCAGGTAGGGCCCACATAAGTTAGAAAGTTTAGTTTCCCTTCTATTTTTCGCATTCTGTGTGCCAAACATGCAAAGTAGAGAAATTTGGAGGAATATTCCTTAACATTCTTACTTTCCTCCTCACATTCCATATGCCAAGCAACCCCTCACATGTTTTACATCTTCAAAAAAGTGGGTGAAGTGAAGTATATGTCTATACAAAATGATAGTTTGAACTCTACATCAGATTATTTCACCAAAATGAAATGAATACTGATATTCCAATTTTATGCACATAGCAAAATGAAGTGATGCCAATACATTGCATTTAGGAGATACGAGTGATTGGGTCTGGTGACTCTAGGTTTACTTAAGTAGATTAAGTCCTCTAGTGATGTCTTTGCTCAAATTTTCTGACCCCTTGCATTTTCTTGCATGTTTATGAATCATTCAGTTACTTTTGGTGTTTAAATAGAAAGGTTCAAAAGTTCAATTCTTTGGGGAGGGAGAGTGGGGGCTTAAAACTTGAGATGGCTGAGTAACAAAATGTTGGACTTCAGATCGGGCAACTCTGAGTCTCTGAGTCCTCTCAGGACGTCTTCAGCCAAAGCAAACCCAAGCACAATAAGGGCCCGGTTGGAGGTTGGGATCAAGTGAGAAACTGCAACACTCGGATAAAAGTCCACTAGAATCAAGAGTCTATACATTTGGTCTGAGGCTTCTATTAGAAACCTTAGAAGGAGAAAGAATCTCTTTCCCTATAAGCATGTTTTTAGAAGACAAGAAAGAGCAAGGTGTTGGTTGGGGTTTTCTTCTGCAAAAAAGGGGGGAGCGATTTTTCTCCCACCCTAATATCTCCATAGCCAATCCATCTATAGAAGGAGCCCTTGTGTAACAAATCGTGCTGGTGTGACTCAAGTCTGTATCATCGAAACTAGAAGGATTCAAGCACATTGAAGTACAAGTAAAGTGCACTAACAAATCCTATGGTTTTTTTTTTGACATTCAGATACCTCTAGACTTGACTTTCTTTGATTCCATCACCAATTAGATTTCATTAGCATGTTTGCATGCTTATAAATATATAATCGCAATATTAGGTTACACAATAAACACAGATTTAAGAGAAAATGGACAAGGGAAAGCCACGACCTTACACTATAGTGGGCATTTTTCAACCACTCAGAGGACATTACATAGATGATTAAACGAAATTTACTTCACTATGGTAATGGTAGTGTATAGATAAGAAAGCAAACAAGAAGACAAGAGGACATACCACCGATCACACGCATCGTGCAAGGTTTTAGTTTTTGTAACAACAGTCTGGTGCAGCATTTGTAGTTCATCAAACAAATTGAGGGTATCATCAACCTGCATCAGTGGAAAAAGAAAAGAGGCTTAGTTACACCATCTACAAAAAAAATAAAGAGGTTGAACTAATTCTATGAATTTACTACTCAGAAACAAAAAGATAATTTAAACCTGATTAAGAATTCCATCGCATATCTGTATGCGACCCACCAATGTATTGACATAGAGATTATACTTCTCCTCCGTCTATTATGAAAAAAGATATCACCCAATCTTATTTTACAAATCATGTCAGAAAGTTCTAAAAGTCATTGCAGATCTATAGACAAACCTCTGATTTCATTGCTGATTCCAGATCTGTAAACCATTTGTAGAACTACAAGAAGAAGAAAAGAAAATCAACACAGGCGATTGTTAATCCTCCTTTAATGTTCGGAATCCTATGAACAACTACAGGTTTCCTGAAGGGTGTATGGGAGTAAAAATGAAGTCTTTTCTAAATAATCATTCATAAAAATCCCTAAACAACTGCATGTCTTGATAAATATAAATATTATCTACTCTCATGCTTTCCAAATCAAAAAAAAAAGAATTAAAAGAAAGGGAAAAAAGAACCTGGTGAGTGTTGATCAAAACGGCATCAATAGCAGCAGACTCATCAACTGAAGCATCTGTGGAAACTGAAGCATTATTGTTACTATCCTTTCCTGAAATCTGATCTTGAGACTGAGAACCAAAAACCAAAGTAAAAAAATCAGATCAAAACAAAATCAGCAAGAATACAAGAATCCAATTGTAAATATTATGAGTCGTCACCAGATTTGGAGGGAACGGACGCTCGGCCACGGCATTGGAGAGCGCTGCGATCGCAGCATGTTGCTGATCCGTCAACGGAGCGTTCTGGTGGAGAATCGGAGATGAATTAGAGATCTGTGATCAAAAGACTAGGGTTTTGTGAGGATTTTCGAGTACCTGTTCCCAAGTCGAGGCGAAGTTGTAGCCTCTGGAAACGGCGCCGGATTTGGGGAGGCTGGCCATCGCCATGAACGAGAGGAGAGAGGAGAGAGGGGGTTACAGCAGAGAAGGGGTTACAGATTCATACACAGGCGTGCTCCAGATCTGCGGGTCTTTTTTTGTAATGAACTTATTTTTTGGAAAAAATATTATAAGCCCCTGGGTTTTTTCCCCCTATCCCCTGGTCTTAATTTTGTATGAAAAAACCCCAGATTTAGTTTTGAGTTTCACAAAATCCTTGTATCCACTTTTATTGAATACGAGATACTCTGTATCTTGTTAATCCTCATATCGTCCTTGTGTGTGGGCCTCGCTCTTGCTTCATCAGCGTTGCGTGCGTGGTCACAATAACTATTTCTCTTGCGCTCTAAAGCGTTGTCTCAATAAATTGTCTACTTTTGTATGTTAGTGTCCACATTCCACTGATATCTGATATTGTGTGCAATCTAGAGTAAATATATCTTTTACAGTTGAGTTAAATGCACTATTGTATCAAAAATGACAGCTTATTACTAAAGTGGACATCTTTTAGGGTTTTTGTGCTGTTAGATACACTTATCTTTATATATCTTTATCCTGACTTTAGATACTCTTATCTTTAGTTATTCTTATCTTATCTTATCTTTCTTGTTTTCTTATCTATCTGCTCTGTATGTGTGTGTATATATATTGATGTAATTGCTTTAAGAATAGACATACAAAAATTTCTCTTTCTCCAAATTATCATGGTATAAAAGCCTCTCAATTTTTTCTCTACTGATCGAAGTTCTCTCGGTGTTCTCGAGTCTGCGCTAGGTCACACTTGCATAGTGTGTGACTAGCACTGGACCACTTTTGCCTCATACAACATCAAAGCTTTTCTCGTCGTCCTCGCGCATCCTCCTCTGCCTCAACTAAGACCAAGTCCTCGCTTATCCTCTCGCATCTAGTGATGTCGGCTCCACCTTCACCCGTGTTCCTCCATCCGATCTGAGCCCTCTTGGGCCCTATTTGTTGTGCGCCGAACAACAACCACGTAGAGGAAACCCTAAATCCCAGATGCAAAATAACAGTACCACTAACAGTAAATAACAAACAATCAATGAGAAGAACACAAAATCAGATTTAACGAGGTTCGGCCAATTTCGCCTACGTCCTCGGGGCAAGAAAGAGAGATTTTCTATTGATTTGTGAATCAATACAAGTATTATTGCATTTTCAATAAAGAGAGCTCTACCTCTCTCATATATGATCGGGGCGGAACTAGCACTCGAAAACGTATGTATTATGAAATCAATGAAAAGCTCGTATATGTGCTAATGTTCCCCTCGATACTTTCGTTATAGCATTGGCTCAACGGGTCGAATCCACAGGGACGGGAGGCGATAGAAGCATTAACAGTCTCTATTCACGTTTTATGTTAACAGTTCTTCTTTGTTAAAGAATTAGAAGAAGAAAATGAAAAGGAAAGAAAAGGAAATCAAGCATGTGGTAGGTGGAGAAGGCGATGAAAACGGCGAAGAAAACAAAAGAGAAGTGATTTGGAAAACAAAATAGAAAAGAATATGAAACAAAGGTGAACTAAGAAGGTGGTGAAAACAACAATGAAAATGATAAAAAGAATTGCTTTTTAGAACAAGATAAAAGAAAACTCATGGCTACTAACTATTAATTGCTCAACTAACCATGTTAACCTCTTAGTGATAGTTGTCTCACATGGATCCTCGGCCATCACTAATCCTTGGCTTCAAGAGACGATACAGAGCATAGCCCATAAGATTGATCTTTCTACATTCAAACAACACATCCATACCACTAACAAGTTGCAAGCTACTTATTAATCATCAAAACCGATTAGAGGTGAGCATGAAATAAGAAGACATTGCAAGTTAGCAAATTAGTGGGTTAGGTGTTAGAATGTTAGAATCCATCATCATGAGCCATCAATGGCTCTTGCAAGAGCAAGGCCTTGTGAGGCTATTAGATTCATGTGGATTATCAAGTAAGTGGTTAGATAGTTAGTGGTTAGTAGTTAGATTGCCATGAGAAGAAAAGAAGTTAGCCAAGCATCATGTAGAAGATGGAGAAGATTACATCGGAGAAGAAAGGAGGCACATTTACATAGATTGTCACCATCTATTACATCAATCCCTCTCTATCTCTCTCTGAATCTCTCAGCCCTACTACAAGATCTAAAAAGAAAAGAAAATACAAAAGAAATGAAATGAAGAACACCTACCTACAATACACTAAAACATAGAAACCCTAACCTAAAATAAAAAACTACTCCTAAAATCAAAAACTGCTTGCGCTTTGGCCAACTACAGGGCTATTTATAGGCAAAGGAGGATTCTGGAAGACGAGACGGGGCCACGCGTCGAAAATCGACGCGTGGCCCCACCATTGGGCCGCGAATCCGCGGCTATAGCCGCGGATCCGCGGCCAAACCAGGGAGTTAACTCCCTAGTTTTGGTGCGGGGACGCGTCAGACTTCGAGGATCTTCCTGGTATATCCTTTTTCTGGTAATTTCACCCGAATATTCGTCTGACGTGAGCAAAGGTCTAGGTTCGACGTATCTTCTAGATGTTCCCTTGCTTGGCCTCCACGAAATGCGAAATTAATTACCCTAAAATGGAATTAATTAAGCTCTTATTACTCCTTTGCCCTTGAACTCTTGATTTACCTGCAAGAGAGACCTAAACACGGTTTAGCCCGACATTTTATTCATAAATCGGTGGGAAAATGCGATATAAAAATGCAGAATTATAGACTAAACACACCCCCACACTTATCTTTTGCTCGTCCCGAGCAAAAACAAGAAGAGAAAAACTATACTACAAAGGTTATTACACCACTTTCGCAGGTGACGCGATTGCACTGAGCGTGTGCAACAAGCCGTTAAACCTCTAGGTTACCCCTAGAGGAGGAGTGATGTCTCCTGAGGGTTTTTAGCGGATTGCACCCACAAAATCCATAAAGAAAGAAGATAAATGTTAGTATTTTGAAACACATTTTGAAAGAGAGACGAGTTTATGAAATATTTTTGCAAAATATAAGCGATCTAAGGTCATAAGTCCACCAAAAATCATTCTTCCTTAAACTTAGTCTCTATGCAAGATCTTGTCTTCAATTAAGGTAAGAATTAAAAATTAGATTGAATATTTATCTTTCATAAAACCTAGATAATATGCACTTTGTGATAGTGAAAATTTCTAGGATTTCAACTCTAACCATCAAGTCATTTATTTATATATATATATATATATATATATATATATATATATATATAATATATATATATATATATATATATATATATATATATATATTATATTTTTTCTTTTTTCTTCCCTTAGTTTTCTTAGGCTTTCTAGTTCACCCATGTAGTGAGCCTATAACCGATGACTCCCAGACCAGACGGTTTTAGGGCACCAGATGAGAAAACATCCCTCGAGTTTAAGGACTCGAGTAAACAAGACCACAAAACTAAGGGGGATTATTTATTTCTTTTGACCACCGTTAGGCGTGAATAATCATGCTTCTTGAGGCATAGTTATCCAGCTTAATAAGTGTTGATTTTTTTTAGTTATATTTTTCTTTTTATTTATGGCATTTTAGGTCTTTGTTTCCATCCCAAAAATGTGTAAGTGTGATGTGCATACTATCTAAGGCAAAAATTTTCAAGATAAAATTATCTCTCCAATTTATCTTACTTAGCCTATAATTTTAAACAAGATCTATTATTTCAACTAGGTTTAAGATGTCACAATTAAGGCTTCCTTAATTTCTAAGATCATCTTAATATTGACACTTTAAAAAAAAACAAGATTCTGACTGGCCTGAACAATGTCTAAACTTGTTGACATTTACAAAAGACAAGTGACAGACAAGCTGACAGCCAGTTCTGTACTTGTTGACATTTACAAAAGACAAGTGACAGATAAGCTGACGACCAGTTTTCACTCATCTCCGAGGGACAAGGAAGCAACTTGGACTCTACTGATCCAGTGAAGCAGGCAGTAAGCCCAGATTGTCTCTAAACAGACCTCAGCAGGTCTAAAATGCTAGCACTTAGCATCACATGAGCCCAAAGGGACAGCCTCGCTTGAGAGGCTAAGATCATCCAACTTCGCCTTGAAGCCATTCACAGCTCCGCCAGGAAGCTAACTTATAGCTTCGCCTGAAGTGCTCAGTTAACTCCGCAGAGAGAGTTAGCTTCGCTCATACACGCAACCGCGTAGAAGGATGTTCGGTAGCTTCGCCACAGACGATATCTAGCTCCGCTGAAGAGCTGTCTTCTGACTTCGCCACATGCGCCTTCCAGCTCCGCTGCGAGCTCGATGCGGGCAGCGCCACTGCGGGTCTGCTATGGTCAACCTTTGACCAATTAAATTTCCAGATGAAATCAAATCTAATCAGGATTGAGATCAAATCCAATCAAGATCAAATCTGAGATCAAATTTGGCAGTTGATTGCCATAATCTCTTGACTCTCCTAAAACGAGTAAGAGGATCAGGGGAAATCTTCCAACTATATGGAAAGGATCAAAACAGATCAAGAGGATCAACCGACCTGCTACTTCTAGCTTCGCAGAAGCTGATCCTAGCCTCGCAGCAGGGCTACTTTTCATATTTAAACAGATTTGATTCAATCTGTTTCCAGATTTTCAAGAGACGATTATACCCTTGTTCTCCCTATAAATAGCCCACCAGGGGCACAAGGACTGAGGGGAGAGCGCGAAAGGACCTCCAGAAGAAGAGATCTCCCACACACATTCCAGAGAGAACTTCACGAGAAGAGACGGTAGACTTCTCGAGAGGACGCACCGCGCGTACAAACAGAGATCTAGTCTCTTGCTTCCAAGGATTCAGAGACTCTAGAGAACTGTTTCTCTAATCAGGGTGCTGATACCCTAATACCTTCCTTCCTCTCAAGGAATCTCCAGAACCAGGCGAGAAGGAATTCCTAAGATAAGGCGGTTTTGAGAAGCAACAATAAGGTTCTACCAACTTTTCGTTCTCCGATTCCCCGAACCAGGCGAGAAGGGAATCTCATCGCTCGCATCGTCAAAGGGACAAAGTGATCGCGCGCTGACCAGACTCCTATCGGCACACTTCTCCAAAATCTCCGAGGAGATCTACTTGTAATCTTTTGTGTTACTTGTAATTTAGCTCCTCGACCCTTATTTGTAAGTTTTCCCCTTTGCAAAATCAATGGAAAACAAGATGGCGACTCCGCTGGGGAAAACTTACAAATGAGGGTCGAGGAGCTAAATTACAAGTAACACAAAAGATTACAAGTAGATCTTCTCGGAGATTCTGGAGAAGTGTGCCGATAGGAGTCTGGTCAGCGCGCGATCACTTTGTCCCTTTGACGATGCGAGCGATGAGATTCCCTTCTCGTCTGGTTCGGGGAATCGGAGAACGAAAGGTTGGTAGAACCTTATTGTTGCTTCTCAAAACCGCCTTATCTTAGGAATTCCTTCTCGCCTGGTTCCGGAGATTCCTTGAGAGGAAGGAAGGTATTAGGGTATCAGCACCCTGATTAGAGAAGCAGTTCTCTAGAGTCTCTGAATTCTTGGAAGTAAGAGACTAGATCTCTATTTGTGCGCGCGGTGCGTCCTCTCGAGAAGTCTGCCGTATCTTCTCGTGAAGTTCTCTGTGGAACGTGTGTGGGAGCTCTCTTCTTCTGGAGGTCCTTTCGCGCTCTCCCCTCAGTCTTTGTGCCCCTGGTGGGCTATTTATAGGGAGAGCAATGGTATAATCGTCCCTTGAAAATCTGGAAACAGATTGAATCAAATCTGTTTAAATCTGGAAAGTAGCCCTGCTGCGAGGCTAGGATCAGCTTCTGCGAAGCTAGAAGTAGCAGGTCGGTTGATCCTCTTGATCTGTTTTGATCCTTTCCATATAGTTGGAAGATTTTCCCTGATCCTCTTACTCGTTTTAGGAGAGTCAAGAGATTATGGCAATCAACTGCCAAATTTGATCTCAGATTTGATCTTGATTGGATTTGATCTCAATCCTGATTAGATTTGATCTCATCTGGAGATTTAATTGGTCAAAGGTTGACCATAGCAGACCCGCAGTGGCGCTGCCCGCATCGAGCTCGCAGCGGAGCTGGAAGGCGCATGTGGCGAAGTCAGAAGACAGCTCTTCAGCGGAGCTAGATATCGTCTGTGGCGAAGCTACCGAACATCCTTCTGCGCGGTTGCGTGTATGAGCGAAGCTAACTCTCTCTGCGGAGTTAACTGAGCACTTCAGGCGAAGCTATAAGTTAGCTTCCTGGCGGAGCTGTGAATGGCTTCAAGGCGAAGTTGGATGATCTTAGCCTCTCAAGCGAGGCTGTCCCTTTGGGCTCATGTGATGCTAAGTGCTAGCATTTTAGACCTGCTGAGGTCTGTTTAGAGACAATCTGGGCTTACTGCCTGCTTCACTGGATCAGTAGAGTCCAAGTTGCTTCCTTGTCCCTCAGAGATGAGTGAAAACTGGTCGTCAGCTTATCTATCACTTGTCTTTTGTAAATGTCAACAAGTACAGAACTGGCCGTCAGCTTGTCTGTCACTTGTCTTTTGTAAATGTCAACAAGTTTAGACATTGTTCAGGTCAGTCAGAATCTTGTCTTTTTTAAAGTGTCAACAAGACCCCCTTCAAAGTTTTCGAAAGTCTACAATGACTCAGACTTCGAAATACTTTGAATTGCTTTGATCGGTGGTAATGTGAAGTACGAACGTCGCCATAGTGGTTGAGTTCAGCTTCGCTTTTAATCCTGCTTTGGGATAGATTCGCCGAAGAATCGTGTAGATTCGCGACTCTGGTTAGCTCCGCGTCTGGGTAGCTCCGCGTCCGAGCTTCCCGGAATAAGTTCGCTTTGGAATGTTGTTCCTTTTCCGAGGCCAACTGCTTTCGGCCAGTTACGAGAAGGATTGCTCCAAGCGAAGCTATCCCTTAGGCGGTTCACATCCTGTTGAATGACAGGATGCGAAGCTGTCCTTTGAAATGTGACTGCAAAGGACCTTAATAGTCTTTAGACCATAATACCCTTCTGACGAAGTTAGCCCTTGGGGCTTTGTCGCATTCTGTTGTTCGAAGCTAAGCTTCCAGAGTGAAGCTAACACTTTGACATTTTCCTGCATCCTGCCTTCGTGTGGAGTGCGGAGTTACGTTGCAGCTGCGAAGCTAAGCTTCGGGGTGAAGCTATTATTAGGCCAGCTTCGCTCGGAGAGCGAGGCTATGCCTTAACAAAAGTTGCATTCTTGCCTTAGCTTTTGTTTGGCTGATGAACTAATCATAGTTTCTCTTTATTCTTGCAGTGCACTATAATCCTGATCCTTTGAACAGTCTCTTTGGCATAGTCAGGGGACTAGATGGCAATGTCAGCTTGCAATTCTAAGGGCAGGCTTCGCTGTTCAGCGAGCGGAGCTCTCCTGCTCGAGATACACTTATTTATGGTGGGGATCAACGCACCATGAGGAGCATCTTAACTACTGCTCCCCTTGAAGATTCTGACCGACGAATCTATCGAAAGCCCGGCTTCATGTTCGGAGATGCGGCGCCAGACCATGATCGTCAGCTGCTAGCCGGAGAGGGGCAGTGGATTTTCCAATTAGATGGCGAGAAGTTCTATCTTCCGTCTAACAAGCAGCATTTTCCCTTGTCTTTCTTCCAATGCGTGATGAAGGCTCGGAAGATGCAGTGGCAAGTGAGTCAGAGTACTGACTCCATTCACGTAGGGAAATTGATAATTCTCTCACCCGGCTACACAAGAGCGGGGCCTCCTCGCTGCATATTGGATCTCCACCCTGGGAATGTACTCCCAGACATCCCAGTGGGAGAAAACCCTACGGTGGCTCAGACTTTTGGGAATTAATTCTTTAAGGTTCGTGACAACTATCCAGCCACTGATTTCAGGACTCCAGGGTGGATCCACCCTCCGAAGGCATGGTGGAGGGACTTGACCTTATATGTCCTTGCTCATTTCGAGGAGGATCTGGAGAAGCTGAATCTTTATGAGGCCGTAAGGGCAACCTGTTATGGCATTCAGATGAGCGTAGCGAACTTTTACGCCATCTTTGAGTTATACTGCCCGGCTACAGGGACCTTCTTCACCCCTGTTGGCGAATTGGGTATGGCTCTGCACGAGATGTGGGAAGTCTTTGCTCTGCCTTTGGGATCTCTCCCCTACGAAGAATATTTCCCGTGCGAGGCGGAATTGGCACTTCTGGAGAAGCAGGAGCCCGCCTTGTTTGAGACCTACTGGGAGTTGATGTGCCACTTGTACATTTGCTCTAGTATGCATGGAAGCAGTAAGGGAGCTTCATGCAGCTTGAAGAGTTGGGGAGATTATTTGTTCCCCGATATGAAAAATACTCCTGAAGCGGCTCATTGTGGAGTTGCTGATGAAGACATCTTTAGTCGGATGCAAAAGAATTCTCAAGGGGATTTAGTTTTGGAAGAAGATGACGGCCCCTATGAGAAAGGCGATATCCTTCGGAGTTTCCATCACCAGGCTCGTCGACTGACATCCCGGAAGGCACTTCTGGCTGGTTTCTTGACGGTCTGGTTGAAGAGATGCGTGGTGCCATCTTCATCGGGTGACGTCATTCATCCGACTGTCTTGCTGCCCGCCGTTCGTCTAGTCCATGGTCACTCTCTTGGACTTCTCCCGGCTATGGTGTGCTGTATTCAGAGGGGCCTTCGTGCATTGACGGAAGCTTTCTGTAGGCCACCAATGACGAAACAGGGAAAAGGGACTATTTTGCCCTGCGACGGACCGAACCCCAGAATAGGTTTGCCGTATACTTATCTGATGGCGTGGTTTGTCCTTCACTGTCCTTCCATGATCGAAGCCGGAGAGGACCCCCCAGAAGGTGTTTGAATGGCGCTTCTCCGCCGATTCGAGGGATGTTCATGACTGAAGACTTACGTGGTTGCGGTCCGTAAGTTGCTGAATCGCTATGACGTCTATAGCCTTTTTCGCTGCTTCCCCTATATTCGGGATGCGGGCTATGGAGAAGAGTTCAAGGACGTGGGGAAGGGCAGACATCATTGAGCCGGGGAATTTTTGAGTGGCTGGTCAGCATTCGGCCCTCACATTTATTGTACAGAAGCGGGGACACCTGCTACCTGGAGCCCTATGTTCCAAGTCGGTTTGCCCGTCAGTTGGATTTGACCAACTGTACGTGGGCAACCCAAACATCAATCTGGCTTTCATGGGGAGTCTCATCGATGGAGCCCGTGCCTGGCGGTTCTTCATTGCAGGCTGTACCGAGGCGCGGCTGTGCATGCTGCTAAGAACTCCGACCCTCCTGATGACCCTGGGATTCTGCCAGTGGTATACGAACTCGAATTTCACACCCATCAGATTCTCTGTTAATTCTTCTGGTGTGAAGTTAATTTCTCAGCGGCTGAAGCGGAAGGTCTCTGAGAAAGGCGAGGGTAAAAGGGTTCGCGTCCCAGGTCTCGGGGAGTTCATTGTCGTTGATGACAGTGAAGCCTCGGATGCAGGAAGTCCTCGCTTCGAAGCGAACACAGGTGCTGGGACTCCGGCAGCCGCTTCTGGCGTGGTGGGGACAGCCCCCGTAGAACATGCCGATGTTGAAGAAGTGGAGGAAGAAGACCCTGACGTCCACTTCAAACGAAAGCGGGAGGGTGGCTCTCGTAGGAAGCGTGTAGTGAAGAAGCCCCGTCGCTATGCTCCTACAGTTGTTGTAGAGGGCGAACTATCTGCAGCGATTCCTCCTCTTGCCCCTTTAGCAACTGAATTGTCGGCTCCTAAACCGACTACTAGCGAAGCCGCGCCGGACCCGGGTAAGATCAGCTTCGTTCTTGTAATATACTTCTTATGTGTTCCAGACAGCTCATGGTCTATTTATGATTCAGGAACTGAGGCGGTGAGAAGCCCGAGAGCTGAAGCTGTCGGAGAACAAGGGGAGCATTATGATCCCTTGTTTACTTATAAGGAGGGCGATGAGGCTGGCTATTTCGCCGTCTCGGAAGAATCCGGAGGTGACGCGGCTGATGTCAGTCCTTCGGGCGCCGGGACTTCAAAAGGAAGTTCCGAAGTTTCTAGCTCCTTGGGTGGACCACGGAGGGTTCGACAAGCGAAGGCGGGCCGGCCATTCGTGTTGACTCGGCCAAAGATTTTCTAATGGAGCCCGTAGAGACTGATGTAGTTGCCAAGACGATTGAGGCGACATTATCTTTTGGTACGGTTTTGACCTTTTGACTCTTACTATTTGTTATGCCCTAACTAAACAAAGCTTTGTTGCAGGTGTTCCGCCTCTGGGTGCGTCGACTTCAAGAGAGCCCACCCGTCTTTCTGAGGGATCCAGGGGTGAAGTAAGCACTTCGACCGCGACGGATGCTGCTGAGTTGAATGCTTTGTATGGTGACCTGCCCTCTTATCAGCCTGAACCAGCCAGAGGAACAGGGATTGAGGGAACGGTAGTCACGGAGACAACCTCACTTCCAACTATATCGACGAGTGAGGTACCATCAGTTTCGCTAGCGCCATCTATCTTGCCAAGTGCGGAGCTGAGGGTGATTACCAGTCCTACTTCCCCAACACTGATGGTTGAGCCCGCTCTCTCAGAAATGGTCACTAGTCCGACCTCGGTTGTGGCTAGTGTACTGGTTTCAATGAGGACTCCGCCGAGATCACCGACGATCTCTCATGTTGCTGCAGCCAGTGCTTCTACTATTCCTTCCACAGTAGTGTCAATAAAGCCAGTGGAATCTTCGGAGGCTGCTCGTCTGCCAGGAGTGATTGAGGCTGAAAATGAATTTGTGACTGAGCTAGTCGATAGCTTTTATAAGAGCTTGAAGCGATCCATCGCTTTAATTTTGAAAGGCTTGACTACCTCATTCTCTGCTTTAAAGGTGGTCCTCTCCCGAAGTATTGAGAGTATCCGAGATTTTGGAGGGGATGCCCAGGCCGCCGCATTGGAGCTTCTGGTGGACCAACTTGAGAGGGATGTAGATGAATGGCGCCGTCTTAGCCATTCGTGTTGGCCCGAAGGCCCATCACTCTAGTTTTGATGATGATCAACTCATGTAGTTATAGTACTAATGATCTTGTGTTTAATTAGTGACAGATTTATGATCAAGATCTTAGTAGGTGTGGAGCTTCAACAAAGGACTTAAAGTCATGTTTTGGAGCTAGCACCGTTTGATTCACGAGCTAATGCATCAAGATCACATCAAGTACTCAAGAGGAGTCGAGCTTGTTGGATCATGTTTGGACCAAGTCAAGAAGACTTCAAGAAGATGAAGACTTGTGTCTAGGTTTGTTTTATAAGATTTATTTTAGATAAAATGTAAAGGATAGAATAGTTGGTGGATTGCTCAAGTATCATATACACACACTCTTGATTTAGTTTGTTTTAGAAAAGAATTTTCATTTTTGAAAAATACTATTTTGGTTTTTGGTTTTCAAGGTTACATGTTTTATCCAAAATCATGTTTAGTGCATAATGTCAAAAACATAGATATTTCACCATGTTTGTGTAGTGGATCATATCCATACACTCTATGCTTTAAAAGTTGTTTAAATATCTTGTTTTTGTATTTGGTGAAGTTTTGGAAAACAAGTTTTAGAAAAATCAAGTTTTGAAAAATACTGTTTTTCATTTGAGCCAATTTTTCCATATTACAAAAATAGTCCAATCATTTGTAACATGCCTTGATTTTGTGCAAGCATGTTTGTTTATCAAAGTATATTGGTAAAACTAATTTTGTAGTTTTTTCAGTATTTTATGAGATTTTATGTGAATCAAAAAGACCAAGTTTTAATCCCTTTAGAGTTCTGTCCTAGCGTTAGCCGGTCGACCGGGTCGGTCGACCGACGTGCACAGACGTGCACGCCAGTTCTGGCAGGAGGGCCGGCCGACCGACACGGTCGACCATCCAGAGAGCTATGCTCTCTGGAAAGGCCCCGGACGGCCGGGCGGCCGACCGGACAGAGAAACTTGCTCTCTGTATCCTGGCTCGGTCGACCGGCCGGTCGACCGATGGCACAACGGTCTGAAATATGACCGTTGGCCGGACGACCGGGCGGTCGTCCGACAGGCCTGACAGACCCCAACGGCTAGTTTTTCTTAGCCTATAAATTTGGGGGTTTGGGCATTGTTTTTCACCAAGATTTTTAGTGGACTTTGAGCCAGTTTTTCCCACTTCATTAAAAGAGTTTTCTCCACTAAATTGAGAGCTAATACTTCCAATCAAAAGGGGAGTTTTTATCAAGAGTGTTAAAAGAGATTTTCTTGAGTTTTCCTCCACTATCTCTTTCCTTGTTTTCTCACACAACACTTGAGCTATCCATTGCTATATCTACCCTATAGGGAGTTTTTTGTGAGAGGATTTTAGGTGATCAAGAGTTGTGATCACCAAAGTTCATCTTTGTTCTTTGAGGAGGCGGACGTGTGTGTTCGCATTGTTTCGGGTCCTAGTGGGGACTCGGTGTTTCGAGTTCCTGTGTGATCTTTTGTTTGAGGTGCGGCCTCGGCGAGCCGGTGGGCTTGCGGTGTGTACGGACTAGGGAGTCCGAGAGCTTGTAGGTGTTGCGGTACCGGGGGATCCATTGGGATCGATTATAGTGGAAATCCTTCGTGTGTCGAAGGCGGGGATGTAGAGCAAGTGTACTCGAACCTCAAAACAAATCCCTTGTGTTTGCGATTGCTCACTCTCCTCCCTTTGTCTCGTGTTTATATCTTGCATGCTCTATTGTCTATCTTTATATGCTTGATATATTCCTTGTGCTCTTATTGTATATTGCTTGGGATTGTTTGCTAACACTTGTATTCAACCAAGAGAGCCAACGCGGCACCTCAACCCTTATCTAGGGGAATCTAGAGGAGTTTGTCCAGAGCCCTTCACGGGGAATTCGGCAACACTCTTGTGTTATACGTGGTGTTTAGTTGCAATAGTTTTATTTAGGTCATAATAGTTTTAATTTCGCATTATTTGTCATTAAGTGATCATTAGATAAGCCATCACCTATTTACCCCCCCTCTAGGTGATTTATAATTAGTATCAAGCCAAGTGCTCTTGATTTGGGTCTTACAACCTAGAGTTAAAGATCCCCCTTTTTAGGCTAATCACATATTTTTGTACACACACCATGGACTTCATGTCACCACCCATGTTTGACATTCTTAACATCCAAATTTGGAAGGTTAAGATGTCTTTGTACCTCAAATCCCTAGGCATTCATGTCTATCTTGCCACAACTAATGATGCATATTGTTTAAATGGTAAGAATATTGAGGCTAATGTAAAAGCCCTATATGCTTTAAGATCTACCCTAAATGATGATTATTTATTTAGGGTTGCTAATCTTGATTTGGCTTTTGTAGTTTGGAACACCCTCCTCTCCCTTGGCGAAAATGATCAATACTATGCGGGGAGTGACTCGGATGTTGGAAGCGACATCTCCAACGTGTGCTACATGGTCCAAGGGGATAACCCCCTTGAGGTAAACACCGAATCCGAGTTAGATGATAAAGACATGTCATATGATGAGCTTACTTTATTTTGTCAACTACTCCTTGAAAAATATGACATGATTAAAAAGGAAAATAAAAATTTGAAAAAGAATTTTGATTGCATGCTAAAAGAAAATGATTCATTTAGAAATAAAGTTGCATGCATTGAAAAGGAAAATGAGATTTTGAAAATGAAAATGTTTCCTTGATGTCCAAATTAAATGATCTTTGTGAAGGAAACACTATTTTTGAAAAATAAAGTTATTTTGGTGGAAAAACAAAAAGAAGTTGCTTTTCAAGAAAACACCTCTTTAAAAAGAAAAATTTTTGATAATGAAAAAGAAAATGTTTCGAAAAAGAATAAGAAAATGTTTCACAATCTCACCATGCTTTACATGCCACCATTGATAATAGTGAGATTAATGTTTTGAAAAATAGGATTAGTTGTTTGAGCTCCACTTTGAGCTCATGTGCATTTAACCACACTAGATTGGAGTCCTTGTTTTCAAAGAAACAAGTTCCACATGTTCATGCACATCATCATGCATATGCTTATGTTGCACGTCACGATCACAATCACACTCATAAGCATTCTAAGGTGTACAAATGTACACATTGTGGCCGCAAAGGCCATTTAGTAAAATTTTGTTTTGATAAGATACATCATGTAAATTTTGGTAATAAAAATGTTTGGGTGCCTTACAAGACTAACCCCCAAGGACCCAAAAGAAAATGGGTACCAAAGTCCCCACCTTTTGTTTTTGATGTAGGTGAGGGCTCTCACAAGACGTGAGAGATTTGGTGCCTTGGTGGTGGTTGTATGGACTTGATGGACACACATTTGATGCACCGCTATCAAGGAGGTTTTGGTGGGACAACCACCATGTTTGGAGATTTGGAACATAGTTCCCTAGTTGGTAACTATTTCTAAACTCTCAATTTATGTACATGCTTTTATTTTCATGATATCATATAGCATGTTCATATTTTTATGTGTATTGTGCTTCATGTAGTAAATTATAGTTTAAATGTAATTTTTATCAAAACTTGTATTTATACATGTACAAATAGTGAGAACAAATTGATTCATATATGTTTGCACTTCATGCTCATTTGTACCCACTATATGCACATATATAGGCTAGTTTTGATGATTCTCTCATTTATACTTGTTTTAACCTATTTTCATGTTTTTACTTCATGTATATGTATTTTGTATTCAAATCTAATAATATACATGTATACCCGTGAGTCTCATGCCTTCATGCAAACCTTTTAATAGACTCTTTTATGTTTGAGATATGTATACATATTGTTAGATTTAGATAAATCATACATATACCTAGAAGTTTATTATTTTTAATGAAAATGAATTTTTCATGTTTTGATTCATGCTCTTTTTGAGCCTAAATGAATATTTTCATGAAAATGCTAATTACATGATTCTTGTTCACTCACACTTTATTTGTTTGTCATGACTTTGGTTCATGAACATATTTTTGAGCTTCATAGATCGAGTGTCAATTCTTGTATTTGGTATGATTCATGAAATACATATGATTTGTTTTTGATATTTTTGAAGGATCTTTAACTAGTTTCTCAAAAATTAATTTAACTAGTTATTTATTCTTCAATGTTTATGAGATATACACATGATCCTATTATTGTTTCAATTGGTATCATTGAATCGTTTCAATTGGTATCAATTTGACTCTATTTTTGTATATACTCATATTTTGTTTTCTATATATGTATGCTCTAATTTTCAATTGGTATTATCCATTCTCATACATATATATGATTTTCATGTGCTTGCTTTACAATTGATATACATCTTTAAAGCACAAAGTTTATGCTAAGCTTAATTAAAACTTTATTTTCAATTGGTATCTCAATTGACATTTTTAAGCTTATGCATGTTTTTCAATTGGTATCAAAATGCTTCAAATTTGTTATAAATTTACATTGATATCAATATGTTTTATCTATTTGAAAAATTAAAAAATTTGTAATGTTTATTTACAATTTGTTTATTTACATTTGGTATCTTAAAATTTTTTTTCAAGTGATACCTTTAAAAATGTTTTGATGTATATTGCCTATATGCAAGGGAGCTTAACATCTCTTCTACATATAGATTCATGTTGAGTGTATCTTGTATTGAGGAGCTTGACAACTCTTCTTTATGTGATACACGTGTGTAGGGGGAGCTTCACATCTTCTCTTATGCATTACATATTATACGTTATGTGAATTAGGGCTTGTCATCCCTCTTTCATGTAATGTATATGTGTAGGGAAGTTACTTAACCGTCTTCCTCTTCATGAATGTATATCGCATATAAACTTTTATTGACTTAATTGTTTACCCCTTATTGATCTCTTTGTTTATGACAAAAAGGGGGAGAAAAATTTGATGATTTTGTTTTTACTTTAACCCCTTTGTTGATGATTGACAAAAAGGGGGAGAAAGGTTTTGGATTTATATGCATATTTTTGTGAAAAAGGATTGTTTATGCATATATGTTTGGTTTTACAAATAGGAGAAAAAGAATTTGATTTGTTTTATGCTAGTTAGCATGTTTTATCTCCATACATTTGCATACATGTTTATGAGCTTTATTGCATAGCTATTTGTTTATTTGAGATGCATGAGTTAAGGGGGAGCTTCTTTTAAGCTTTACTTTAATCCATGCATATATATAACTTCATGAGTTTTGTCATCATCAAAAAGGGGAGATTGTTGGCCCGAAGGCCCATCACTCTAGTTTTGATGATGATCAACTCATGTAGTTATAGTACTAGTGATCTTGTGTTTAATTAGTGATAGATTTATGATCAAGATCTTAGTAGGTGTGGAGCTTCAACAAAGGACTTAAAGTCATGTTTGGAGCTAGCGTCGTTTGATTCACGAGCTAATGCATCAAGATCACATCAAGTACTCAAGAGGAGTCGAGCTCGTTGGATCGTGTTCGGACCAAGTCAAGAAGACTTCAAAAAGATGAAGACTTTGTTGACACTTAAAAAGACAAGATTCTCATTGGTCCGAACGATGTCTAAACTTGTTGACATTTACAAAAGACAAGGGACAGACAAGCTGAAGACCAGTTTCCACCCACCTCCAAGGGACAAGGAAGCAGCTCGGACCCCACTGATCCAGCAAGCAGAACAGTGAACCCGGATTGTTTCTAAACAGACCTCAGCAGGTCTAAAATGCTAGTATTTAGCATTACATTAGCCCAAGGAGATAGCCTCGTTTGAGAGGCTAGCATCATCCAGAGCATCGCCAGGAAGCTAATTGACAGCTTCGCCAAAAAGCCTCTTTTCAGGACCTCGCCAAGAGTTGCCTCTAGCTCCGCTATGAGCTTCAAAGCGGGCAGCTCCGTTATTGGTCTACTATGGTCAACCTTTGACCAATCAAATCTCCTGATGAGATCGGATCCAATCTGATCAAATCCAATTAGGATTCAAATATGGCAGGTGATTGCCGCTATCTCTTGACTCTCTTGAAACGAGTAAGAGGATCAAGGAGAATCTCCCAACAATATGGAAAGGATCAAAACAGATCAACCGACCTGCCAATTCTAGCTCCGCAGAAGCTATCCTAGCCTCGCAGCAAGGCTACTTTCCAGATTCAAACAGATTAGGTTCAATCTGTTTCCATATCTTCAAGGGGACGATTATACCCTTGCTCTCCCTATAAATAGCCCGTCAGGGGCACAAGGGAGGAGGATCGGAGGAGATCAAGGAGGATCATCGATTGATCATCAGCGAGATTGGCGTCTTCTCAAAATCGGGCTTCTTCATAAGCACCGTGCGCTCTCGAATTCAGAGACCTTTTAGAGAATTGCTTTCTCTATCCAGGGTGTTGTACCCTAACATCGTCCTTCTTCTCAAGGAATCTCCGGAACCAGGCGAGAAGGAATTCCTAATTGAAGGCGATTTTGAGAAGCAGCAAGAGGGTTCTACCAACCTTCTATTCTCTGATTCCCCGAACCAGGCGAGAAGGGAATCTCATCGCTCGCATCGTCAAAGGGACAAAGTGGTCGCGCGCTGACCAGACTCCTATCGGCACACTTCTCCAGAATCTCTGAGGAGATCTACTTGTAATCTTTTTAAGAATACTTGTAATTTAGCTCCTCAACTTTTTATTGTAAGTTTTCCCCTTTGCAAACATAATGGAAAACAGACTTGTGTCTAGGTTTGTTTTATAAGATTTGTTTTTAGATAAAATGTGAAGGATAGAATAGTTGGTGGATTGTTCAAGTATCATATACACACACACTCTTGATTTAGTTTGTTTTAGAAAAGAATTTTCATTTTTGAAAAATACTATTTTGGTTTTTAGTTTTCAAGGTTACATGTTTTATCCAAAACCATGTTTAGTGCATAATGTCAAAAACATAGATATTTCACCATGTTTGTGTAGTGGATCATATCCATACACTCTATGCTTTAAAAGTTGTTTAAATATCTTGTTTTTGTATTTGGTGAAGTTTTGGAAAACAAGTTTTAGAAAAATCAAGTTTTGGAAAATACTGTTTTTCATTTGAGCCAATTTTTCCATATTACAAAAATAGTCCAAATCATTTGTAACATGCCTTGATTTTGTGCAAGCATGTTTATTTATCAAAGTATATTGGTAAAACTATTTTTTGTAGATTTTTCAGTATTTTATGGGATTTTATGTGAATCAAAAAGACCAAGTTTTAAATCCATTTAGAGTTCTGTCCTTGCGTTAGCCGGTCGACCGGGTCGGTCGACCGACGTGCACAGACGTGCACGCCAGTTCTAGCAGGAGGGCCGGCCGACCGACACGGTCGACCGTCCAGAGAGCTCTGCTCTCTGGAAAGGCCCCGGACGGCCAGGCGGCCGACCGGACAGAGAGACTTGCTCTCTGTATCCTGGCTCGGTCGACCGGCCGGTCGACCGATGGCACAACGGTCTGAAATATGACCGTTGGCCGGACGACCGGGCGGTCGTCTGACAGGCCTGACAGACCCAAACGGCTAATTTTTCTTAGCCTATAAATTTGGAGGTTTGGGCATTGTTTTTCACCATGATTTTTAGTGGACTTTGAGCCAGTTTTTCTCACTTCATTAAAAGAGTTTTCTCCACTAAATTGAGAGCTAATACTTCCAATCAAAGGGGAGTTTTTATCAAGAGTGTTAAAAGAGATTTTCTTGAGTTTTCCTCCACCATCTCTTTCCTTGTTTTCTCACACAACACTTGAGCTATCCATTGCTATATCTACCCTATAGGAAGTTTGTTGTGAGAGGATTTTAGGTGATCAAGAGTTGTGATCACCAAAGTTCATCTTTGTTCTTTGAGGAGAAGGACGTGTGTGTTCGCATTGTTTCGGGTCCTAGTGGGGACTCGGTGTTTCGAGTTCGTGTGTGATCTTTTGTTTGAGGTGCAGCCTCGGCGAGCCGGTGGGCTTGCGGTGTATACGGACTAGGGAGTCCGAGAGCTTGTAGGTGTTGCGGCACCGGGTGATCCATTGGGATCGATTATAGTGGAAATCCTTCGTGTGTCGAAGGCGGGGATGTAGAGCAAGTGTGCTCGAACCTCGAAACAAATCCCTTGTGTTTACAATTGCTTACTCTCTCTCCCTTTGTCTCTTGTTTATATCTTGCATGCTCTATTGTCTATCTTTATATGCTTGATATATTCCTTGTGCTCTTATTGTATATTGCTTGGGATTGTTGCTAACACTTGTATTCAACCAAGAGAGCCAACGCGGCACCTCAACCCTTATCTAGGGGAATCTAGAGGAGTTTGTCCAGAGCCCTTCACGGGGAATTCGGCAACACTCTTATGTTATACGTGGTGTTTAGTTGCAATAGTTTTGTTTTAGGTCATAATAGTTTTAATTTCGCATTATTTGTCATTAAGTGATCATTAGATTAGCCATCACCTATTTACCCCCCCTCTAGGTGATTTATAATTCGGACCTGGAGTCTTTGTGTAACGCCCCGATCCCGCGGATATGGGGACGTCACTGCGACGTATATACGCAGGTCAGAAATACCCCCACGTATATACGCTAAGCATCAATACAGGCAAGAATCAGAGTACGGAAGCGCGTGGTGCATTATACATTCCAACATATAAGTACAATTACAAAGTTATCACCAGAGGTGACAAATATTTGTTGGCCCAAAGGCCATTAGCCCTATATCTTGTTGGATATTTTGATGATAACAAACCATATTTAGTTATGTATTTAACAATTTTGTTTAAAAGTATTTCAGGTTAAACAGGTTGATTTGACGGCTCCACTATCAAGACTCACAAGTTTGGACGCCGCTAAAATATGCATTCCCAAGCTAAGCACATTAGGAAGTTTCGGGATCAAGACATGAAGAAAAGACCAAGTCAAGATCAAGACAATGAAAAAGTCCAAGATTTGTATTTTTGCTTTTCTTTTAGAATCTTTGTCAAAACCTAGATGTTAGAAGTAGAGTTATGAGATTGTCACTCACACACACACTTTAGTTTGATTCATGGCTTCAAAAACAATTTCGATTTCCTACTTAGTTTTATAGGTAACATGTTTGGAAATTTGTTTTTAGAAACTTTAAGTTTTTTGGAAAAACCAACTTTTAGAAAAACCAGTTTTTATCAAAAGAAACTTTATCAAAATGTTTTAACATGTTAGGGTAGTGACATATGGTCATACTCCTATTTTTACAAGGTCCAAAACCCCAAACCACTAGACCTAATCAAAAAAACCCAAGTTCTGGTTTCTGCAGCTCTGATTTTTCAGAATTGACAGGAGCCGGTCGACCGTTCCGGTCGACCGACGTACACGCTGTGCATGTGTGTACGTCGGCCGACTGCTCGGGTCGACCGGGGCACTTACAGTGCTCTCTGTTTGTTCGGGTCGACCGGGGCGGTCGACCGTAGTCCCCCAACGGTCAGAAATATGACCGTTGGCGGTCGACCGGCAGCTGTCAGAAATTCTGACAGACTCCAACAGCTCTATTTTTTCTGACAGATTTTGTTGGGATCTCACCCCCAACGAATCTCTCCAGCCTTTTTGCCCTGTTTCTCATCCCCTATATATAGGAGGTCATTTCAACTTGATGAGACAACAATTTTTACAAGATTTGACAAGAGACTTTCATAAGTTTTTCAAGCCTTTCATTTGAGAAAAGATTTTCAAAGCCAAAATTTTCATACACCCTTTTGAAGCCTATAACTCTACTTCACTCTAGATATTTGCACTACACAATCTCAAAATTCTACATCTACATATTAGTTATAGGATTATGCTAAGTGAGCGATTTTCGATCAAGTGTGATCATTTTCTTCTTGTGTGAAGTTGTAGAGGCATCGGCCTCAAGGCGAGCTAGTGTGCTCCGGGTGGTGTTGCGGCATCACAAGAGATAGGACAAGTGTGTCCTTGTATTGGAGATCCGGTGGGATCAACAATAGTGGAAATCCTTCAAGTGTGAAGGCGGGGACGTAGAGCGTGGCTCGATCCTCAGAAACATATACTTGTGTTTGCGTTTGCTCGAATTTTCTCTAAACTCAACTCCTTTATTTCTTGCACTACTTATTGTGTTTATTGCTAGTCTTTTATTTGAGCAATTTGTTAGTAGAATTTTTAATTCCGCATTGTTGCCATATTTCATATAGCCATCACCTATTCACCCCCCCTCTAGGTGATTTCAATTGGTATCAGAGCCTAACCCTACAATTTGGTTTAACCACCTTAGGGAGATCCTTGTTATTTGGCTATATTAGTTGCATTCTTCATTTATTGTGCTTTATATTATTCATCCATGGCATCACTTGACTTTTCTAGCATCAAGTCCCCACCAAAGTTTGATGGCTTGAACTTTCCCATATGGAAGGTCAAGATGAACCTTTTCCTTAAATCCCTAGGAGTTAGGGTTGCTAGGTCCATCACAAAAGAATTTATAGAACCCCTTACTGATGAGAGCTCATGGTCCGAGGATACCTCCAAGGATTATGAAGCTAATGCTAGAGCCCAATATGCCTTGACCCAAGCCTTAAATGAGGATGACTTATCACGCATCATAAATTGCAAATCCGCATTTGAAGTTTGGAATATTCCTATTGTGACTCATGAAGGAACGTCACAAGTCAAAAGATCTAAGATTGACTTGTTGCGTTCTCAATATGAGAACTTTTATATGTTTGATAATGAGAGCATTGATGACATGCTCACGCGTTTCACCAAGATTACTAATGCTTTATCTTCTCTAGGTGACGCAATCGATAATGACCAAAAGATAAGGAAGGTCATTAGAGCTCTTCCCAAGGCATGGGAAGTGAAGGCTACTACCCTCAAGGAGCTCAACAATCGGGAGGAGATGGACTTCTCCGGCTTCATTGGAAATCTCAAAACACATGAGATGAAAATGAAGGTAAGAGAAGAGAGGGAGGCGCCTAAGAAGAAAGCGCTCGTCTTCAAAGCCACTCCAACCATTCTTGAAGAGGATGACTCATCGGAGGATTGCGATGAGGACTTCGCCATGCTCATCCGGAAGGTGGGCAAGATGTTCTATAAGAAGGGGAGGCAAAGCAACTTCCGAAGAGGAGACCTTAAGGAAGGTATGAAAAGAAAAGAGAAGAACTCGGTCCTTACTTCCATTGCAAGAAGATCGGACATCTCATAGCCGATTGCCCCGCACTCCAAGCTACCACCTCCAAGAATGCCCCAAAGAAGAAAAGAGCAATGGTAGCAACATGGGACGACACGGAGTTGGATTCCGAAGAGGAAAACGACGCCGCACACATGTGCTTCATGGCACATGGAGACGATGCTTCAAAGGTAACAAATGAAAACTCAATAGATGATGATGAGCTAACTATGGATGAGTTAGCCCAATTTTTTGAAGAACTTCAACATAGGTATGAGATTTCTCAATCTCATAATAAAAAATTAAAAAGGGAAAATGATTCTTTAAAAGATAAAATTAATATTATCGAAAAAGAGAAAAATGATTTATCTTGTGCTTTTAAGAAAATAAAAATTGATTTTGAAAATTATAAAATAGCTTGTAAAGGAAAAACTTCTATCTCTTCATGTAGTAAAAATGATTTTGTTGAAATGCAAAAACGAGTTGAAGTTTTAGATTCCACACTTAAAAAATGTGCCTTTGATCTAAATAAATTTGCATCTAGATTTTCCAAGGGAGTAACCCAAGGGAAACACACTCATCATACACATGCACGGAAACATGCACACACACATAAGCATGCATACATGTATGGTAGTGGTAGAATTTACATTTGCACGCATTGTGGCCGCAAAGGCCATTTAGAAAAATTTTGTTTTGCTAAACATAATATGAACAATAAATATGTTTGGGTTCGTCCCGGTACTAATCCTAAAGGACCCAAAAAGATATGGGTACCAAAAGACCCACCAAATTTAGATGATGCAGGTGGATCTTCTTCCTCCAAGACTTAGGGGGAAACGGTGCCCGGGTGGTGGATGCAACTAAGCTCAAAGAACACATCGCATTTGTATCGCTATCATGGAGGCACCTATTTTGGAGATTGCCCATGCTTGGTAACTTCTCCATTTAAAAGTTTTTGTTTGGTTATTTATATACACATGTATAGGATTGTTAGTTTACTTTTATGATACATTGATATATGCTAGTGTAAACTTACATCCCTATCATGATTGTGTAAATGCCATATTTTTATATCTTGTCTTTTATACCATGTCCATTGTATGTCTACATGCCATGCCTAGACTAGCTTATATATATATACACATTGTATTTTCAAAATTAGAAATAAATTTTATAAAAAAATTTCATATTCAAGCAAATACATTAGAGATAACAATTGCGCACCTCAACTCATTCAAGAGGAATCAAGAGGATGAAGTTCAGAACCCTTCACCGGGTATTCGGCTTCAACATCTCTAAAACTTTGTTTTTGTATGAAAATTAAATAAAATGTTTTGTGTGAATATTTTTGGTTGATAACCTAATGAAGATTTAAAAACATTGTTGTATTCCTGCATGTTACATATATCATACTTTATTTGTTAAATATTTACTTTTAATTTTTTTTGGAGCTCTTTCTGTTCACAGTTTTTGGGCAAAGCCGGCCGACCGGCCCTATACCCGGTCGACCGCCATTGCCTGAAAGAGAACAATTTTTTGCTCTCTGTTGCCGGTCGACCCGTACGGTCGACCGCTCTGAGTTACAGAGCTCTCGGGTTTTTTCCGGTCGACCGGCCCGGTCGACCGTGCGTCGAATTCAGCCCCAAATCTGCTATTTATTTCACTCTCTCTCTCATTTCTCTCACACTCAACCGGCGATCCCCTTTCTCCCCTTTTCTCAAAAAATTCTCCCAACTCAAAATCTTTCAAATTCCTTCAAAACCCAATTTGGATTCACTCTTTGTGGGATAGATCTTCAGTCTCAGGGATTCCTCACCAACAAATTTCAGAGATTTCAAGATCTAGGGTTAGGGTTTCTCATTTTCAGGTAAAAATCTTTCTTTTGTTCAAATCTTCCTTTCTAGCCTTAAGAATCTAATTCTCTGTCAAAGATCTCTAGGTTTATTTTTGTTTAGATCAAGCCATATCCATCTACCCTAAAAATCAACTAAAAATCACTCTTTTCTCCAAAATGTCAAAGAGATCTAGGTCTGAGAAGGGAAAAAGTATTGTTCCCTCCTCATCATCCACTCCTAAACCTAAAAGACCCTTTGTTAATGAGCTAGCTGAAAACCGATATATCATACTTTCTAAGAAAGCTGTTATTTCAGGGAGATGTGTGATTCTTAAAGACTTTGAACATCTCCACATCCCCCGTATCCTGAAAAGAAATTCCTTGGATAAATTCATGGCCATTAGGGAACCTGTGTACCCCTCATTAGTGCATTACTTCTATGCAAATTTTGCTTTTGAGGGAAATCGAGTGAGATCTCGTGTTCTTGGGAAGGATATTGACATTCCTCTATCCCAATTTGCTGATATTCTGCATCTCTCCTCTGGAGGAGCTGATGTTTACACCTTTGATCTCTAAGATTTTGAATATCCGGACGGTGAGTCTGCGCTCACCGCTTCCACCATGATTCACGGGAATGACAATCCCGGTTTGGTTAGGAATGAGGAAGTGAACAAGTTCACGTTCACCGCCCAAGTCTTAGCCAAATTTGTTTTCTATAACATTTTACCTAAGTCCGGAGAGTATAGCAATGCTAGAGGTCCTGTTCCATTGATCATCTATTGCCTTTTGAAAGGCATTAAGATCAATTTCCCACATCTCATTGCTTCTCACATGGCCTCTGATCAGATCCGCATGTACGGTAGGCATTTGCCTTATGGCATGCTCATAACCTATCTTCTCAAACATTTAGGATTTGATCTTTCTTCGGAGACTCCCTCCGAACCCTCTGTGAACTTGGACTGCACCCTTTTGAAGAGGATGCAGGCTCAGATTCGTCGAGCCCCTCCTGAGCAGCCCCCTCCAGTTCCAGTACCAGGATCTTCATCTGCCCCAGGGTCTTCTTCGGCCCCAGGATTTCCTCTGGTCCCGGTTCATATTTATCTCTTGAGTTCCAGTCCTTCATGTCTTCTGAGATTCGCTCTCAGATCCAGGAGCATCAGTCTTTGTAACACCCCATCCTCGGTATACGTGCACAGTTACGTATCCTGATTTTTGGTGCATTTTATTATTATTATTTTATTTTATTTTATTTTCTGCTATTTAAATACTTACTCATATAGCAGTACTGCATGATTTGATCTGTTTGGTATTCAGATTTGACTAATTTTAGTTTCAAATATTATTTTTTAATATTCTAGATTTTTCATGATTTTCTGGAATTTTTCGGAATTAAATTGTAAATCTTCAAAACCGGTGTCGGCCAGTATCACTGGTTGATTCCAGGAATTTTAATTTGCTATTGGAACCAAATTTCTGGATTCTGCTTTCACATTCCTTCTTAGAATTATGTTTTCTTCCTTTGGGCATTTTCTGAGAATTTTCAGATCTTATCGAAAATTCAGCCTACCCGGTGTAGACACCGATCCTAGTATATTCCAGGATTTTTATTTTGAAAATGAGATAGAATTTCTGGAAACCGATTTCACCAAAAGTCATTTCATAATATTTATGATTTTTGTGAATTTTTGGATAGCTTTCTGAGATACTTCAATTTTTGGTCATTCCTGGAGTTTTCGGTATTTTCCCAGATACCGAGAATTTATCCAAGTTTTCCACTTATCTCTTTTTCCATTTTTCTCTCTCCTTCCTCAAACGCGAGCTTCACCAGCTGAGTTCATCATTAATGCAGCCACCCTCTCCATGCTGCATTAAATGCTTATGGGCTGACTCAACTCAAGTCCAAATCACCCATGCCTTGTCCTTTTCTTTTGAAACGCAGCCTCCTTGCGTTTTCCTCTGGACGCAGCCTTGAGCTCCCGCGTTTGGCTCTTTAAATGGCCTAAACGCAGCCTTGGGACTTTGCAAACGCCACACTCATTGGAGGGAAAGTGATGATGGTTTATTATTATAATATTTTCCTCCCTTTATATATATATGCATCACCATCTCTCTCTTCCATTTTCCTTCATCCTTTTTGTTCCTGCAAGCTCCAACAGCAAGCTCACCACCACCAAGCCCCTTTGGCCGGCCATCACAACTACTCACCATCTCCATTTTTCCATCACCAATTCCTCCACCTTCTTCTCCTCCATCTCCTTCACCATTTCCAAACAACTAACTCCATCTTCTTCAACCTCTTTCACCAAGAGACACCAAAAGAACCCATCACCTCCACAAAACTTCATCACCATCTCCACCACCACCTGCACCACCGTAGCCTCCACCGAGCATACCATCTTCACCCCCTCGTCAACCTCTTTCCGGCGGACTATAGCTTCATTCCCCGCAACGCCATTTGCAAAATCTCGTTTTGCCATATTAAGTTGGACTTGCACCATCAACCTTTTGCCTTCTCTTGTGGAGACCGGCCACTCCTTTGGATTGGGGCCGTGTTCTTCTTCGTTGACAGGATTCTAGGCCGGTGCCCTCCTTTTGGTTTGGGACCGAGCTTCATCACCGTATATTTCCCGGTAATCGTTCGCGATTGTTCCGGTGATCGTTTTGGTGATTAACTTGGCAAAGGACTCATCTTCTTCACTTGGCACTCTTGCTGGACTTTGGACGCATTCTAGGCGAGTAATTCTACTCGCCAAGACTTGGACATTGTTCTCATACTTGTAATATTATCAACAAACCACAGCCCTCAAGCATCAGGATCTGTTCTCTGTTTTGCACCCATTAGTCGACTCGACCCCACAACTAGTCGACTAACTTCCTTGAAACGCAACTTTATTTCTGAAAACGCAGCTTTCATTAGTCGACTACCCCTTTTCTACAGTCGACTAACTCTCTCCTGAGACGCGGACTTGTGAGACGCGGACTTGAGACAAGACGCGGACTTGTGAGACGCGGACTTGAGACAAGACGCGGACTTGTGAGACGCGGACTTGAGACAAGACGCGGACTTGTGAGACGCGGATTTGTGACAAGACGCGGACTTGTGAGACGCGGATTTGTGACAAGACGCGGACTTGTGAGACGCGGCATATTGAAACGCAGTCTTGTGAAACGCAGCCTATTAGTCGACTAACCCCTTCTTCTAGTCGACTAACTTTTCTCCTGAAAACGCAACTCTTTGAGACGCAGCCCTATCAGTCGACTTGTCCCCTATCTATAGTCGACTAATTCCTTCATAAGTCGACTACTATCTCTCCCTAGTCGACTAATCTTGACTATTTGCTATGGTTAATTACTTCTTTGATTATGAACATTATCTTTGGGTCATGTATTAGATATTGCTATTTCATGGCATGTTACTTGATGAATATCACCTCTTATCATGC
The DNA here is from genome assembly GCA_038442645.1 of Agave tequilana. Classification (NCBI taxonomy): domain Eukaryota; kingdom Viridiplantae; phylum Streptophyta; class Magnoliopsida; order Asparagales; family Asparagaceae; genus Agave; species Agave tequilana. The sequence continues at coordinate 41,785 of JAVJIF010032406.1, read as the reverse complement.
TATCTATTGACACAAGGCATGATACACCTGACTCCTATAATTATCATTATAACGGGAATGATAACCAGACTTCATGATTTACAAACTTGATTACTTGATAGTACGAACCAGTACTCCTGATATACCTATACTCCTGACATGTTCCTGCTCATTCCCGAAATCTGATAATTATTTAATATACCATAAAATGAGACAACTTACATTGGGTCGGGGGAAACATGCGGCTATCAATATGTGTTCGTGTTTACAGTGGCATTAGGTATGTTGTGCAACTGAACTTCCGGTCTGACTTGTGGGCCTCCAGGCGACCGAGGGGAGTGCTGGCTCCCTCATTCCTGGTACCATCATGATAAGGGCATACAATAAGTCCCTCCTGTTTGCCTTGCGGCGGGTTCCGTCACCAAGCAACGGAACAATCCTGGGCCGTGGTCCCGGGTATGCACGGGACCCACTGTAAACATAGTTCGTTGATACCCCCGCTGGTTTCCAATAACAACCTTGCTTTACTGGGATATGGATCTATGTGTGCTGGGACGCTAGTCCACATAGCTAGATATCAGGGTAAGGTGAGCTATAATAATAATAATGATAAAAGACGCTAATTGTGGGAGTTGTATGCACTTGGATTACGGTGACATGAGATAAAGGTATATAGATGAGGGTTTCCTTGTTTGGATTATTCCCTCGAGGTACTAGTCTCGTGAAGCCGTAGTTTAAGCGTATACATTGCCCTTCCGTTTATAATATGTGGTGCTTCTTTTACTTGCTGGCTGATTTCTCATGATATTATACCAACTCTCATGCTCATGTTCCTATTGCCACTCGGCTGTAACCTGTTCACTTGTTTGGGAGGTCCTGACTCCCTTGAATTTGTATGTTCAGGTTCCGAACCTTGGATCGAGGTGGAGCCTTCTGTGGTAGATCAAGCTTTCCTTTCCGAGAATTAGTCTCGGTTGCTGTCGTCCCAGACTTTTCTTTTTGGCTCGCGGGACCTTCCTCCAGCTCGTGAGCATCTTGTAATCTTATTGTAAATCGTACTTTTATGTTTGGCTGTGATATATGATGCATGTGATATGTAAATGTATGTCACAATCTGTGATAACCTTGTACTTTGTACGTCTTATGTTGGCATATGAATGGACGCTACGCTTTGTCGTACTCTGATCCTTACTTGTACTGATGCTTAGCGTATATACGTAAGGGTATTTCTGACCTGCGTATGTACGTCGCAGTGACGTCCCCGTACCGTGGGATCGGGGCGTTACAGTCTTGGATCGAGCAGCGAGACGCAGCTTTTCGGGCGGATTTGGAGCAGCGAGATGCAGCCCTTCGTGCGGAGATGGACTCGCGCTTCCAGGGAATTCGCAATGACATGACTTACTTTGCGAACGCCATGAGATTCGTGGACTCGCAATTTGAGACACTATTTGCGAAGTTCGATATGCTTGGTCCAGATCCCACGTCCATTGCTCGTCCTCTTCCATCCTCCGGCCCTCCATTTCCTGCCAGAGACCCTACTGCTGTTCCACCTCCACAGCCAGGCGTTGCTGGCATCGATCCAGAGGAGGCAGGTATTGATGATGATGATGATGATGAGACGATGGCAGAGGGTGACGCTGAGGAGAGTTCGTCTGAGGAAGGCGATGCTGAGGAGAGTTCTTCAGAGGACGATGCTGCTGGTGGTGCTGAGTGACCTGCCCCTTTTGATGATGTCAAAAAGGGGGAGAGTTATTTGTTGAGAGAGACTCCATATTTTGTGCATTTATATTTTGTAGTATTTTCTGTTGTTGGACATCTTTATCTTGTATTTATGTTTGTGTGGACATGTACTTGTTTATGTTGGTTATGCTTTGTGGACATGCTTTGTGGACATGTGTTTCATTTCTATTTTATGACATGAGTATTTTTATCTAGCATGGATATATGTGTTGTGGATTATCACCCACAATTTTTTTTGAGATTTGTCTATGCTTGAGCATATTTTTGTATATGCATGTGTTGAGGGGGAGCTTCATTTGAAGTCTCTACCCAAAATATTTGTGATAACTATATATGTTTTGTCATCATCAAAAAGGGGGAGATTGTTGGCCCAAAGGCCATTAGCCCTATATCTTGTTGGATATTTTGATGATAACAAACCATATTTAGTTATGTATTTAACAATTTTGTTTAAAAGTATTTCAGGTTAAACAGGTTGATTTGACGGCTCCACTATCAAGACTCACAAGTTTGGACGCCGCTAAAAATATGCATTCCCAAGCTAAGCACATTAGGAAGTTTCGGGATCAAGACATGAAGAAAAGACCAAGTCAAGATCAAGACAATAAAAAAGTCCAAGATTTGTATTTTTGCTTTTCTTTTAGAATCTTTGTCAAAACCTAGATGTTAGAAGTAGAGTTATGGGATTGTCACACACACACACACACTTTAGTTTGATTCATGGCTTCAAAAATAATTTCGATTTCCTACTTAGTTTTATAGGTAACATGTTTGGAAATTTGTTTTTAGAAACTTTAAGTTTTTTGGAAAAACCAACTTTTAGAAAAACCAGTTTTTATCAAAAGAAACTTTATCAAAATGTTTTAACATGTTAGGGTAGCGACATATGGTCATACTCCTATTTTACAAGGTCCAAACCCCAAACCACTAGACCTAATCAAAAAAACCCAAGTTCTGGTTTCTGCAGTTCTGATTTTTCAGAACTGACAGGAGCCGGTCGACCGTCCCGGTCGACCGACGTACACGCTGTGCATGTGTGTACGTCGGCCGACCGTTCGGGTCGACCGAGGCACTTACAGTGCTCTCTGTTTGCTCGGGTCGACCGGGGCGGTCGATCGTAGTCCCCCAACGGTCAGAAATATGACCGTTGGCGGTCGACCGGCAACTGTCAGAAATTCTGACAGACTCCAACAGCTCTATTTTTTCTGACAGATTTTGTTGGGATCTCACCCCAACGAATCTCTCCAGCCTTTTTGCCCTGTTTCTCATCCCCTATATATAGGAGGTCATTTCAACTTGATGAGACAACAATTTTTATAAGATTTGACAAGAGACTTTCATAAGTTTTTCAAGCCTTTCATTTGAGAAAAGATTTTCAAAGCCAAAATTTCCATACACCTTTTTGAAGCCTATACCTCTACTTCACTCTAGATATTTGCACTACACAATCCCAAAATTCTACATCTACATATTGGTTATAGGATTGTGCTAAGTGAGCGATTTTCGATCAAGTGTGATCATTTTCTTCTTGTGTGAAGTAGTAGAGGCATCGGCCTCAAGGCGAGCTAGTGTGCTCCGGGTGGTGTTGCGGCATCACAAGAGATAGGACAAGTGTGTCCTTGTATTGGAGATCCGATGGGATCAACAATAGTGGAAATCCTTCAAGTGTGAAGGCGGGGACGTAGAGCGTGGCTCGAACCTCGAAAACATATACTTGTGTTTGCGTTTGCTCGAATTTTCTCTAAACTCAACTCCTTTATTTCTTGCACTACTTATTGTGTTTATTGCTAGTCTTTTATTTGAGCAATTTGTTAGTAGAATTTTTAATTCCGCATTGTTGCCATATTTCATACAGCCATCACCTATTCACCCCCCTCTAGGTGATTTCAATATTACAAGAATATTACATCACCTGATAAGCGCAAATGCGAGAATACAAAGAGATGTACAAGTATAAACAGTACAAAGACAGGCTCAGAGTCATTACAGGAAAACTCTAGAGCCGAACAAGGGGGCCTGAAAGGATGGGGCTCTGGACAGTCTGCTGGAGATCCACGCTACCGCTGCGCCACTCTGATCAGCAACTGGGAGAATCCACACGCTCCAATCTCCAAAACCTGGACATGAGGATCCAGAGGAGTCAGAACTCCCCGGCGAGTGGTGATGCGAAAGCCAGGTGGCGAGCATAGGTAAACACAAGTGTATCAATAAAATCGAATCATAATCATGCATTGAAAACTGTGTTGTGAGCATAAGCATGCAGGAGCAAGTAGATATAAAACAAGTGGTATCAAGCGGAACTACTCATGATATGATAAGATAAGAACAGGAGACTGTGGAATAGAATATGAGTGGAAAGGCAGGACATGAACAGGTATAATATAATAATCATAAAATCGGAAATCCGAAGTAAAACCTGGCGAATGCAATTGTGGCGAAACAAGTGGTATAACCAAGTTGTGGAACGACATGACCAGTTATTATCTTGTCATTTATTGTTATTACTCGTCCGACCCATATATCTAGGTATGTGTCCCGGTGTACATCTCAACACACATACATCCATATATAAGTAAGTCGAGGTTGGTTATAGGAAGCTGATGAAGAACTGATAGCTCATACTTATAGTAATTCCCGTCCGCCCGGGACACAGCCATTGGGGGCCTTAAATCCCCCTAACACGCATCTTCTGGGGGCCTGAAATCCCCCTAACACGAATCGTCAGTTTTTGTATTCCATTACTATAAGCAAGGCATCATACGACATCCATCACTTCCTCCCATTCCCCGTGCAAGTTATCCTTTTTATGGCTTATTAACATAATTATCAGATTACGAGAATGAGTAGGATCATAACAGGTCATAACAGGAGTACATAACAAGCATAACGGGAGTTCATGTCAAGAGATCAAGTACTACATTCCCGAAATGTGATAATCATGGGTAGAGATTTAATCATAACAGGTATCAGGTTTTAATCATGACAATGACAAGTGATCTGGCCGGTGACAGGTGATAAGTCATGTCATAAAAAGGAACAAGTGTCAAGTAGCAGCATATCAGGTGTCATGTCTTATATGCCTTGGAGGTGATATTAGACAGGTGACAAGTCATGTTATAACAGGTGACAAATGATAAGAGATAACATAGCAGGAACATGCATCAAGTAGTAACATGTTAAGTGATACATAATGCCAATATGAGCCGACCCGACGAAGCGTGAAAAATCGAATGGAGGCGAGAACACTCGCCTAAATCTTTAGAAAATACAGTGAAATCCCCGATCTCCGGAATTCAGGTAACCAACGCGCAAACGCGTTCAATAAAGTAAAGATCGTATTATTTAGAAGAGGAGAGAGAATGAAGACGCGGGAATAGCAGACGCGGGAATCACAGACGCGGGAATCGCGTTGCGTAGATGTTACAAACGTGAGGTTCGAGAATCGCGTTCTAGTAAGGACACGAGGAGAACGCAGACGCGAGCATGAACTCCGCGTCGCGTTAACACAAGAACGCGAGAATCGTGTTAAACAATTAACAAGAATGCGAAGATCGCGTTAAGAAATTGCTTGGACGCGGGGATGAGCTCCGCGTCTAGCAATTAACAGAGAAAGAGAGAGACAGGGAGTGAGACGCAAGGGTGAGGGGGAGACGCAGGAAAGGAGGGGAGGGGAATAACAGGGAAGAAAAGGAAAAGGAAAAGGAAGGGAAAAGAAAGGAAAGAAAGAAGGAAGGAAAGAGGGAAAGGGAGAGGGGATGGCCAGTTACGGCTTGGCCGGTGGTCACCGGCAACGGCCGGAGTTGGCCAGAGTTGACCGGAGAAGATGGTTAAAGCTCCAAGCCCAACAAATCTAGAGGGTGCAAGTGTAGTTCAAAAGGGAGAAATGGAGTTTCGAAAACGAGGCTTCGGAGAGCGAAGCTATACCTCGTTAGAAAGAGTATTCCGAGGAGAGAAAGATAGCGTGGTTCGTGGTGGTTATGGTGGTGTAGATAGTGGTGGAAATGAGGAAGAAGGTAATGGTGATAATGGGTTTCTTGGTGAAGAAGGAGAAAAAGAAGGAGGAGAGAGTGGTGAAAAAGAGTTGCTTGATCTTGATAAAATGGAGAAGGAGATGGGGGGAGAATGGTGGAGGACTTGGTGGAGGAATGGTGGTGGAAATGGAGGAGTGGTGGCCGGCCAAGGGGAGTTTGGGTTGCTATTTTCGTTTGCTGGAAAGATGGAGAAGGAAGGGAAATATGAAAGAGAGAGAAAGAAGGAAAGGTGGGGTATATATATATAAGGGAATAAATGATTACAAGTTTGACTTTGGAATACCTTTTATATAATGAGACTTATGTCTCATGCCAATTGCTGCGTCCACCTGAGAAGAAATCCGCGTCTGGGCCAAATGAACTGGACGCGGAGAAAAATCCGCGTCCAGGAGAATAAACGCGAGTTTTGCGTTTGCCAGAAAAAGACAAAAAGGCATGGTGATTTGATCTGGGTTGAATTTACACATAAGCATTAAATGCAGTATGGGGAGCACCTCACTGCATTAAATGTTGAATCCAGGTAGGTGAAACTCGCATCTAGAGAGGAGAGAGAAAAAAAATATCTGGATAAAATTCCGGTATCTGGGAAAACACCGAAAATTCCGGAAAAGTCTAAAAAATAAAGTAGCTTGGAAAGCTTCCCAAAAATTCTCAAAAATAATAAATATTATAAAAATATTTTTGGTGAAATCGGTTTTCAGAAATTCAATCTCATTTTTAAAATAAAAATCATAAAGTCAACCGTCAATATCGCTCTACACCGGGTTGGCCGGATTTTGATAAAATCTGAAAAATCCCAGAAAATGCCTGAAAAGAGAAAATATAATTCTAAGAAGTAATATAAAAGCGGAATTTAGAAATTTGATTCCAATTATAAACTAAAATTCCTAGAATCAACCAGTGATACTGGCCGACACCAAATCCAGTGAAATTTCGATAAATTTAGAAAAATCTCAGAAAAAGTATTTAGATAGAAAATGTGATTTAAAAAGTTATGAGAAAGCCGTTTCTTAAAATTTAACTCCGTTTGTAAATTAAAAATCCGAGAATCGTTCAGTGGTACTGGTCGACACCGGTTTTGAAGATTTTCAATTTAATTCAGGAAAATTTCAAAAAATCATGAAAAATCTAAAATATTGAAAAATGATGTTTGAAACTGAAATCGGTCAAATCTGATTATCAGAAAGACTAAATCGAGCAATAACCTGAGATCGGGTCCCCGGTTCAGACTAGGGCTGAATCCGAGTCCACGAATCCGGATCCAAGATAAAACGATCATATAATACAAAATAAATACATGAAGTAAATCAAAAAATATGATCGAGAAATCTGAATACGCAACTAAGTACGTATTCCGGGAGTGGGGTGTTACAATCCACCCACCTTACAAAAATTGCGTCCTCGCAATTTCGATAAGGGGAAGATGAACACAGGAGGGACTATGGTCGACAAATGAGAGAATGATAAGGTGGAATATTTACGAAAGATTACCAACTCAAGATACAAAAGATCAGGGTAGCGGTTACAATGACATCCTCAAGATTCCTGCTCCGAATACTGGGCTTCACATTCTGCTGCTGCTTCGTCTGATGTCTCTGCAGTCATGTTGTAGACTTGACCTCTACCATGATCAGTTCTAGTTCTCACTCCTCTCTGTGGCTGATCATACTGCTGGGGCGGAAATGGAGCTCTTCGGTCAACGGGTTCTGGGTTCCCTCTCAGTGGTGGAGCTGGAAGTACTGGTCGGGCTGGTGCTGTATTTCCTACCCTTCTGAACGGGCAATCCCTTATTGCATGACTCCCGGTCCCACATGCTAAGCATAATCCATTGGCCATTCGATAGTCTTTCCTATAATGTCCAGGCTTGTGGCAGAAATGGCATATGATTTGAGGGAGAGAAGGTTGGAATGGTCGCTTGACTATCGGGCCATTGATTGTCCTGGCTGCGTCTTCTTCATTCATCAACTGAAAGGGTCTCTTTACTGACTTGTTCTGCACATGGTTCTCACTCTTCTTTTCTAATCCTCGTTCTACTTCACGGGCAATGGAGAGTACCTGGGAGTACGTCTTCAACTGTTGAGGAATAAGATACATCTGGATGTCCTTCTTTAGCCCTTGCTGAAATCTGCTAGCCCTTTTTTCTTCGTCTGCCACCATGTAGGGAGCAAATCTGCTGAGCCTCAAGAATTCAGCAGCATATTCATCCACTGACCAGTTTCGCTATTGTAACCGAATAAATTGTTCTTCCATGTCCTTTTGAGCTGTTGCAGGGAGAATCTCTCGTAGAAACCCTTTGAGAACTGGTCCCATGTGATGGGTTTCTCCAGTGTCGCTTCTTCCGCCAACCACCATGTTCGGGCCACATCCCTCAATTGTATCTTGACCACTTCCACTTTGTTCTCATCAGGGACTCAGGCTGCCTTCAAAAGATCTGTTGTGTCTATCAGCCACTGTTCTGCATCCAGGGGCTTCTCTGTTCCTGAAAAGATCGCCGGCTGTAATCTCCTGAAATCCGACACGTTGCCTGGCCTCTGTTCTCAGGGTGAAACTAACAGTCCTTGACGTAGAAGCTCTGTCTGCTGTTGTTGACTCTGCATCATCCCTTGAAGTATTCTAATCATACCATCATTGTCTCTGCTGGATCCATCTTGAGAAGTACCAGCACCATTACGTGTTCCCCTTCTTTCCATATCTGAGTTGGTTGAAGTAGGTAATAAGAAGAAACTGGAAGGTAAAAGATTGAAGGTCTTAGGATTCAAGAAATGGATCAGAAGGAAGAGATAGATAACTTTGCACTTGTAGTTGGATTGTATAACCAGGACTCTTGTATTCCAGTTGTAAATTTCTTTACCATTAATTTACCGTCTGGACGTACTGAGGATGCGAGAGCCTAGGCTCTGATACCACCCTGTAACGCCCCGATCCCGCGGATACGGGGACGTCACTGCGACGTATATACGCAGGTCAGAAATACCCCCACGTATATACGCTAAGCATCAGTACAGGCAAGAATCAGAGTACGGAAGCGCGTGGTGCATTATACATTCTAACATATGAGTACAATTACAAAGTTATCACCAGAGGTGACAAATATTACAAGAATATTACATCACCTGATAAGCGCAAATGCGAGAATACAAAGAGATGTACAAGTATAAACAGTACAAAGACAGGCTCAGAGTCATTACAGGAAAACTCTAGAGCCGAACAAGGGGCCCTGGAAGGATGGGGCTCTGGATAGTCTGCTGGAGATCCACGCTACCGCTGCGCCACTCTGATCAGCAACTGAGAGAATCCACACGCTCCAATCTCCAAAACCTGGACATGAGGATCCAGAGGAGTCAGAACTCCCCGGCGAGTGGTGATGCGAAAGCCAGGTGGCGAGCATAGGTAAACACAAGTGTATCAATAAAATCGAATCATAATCATGCAATGAAACCGTGTTGTGAGCATAAGCAAGCAGGAGCAAGTAGATATAAAACAAGTGGTATCAAGCGGAACTACTCATGATATGATAAGATAAGAACAGGAGACTGTGGAATAGAATATGAGTGGAAAGGCAGGACATGAACAGGTATAATATAATAATCATAAAATCGGAAATCCGAAGTAAAACCTGGCGAATGCAATTGTGGCGAAACAAGTGGTATAACCAAGTTGTGGAACGACATGACCAGTTATTATCTTGTCATTTATTATTATTACTCGTCCGACCCATATATCTAGGTATGTGTCCCAGTGTACATCTCAACACACATACATCCATATATAAGTAAGTCGAGGTTGGTTATTGGAAGCTGATGAAGAACTGATAGCTCATACTTATAGTAGTTCCCGTCCGCCCGGGACACAGCCATTGGGGGCCTTAAATCCCCCTAACACGCATCTTCTGGGGGCCTGAAATCCCCTAATACGAATCGTCAGTTTTTGTATTCCATTACTATAAGCAAGGCATCATACGGCATCCATCACTTCCTCCCATTCCCTGTGCAAGTTATCATTTTTATGGCTTATTAACATAATTATCGGATTACGGGAATGAGTAGGATCATAACAGGTCATAACAGGAGTACATAACAAGCATAACGGGAGTTCATGTCAAGAGATCAAGTACTACATTCCCGAAATGTGATAATCATGGGTAGAGAGTTAATCATAACAGGTATCAGGTTTTAATCATGACAATGACAAGTGATCTGGCCGGTGACAGGTGATAAGTCATGTCATAAAAAGGAACAAGTGTCAAGTAGCAGCATATCAGGTGTCATGTGTTATATGTCTTGGAGGTGATATTAGACAGGTGACAAGTCATGTTATAACAGGTGACAAGTGATAAGAGATAACATAGCAGGAACATGCATCAAGTAGTAACATGTTAAGTGATACATAATGCCAATATGAGTCGACCCGACGAAGCGTGGAAAATCGAATGGAGGCGAGAACACTCGCCTAAATCTTTAGAAAATACAGTGAAATCCCCGATCTCTGGAATTCAGGTAACCAACGCGTAAACGCGTTCAATAAAATAAAGATCGTATTATTTAAAAGAGGAGAGAGAATGAAGACGCGGGAATAGCAGACGCGGGAATCACAGACGCGGGAATCGCGTTGCGTAGATGTTACAAACGTGAGGTTCGAGAACCGCGTTCTAGCAAGGACACGAGGAGAACGCAGACGCGAGCATGAACTCCGCGTCGCGTTAACACAAGAACGGGAGAATCGTGTTAAACAATTAACAAGAATGCGAAGAACGCGTTAAGAAATTGCTTAGACGCGGGGATGAGCTCCGCGTCTAGCAATTAACAGAGAAAGAGAGAGACAGGGAGTGAGACGCAAGGGTGAGGGGGAGACGCAGGAAAGGAGGGGAGGGGAAAAACAGGGAAGAAAAGGAAAAGGAAAAGGAAGGGAAAAGAAAGGAAAGAAAGAAGGAAGGAAAGAGGGAAAAGGAGAGGGAATGGCCGGTTACGGCTTGGCCGGTGGTCACCGGCAACGGCCGGAGTTGGCCGGAGTTGACCGGAGAAGATGGTTAAAGCTCCAAGCCTAACAAATCTAGAGGGTGCAAGTGTAGTTCAAAAGGGAGAAATGGAGTTTCGAAAACGAGGCTTCGGAGAGCGAAGTTATACCTCGTTAGAAAGAGTATTCCGAGGAGAGAAAGATGGCGTGGTTCGTGGTGGTTATGGTGGTGTAGATAGTGGTGAAAATGAGGAAGAAGGTAATGGTGATAATGGGTTTCTTGGTGAAGAAGGAGAAAAAGAAGGAGGAGAGAGTGGTGGAAAAGAGTTGCTTGATCTTGATAAAATGGAGAAGGAGATGGGGGGAGAATGGTGGAGGACTTGGTGGAGGAATGGTGGTGGAAATGGAGGAGTGGTGGCCGCCAAGGGAGTTTGGGTTGCTATTTTCGTTTGCTGGAAAGATGGAGAAGGGAAATATGAAAGAGAGAGAAAGAAGGAAAGGTGGGGTATATATATATATATATATATATATATATAAGGGAATAAATTATTACAAGTTTGACTTGGAATACCTTTTATATAATGAGACTTATGTCTCATGCCAATTGCTGCGTCCACCTGAGAAGAAATCCGCGTCTGGGCCAAATGAACTGGACGCGGAGAAAAATCCGCGTCCAGGAGAATAAACGCGAGTTTTGCGTTTGCTAGAAAAAGACAAAAAGGCATGGTGATTTGATCTGGGTTGAATTTACACATAAGCATTAAATGCAGTATGGGGAGCACCTCACTGCATTAAATGTTGAATCCAGATAGGTGAAACTCGCGTCTAGAGAGGAGAGAGAAAAAAATATCTGGATAAAATTTCGGTATCTGGGAAAACACCGAAAATTCCGGAAAAGTTCAAAAAATAAAGTAGCTTGGAAAGCTTCCCAAAAATTCTCAAAAATAATAAATATTATAAAAAAATTTTTGGTGAAATCATTTTTCAGAAATTTAATCTCATTTTCAAAATAAAAATCATAAAGTCAACCGTCAATATCGCTCTATACCGGGTTGGCCGGATTTTTGATAAAATCTGAAAAATTCCAGAAAATGCCTGAAAAGAGAAAATATAATTCTAAGAAGTAATATGAAAGCGGAATTTAGAAATTTGATTCCAATTATAAACTAAAATTCCTAGAATCAACCAGTGATACTGGCCGACACCAAATCCAGTGAAATTTCGATAAATTTAGAAAAATCTCAGAAAAAGTATTTAGATAGAAAATGTGATTTTAAGAAATTATGGGAAAGTCGTTTCTTAAAATTTAACTCCGTTTGTAAATTAAAAATCCGAGAATCGGTCAGTGGTACTAGTCGACACCGGTTTTGAAGATTTTCAATTTAATTCAGGAAAATTCCAAAAAATCATGAAAAATCTAAAATATTGGAAAATGATGTTTGAAACTGAAATCGGTCAAATCTGATTACCAGAAAGACTAAATCGAGCAATAACCTGAGATCGGGTCCCCGGTTCAGACTAGGGCTGAATCCGAGTCCACGAATCTGGATCCAAGATAAAACGATCATATAATACAAAACAAATACATTAAGTAAATCAAAAAATATGATCAAGAAATCTGAATACGCAACTAAGTACGTATTCCGGGAGTGGGGTGTTACACTTTGGTTAGCGAGCAGCTTGCACACCTTGTTGCTCAAATGCATGAAGCCCATCTTCCTGCTCAGGAAGCTGCTAAGACCATTTCTTCTGACTTGAAGTCCTTGGAGACAAGGAAGGTAGAGCTCAGGGACGCCATAGATGCTTCTAGCAGTGCTCTTCTTGACGCTGAAGATAAAATTGAAAAGGCCAAGGAGATGTTCAGGAAGGCAAATCTTCTCTTATCCAGGGCTGAACCAGTGCGTCTTGAGGAGACTGCGCGGCTTGAGCAGCTTAAGGCTCAGAGTGACGAACTCTCGCGGCAGGAGTTAGCTCAGATGGCAACCTTGGTTGAGGTCGAAGCTCGCTTGGCCCAGACGGCGAGTTTTAATGAGGCTGAGCTAAGGTCGCAGGCGCTTGTCAGAGCTGCTGATGATAGGAAGACAAGGCTGGCCTTTCTTGAAGAACGGATCAAATCTTATGAAGCACCCTTATAGCTTGTAATATATGTGCCTTCATGTATCCTTTCTTTTCGGAATCAATAAAAATAATTTTGTTTTGACTCCCCTGTCGTATTTCTAACTTGTTTTATCTTTTGAATTGTCGCTTGCAAGTTGTATTGCAGCCATTTGAGAAAACAATCCTTACTGTACTGAATAATGAGAGTTGGCTATCGCCGGTTCAGAGGTCGCAATGACATAACCGGTTGAGAAGCCACTAAGCTCAAAGTAGTCCTTATCAGACTGAAAGGTGAGGCTTGGCTATCTGCCGGTTCAGAGGTCGTAATGACGTAACCGGTTGAGAAGCCTCCAAGCTTGAAGTAGTCCTATAGTGACAAAGAAATAGTTCTTGCCGGACTGAAAGATGAGACTTGGCTATCTGCCGGTTCAGAGATCGCAATGACATAACCGATTGAGAAGCCACCAAGCTCAAAAGTAGTCCTTGACGGACTGAAAGGTGAGACTTGGCTATCGTCGGTTCAGAGGTCGCAATGACATAACCGATTGAGAAGCCACCAAGCTCGAAAGTAGTCCTTGACGGACTGAAATGTGAGACTTATCTTTTATAAATGTCAACAAGCTCGAAGGTAGCCCTTGACGGACTGAAAGGAAATACTTGTCTTTTGTAAATGTCAACAAGCTCGAAAGTAGTCCTTGACGGACTGAAAGGTGAGACTTGGCTATCTGCCGGTTTAGAGGTCGCAATGACGTAACCGGTTGAGAAGCCACCAAACTCGAAGTAGTCCTTGACGGACTGAAAGGTGAGACTTGGCTATCTATCGGTTCAGAGGTCGCAATGACATAACCGATTGAGAAGCCACCAAGCTCGAAAGTAGTCCTTGACGGACTGAAATGTGAGACTTATCTTTTGTAAATGTCAACAAGCTCGAAGGTAGCCCTTGACGACTGAAAGGTGATACTTGTCTTTTGTAAATGTCAACAAGCTCGAAGGTAGTCCTTGACGGACTGAAAGGTGAGACTTGGCTATCTGCCGGTTCAGAGGTCGCAATGACGTAACCAGTTGAGAAGCCACCAAACTCGAAGTAGTCCTTGACGGACTGAAAGGTGAGACTTGGCTATCTGTCGGTTCAGAGGTCGCAATGACATAACCGATTGAGAAGCCACCAAGCTCGAAGTAGTCCTTGATGGACTGAAAGGTGAGACTTGTCTTTTGTAAATGTCAACAAGCTCGAAGGTAGTCCTTGACGGGCTAAAAGGTGAGACTTCTCTTTTGTAAATGTCAACAAGCTCGAAGGTAGCCCTTGACGGACTGAAAGGTGATACTTGTCTTTTGTAAATGTCAACAAGTATAGAAGTTGTCCTAGACGGACTAAAAGGTGAGACTTATCTTTTGTAAATGTCAACAAGCACGGAGGTAGTCCTTGACGGACTGAAAGGTGAGACTTGTCTTTTGTAAATGTCAACAAGCTCGAAGGTAGTCCTTGACGGACTGAAAGGTGAGACTTGTCTTTTGTAAATGTCAACAAGCTCGAAGGAAGCCCTTGACGGACTGAAAGGTGATACTTGTCTTTTGTAAATGTCAACAAGTATAGAAGTTGTCCTAGACGGACTAAAAGGTGAGACTTGTCTTTTGTAAATGTCAACAAGCTCGAAGGTAGTTCTTGACGGACTGAAAGGTGAGACTTGTCTTTTGTAAATGTCAACAAGCTCGAAGGTAGTCCTTGACGGACTGAAAGGTGAGACTTGTCTTTTGTAAATGTCAACAAGCTCGAAGGTAGTCCTTGACGGACTGAAAGGTGAGACTTGTCTTTTGTAAATGTCAACAAGCTCGAAGGTAGTCCTTGACGGGCTGAAAGGTGAGACTTGCCTTTTGTAAATGTCAACAAGCTCGAAGGTAGTCCTTGACGGACTGAAAGGTGAGACTTGTCTTTTGTAAATGTCAACAAGCTCGAAGGTAGTCCTTGACGGACTGAAAGGTGATACTTGTCTTTTATAAATGTCAACAAGTATAGAAGTTGTCCTAGACGGACTAAAAGGTGAGACTTGTCTTTTGTAAATGTCAACAAGCTCGGAGGTAGTCCTTGACGGACTTGAAAGGTGAAACTTGTCTTTTGTAAATGTCAACAAGTTCAGAGGTAGTCCTTGACGGACTGAAAGGTGAGACTTGTCTTTTGTAAATGTCAACAAGCTCGGAGTTGTCCTTGATGGACTAAAAAGGTGAAACTTATCTTTTGTAAATGTCAACAAGTTCAGAGGTAGTCCTTGACGGACTGAAAGGTGAGACTTGTCTTTTGTAAATGTCAACAAGCTCGAAGGTTTGATGGGATTTGAAAAAAGGTCTCGTTTTCATTGCGAAAAACGAGGAGATCACTGTCATAGGTTTAATGTTAACGTAACCGCGAAATGGATGCCAGAGGTTATTATAGCATAAAAAGGGTTCTCGTTCCCACAGGGAGAAACGAGGAAATCACTGTCATAGGTTTAGTGTTAACGTAACAGCGAAAGGGATGCCAGAGGTTATACTGTTAAACATAGCATAAAAAGGGTCTCGCTCTCACGGGGAGAAACGAGGAAATCACTGTCATAGGTTTAGTGTTAACGTAACAGCGAAATAGATGGAAAGATCTTTATATATGGTCTTACCATTCTATGGATGAGAATTGGTAAGTGATTTTGGAGAGGGAATCAAATGGGAACAGGTCCCTTAGGATTTTTAGCAAATCCCTAGCTGTCAACGGGTTTGATGTGCCTTTACCAACTACCGTTTGAGTCGGGCTAGCCATGCTATTCCCCTCAGCATGATGAGTTGTCGAGAACTTATGTTGGGCTTAAAGGCCAACATTTTCCTCTATCCTTAACCGTTAAGAATGTTGGATCATTTGGTTAGCGTATGTGTAACCTTGATTCTCCTTTGAGACAAACAATGTATGATCAGGTTCCTACTGGTTTATGGTTGTATGATCTCATTTGGAGGAAGAGAGAGTCTCTCTTTACATACACCTTGGATGTGAAGGTCTTGATCAGAGGTGTAGTGTTAACTTGATCATGAGAAGGATCCTTGATCAAGGATAATACTTCTTTAAGAACTTGCCATTGATCGGCATCATGAATAAATTGCCATCTGAAGTCATAAGGCGGTATGCTCTGTTTGAATAGACTGTTTCTATTACAAACGGTCCTTCCTATTTAGGCTGAAACTTACCTTTGGTCTTGTGCGTCATAATCATCGGTCGTCTGACGGCTAAAACCAAATCTCCTTTCTGGAAGATTCTCTGTTTGACCTTCTTATTGAAGGTTTTTAAGATTCGAGCTTGATACAACTCGATGTGTTGCTGAGCTTGTAGTCGCTTCTCATCTAGGGCTTCGAGCTCTTGAAGACGCAACCGATAATTGTCCTCTGATGTGATCTTAGTGGTCAGAGCAACTCGTAATGACGGCATCTAAATTTCTAATGGTATGACTGCTTCACACCCGTACACCAGGAAAAAAGGCGTATTACCTGTCGGAGTCCGAACTGTGGTTCGGTAGGCCCAAAGACATTCACCAAGCTTTTCGTCCCAATCTCGCTTATTCGAGGAGACGAACTTCTTGAGTAACTTGATGATTGTTTTGTTGAATGCTTCCGCCAAGCCATTAGCGGCGGGATTATAGGCAGTTGAAGCCACATTCTGAATTCGGTATTTATCGCAGAACCGATAGAATACCTGGCTTATGAATTGGGGACCATTATCATGGATGATCCGCCTAGGGACACCAAATCGATGGATGACATGGTGTTTGATGAAATTAACCACGCTAGAAGTTTTGACTTCAACGAGTGGTATGGCTTCTGCCCATTTTGAAAAGTAATCGGTTACTGCCAGGATAAACCGGTGTCCTTTTGTCGAAGAGGGGCTGATTGGCCCTACGACATCGATTCCCCATGCTTCAAATGGCCATGAAGTAACAGTTGGGTGGAGCAACTCCGAAGGCTGGTGTATGAAATCCGCATGAATTTGACATGCTTTACACCTTCGTGCATATTGGATGGCATCGGCTATCATGGTTGGCCAATAATATCCAAGCCTATGCAACCTGTTTTTAAGTTTTGGACCTGGCTGATGAGCTCCGCAAATGCCGTCGTGTGCTTCTTTAAGCACTTCCTACGCCTCTGAATTGGAAAGGCAACGGAGGAGGACACCGTCATATGAACGACGGTAAAGTGTCTTCAGAGTTGGATCGTAGTAGAAACGGAGAGACCTTCGTCTGATAGATGCCGCTTCTTTAGAATCGTCTGGTAGCAGACCATGTAAGGCATAGTCGATGAAAGGAAATCGCCAATCTCTCGCCTCAAGATCCGTCGAGATATTACAGACCTCTTGGGTTCTTAACATATGCTTAGAGCATACAAGGTGTCGAGTCGCCACTGTAAGATGATACTCGGTGTCGACTGGCAAGGCTAGTGTTGTTGCTAATGCAGCAAGAGTGTCCGCCTTGGTATTCTGAGATCGAGATACGTGCCCGATGTAGAAGCCATCAAACAGATTAGCCAATTTGATGACTGTGTGATAATACGGCACCAAGTCTTCGTGGCGGACCTCATATTCGCCTTTAACCTGATTGATAATCAGTTTTGAATCGCCGTAAGCTTCAAGGTAGCGTACCCCCATTCCATGGGCGAGCTGAAGGCCGATGAGCAGAGCATTATATTCTGCTACATTGCATGATTCCGTTAGAGAGAATGCTCTAGGAAGGACGTGATTTTGTGGAGAGATAAACACCACCCCCACGCCGGCGACGATCCTGCCCTTGGGGCCTATCCGTGATGCTCCATCGAAGAATATCTGCCAAACTTCATCCTCTGAAGTTATATTAGACTCGAAGACTTCATCCAGAATATATTCGTGAAGTTTTGAGTTCTCTGGGACTGGATGAGCGGCCAAGAACTCTGCAAGAGCTTGGCCTTTAACCGCCTTCTGAGGGATAAAGATCATATCGTATTGAGACAAAAGGAGTGCCCATTTAGCTAATCTTGAATTCAGTGATCCCGGCTTCGTCATGAGGAGACGCAGATGATTCACTCTGGAGATGACATGTATGGTTTGGCCGACCAAATAATGTCGTGTCTTCTGAATGGCAAAGACAAGGGCTAAACACTCCTTCTCGATAGGGTTATAGCGAGATTCCGCTCCTATCAGAGTCCTGCTCAGATAATAAATAGCCTGCTCATGACCATTGTCGTCCTTTTGAGCAAGGAGGGCACCAAGAGAATGGTCCATAGCTTTCACATAAAGCAAGAATGGTTTCTCTGATGTGGGAGCCACTAAGACTGGCGGTTTTGTGAGGTATCTCTTGATGTCTTCATAAGCTTCCTGACAAGCTTGATCCCATACGAAGGAAGCACCATTTTTCATGAGTCGGGTGAACGGCTGACAGTAGCCTGAGAGATTTGCGATGAATCTTCTAATATAAGCCAGTCTACTTTGCAAGCCTCTAAGCTCTTTGAGATTCCTCGGTGGATGCATGCTCTGAATGGCTTTGACCTTATCTGGGTCAAGATGAATTCCTTTTGATGTAACAATAAACCCAAGGAACTTGCCACTCGAAACTCCCAAGAAGGATTTCGTCGGATTCATTTTCAGTTGATGAGCCCGCATTATGTCGAACATCGTTCTCAAGTCACGAAGATGGTCATTCTTGTTGCGGCTTTTGACAGTAATGTTGTCGACATAGCATTCTACCGTTTTTCAGAGATAATCGCGGAAGATTGTACTCATTGCCCGCTGATAGGTTGCTCCGGCGTTCTTCAGTCCGAAGAGCATCACAGTGTAGCAGTATACCCCCAATGGTGTTCGGAACGAAGTATGCTTCTCGTCGTCGGGGTACATCTTAATCTGGTTGTACCCTGAAAAGTCGTCCATAAAAGACATTCTTTCGAATCCACAGGTATTGTCAATCATGACATTGGTGATGGGCAGTGGGAATTCGTCTTTAGGACAAGCTGTATTGAGATCACGGTAGTCGATGCAGATCCGTATTTTCCCATTCTTCTCGAGGACGGGAACGATATTAGCAACCCAATCTGGATGTTGTTCCTCCCGTATGAAGCCACATGCAATAAGCTTGTGAACTTCGGCTTCAATAGCCTCCATAATGTTCGGGCGAAACCGATGTTGTTGTTGCTTGACTGGCTTGGCGTCGGGTTTGATATTCAGACGGTGCATGGCTACTTGCGGATCAAGTCCGGGCATGTCTTCGTAGTTCCATGCGAAGACGTCTATATACTCCTTTATGAGTATTATTAATTCTTCCTTTTCCATAAGTGATAAACTCTCACTTATAAAGATGGGTTTAGGGTGATCTTGACTACCCAAATTGACCTGCACCACCTTATCTTCAGTAGGTGGTTCGCGCAGCTCGAATCGCCTTTTCCCATTGGAGATCTAATTGCTGAGCCCATGGTTCCTCATCAGTAGCTTCCGCCGGCTCCAATTGACTGCTTGAGGTCATATTAACGGTGAGATTCTCGAACATCATTCCCACATTGACATCAGAGTCCCACTCGGAGGATGAGGCAGAATGTAATGGAATCGGTTCGTCATCCCTGAATTGAACCGTTGCTGGCGATGTGGGTGTAACGTATCCCAACCCCCTGCGTGTATTATCATAGTAATTTGCAGGCTTCCCTTTTGGCACAAAGTTACGCAGCAAACTACGCCTTTCTTTTTTGAAATTCAGGCCCTCTCATGCTTTAGGTTGTACCCCATTTTCTTCATCATATGGCGTGCTGATCGCGCGTAATGGAAAAATTGTGGGGTGTCTGAGTCCGAACTTGAATCTGCGGCTGCGGACCCTCGTGGTTGGGCTCTGCCGAATATTATTCGTAATTGACCTTCTTTGGATGGAGGGATCACCAAAACGGCCCCTTCTACAGATTCCATGGGTGTGTTGGATACACTTGGTCTATGTAAAGGGATGTGCAGAGAGCTATCCATGATGGATTCAGACAACCCAATACTCGCAGGATAATCAAAAGAAATATTATCATTAATTACCCATTCACCTTCATCTTCAGAAGGAGTGTGACATTGGGGATTATTAAGACATGCTATAATTGGTTCACCAATAAAAATAGCTGGCATGTCTGCTTCAGATTCTGAATCCGCCTCATTGCCACTATCATCATCGTCCGGCAGTGATTCTTTGGATGTTTCACCAGTCTCTTGATACAGGAGAGCGTCAGTGAAGTAATTTTCTACCCCTTTGAATGGTTGCTTCTCAGCAAAGACAGTTCGTACTGTCGCGCCATCTTCAACATATTTGAAGCACTGGTGCAGCGTGGAGGGAACGATCCAGTTGGCATGGATCTACGGTCGTCCTAGCAGCATGTTGTATGATGTGTCAGCGTCAATGACATAGCACGTCACTTCTGACTTCAGGCTCCCGATTCGACAACGAAGTCGAATTTTCTCAAGTGGATGACTACTCCCGGCATTGAAACCGTATATTGTAGTAGTGGTTGCGGACAACCTATATAGTGGTATACTGAGGAAGTAGAGGAGCCTTTTGGGGATGATGCTGAGTGCAGACCCTGGATCGACCTGTACCCTTTCAATGCATGTTGAACCGATGTATCCGGTGTAGTACAGAGGTCGATCGTGCTTGTTATCCTTGAGAAGCATATCTTCCGCTGTAAAGGTAATAGCGGGTACTTTTGATTGTGCATGATGGCATTCAGGGCACGGAGACTGAGCGTCATCTTTAGGGGTCTCCGGCATATATGTCAGGAATGATTCTGAATTAGCCAGCGCATCCCTGAGTGCTTCTCTTGACTATTTTGAGAGACGAAGGAGCTCGTGTATTGTAATACGAGCCGGGATATTGGCGAGCTGGGCCAATATGTCAAAACGGAAGGGCGTGTCAAGCCCTAGGCCTGAAAGCTTCTTCAGGACATGGTCGAACCGAACTTCCTTAGGCTTCTCCTTTCCCTTGGTTGGAACCGAAGTAGATGCTGGTACTTGTACTGACGTCGTTTGCTGTTGTGTCTCGTCAGTAGCTCTCTCATACTGCTTTAAGTATGATTTTCCGGATCGAGTACCCGTCGGCTGAGGTACATCGGCTTGCGTCGCGCAAATGTGCTTTTCTCTTTCAGAATCACTGAGGGAAGCTGACGTAAGATTGTCATCGTCTGGCAGGATGGAGATGACATTGTAAGATTTGCCCTTCGACTTGGACTTCTTTGAATCCCATTGTTTGTCTTGGACAAGGTCTGGGTGTATCCACATGACTTCCTCTGTCTCCAGTGTCAAGGGAACAAGACCCCTATTATCCTGAGTTTTAGCCGCAGGATGTTTGACTTCCAGCCGTGGCGCAGGGACTGGATAAGTCCCGTCAGGAACTGTGACCTTTGGGGTTTTGCCGAACTCGAGGGTCACCATGTTTACAGTGACTTTCTATTATTCTGTCTTCAGTGTCAGAACTCCGGCGTCAATCAAGGCTTTAATTCTATACTTGAGGACAAAGCACTTGTCGGTGGGATGGTGAATCATCCTGTGGTAGAGACAGTATTTGGGATCGTTCGTGCGTCCTATCTCATTGGGACGTCGAGCCTCTGGCAGCTTTATTTTATTCCCTTTGTGGAGTAAATGGAATATTGTGACCACCTGATCGACTCTGAAGGAGTACTGTTTCGGAGGGAACTTAGACTCCTGATTATTGAAGCCTCTCTTCTTGGCCTTCGACTGCCTATCCTCTGACAATTCAACGGACATAGTCTTTTTCTCTTTGGCTTGAGAAGACTGCGCCATGTCACCACGTCCTTTATTGATTGTACCCCATTTGCCTTTAGGGGTGGATGGTTCGAACTTTTTAGCCGACTTTTTGGCTATCTCGGCTTGTTCGACCAATTCTTTTCAGGTATGGGCTTTGACAGCCCCCATGCGAACCTCTACTTGGTCTAAGAAGTTGTGCTTGCACGTCTGTAAGAGCATGGGTAATGGCATCCCTGCTGGGCACATCAAAGACAAGTTTCTGAATCGCTCAATATAATCACGGACAGATTCACCCTTCTTTTGCACGGTGGAGAGGAGCTTGTCCATGGTTACCTCGGTATCGTCCTCATAGAAACGAGAAAGGAATCGGGTTTCTAGGTCGATCCAGGAATTAACGGAACCCGGAGGGAGACTTCAGAACCAGTCAAATGCTACCCCCTTTAAGGTGCCAATGAACAGCCTAGCCATGATAGCATCATTGTCTATAACATTACCGGTCTGGGACCGGAAATAGTAGATGTGCTGGTTTGGCGAGCTCTTACCATCATAGGTATGCAATGTTGGTGGTTTGAACTTTGGTGGGTATGGTACTGAATCCCACTCCAGCGGGTAAGGACGGACTGTCCCTATTTTCTTTAATTCATCCCTCTGAGCTAGGGATGCGATTTGAGCTTGGAGCCCTTAAGGACTTCAGCGTCTAAAGAAGAACCCTCCTTGGACTTCTTCGTCTTTGGCTGTTCATTGCTAAGATGTTCTTCCTTATCATGGTTACTTCCGGTATCATTGTTATTCCGGTTATTGAGGAGTTGAGCGAGCATCTGTTGAATGTTGTCCAGAGCTTCTTGCTGGATTTTGAAAGTTTGCTCTTGAGCTTCCAAACGTCGATGAAGGTCGTCATTATCATTATCAGTCATGTTTATTGATGCTCTGTCTGTTTGCACCGAGCTGACTGTCGCCGAAGAGGCATACCCACTATCTTCATCCTCTCCATCAGACGACTGAACTGATCTTCTCCTTAGTTCCGGCGAGGCTACTGTTGACACTTAAAAAGACAAGATTCTCATTGGTCCGAACGATGTCTAAACTTGTTGACATTTACAAAAGACAAGGGACAGACGAGCTGAAGACCAGTTTTCACCCACCTCCAAGGGACAAGGAAGCGATGGACTCCACTGATCCAGCAAGCAGAACAGTGAACCCGGATTGTTTCTAACAGACCTCAGCAGGTCTAAAATGCTAGCATTTAGCATTACATTAGCCCAAGGAGATAGCCTCGCTTGAGAGGCTAACATCATCCAGAGCACCGCCAGGAAGCCAACTGATAGCTTCGCCGAAAACCCTCTTTTCGGACTTCGCCGAAGACCCTCTTTTCGGACTTCGCCAGGAATTGCCTCTAGCTCCGCTATGAGCCTCAAAGCGGGCAGCTCCGCCATCAGCCTGCTATGGTCAACCTTTGACCAATCAAATCTCCTGATGAGATCGGATTCAATCTAATCAAATCCAATCAGGATTCAAATATGGCAGGTGATTGCCACAATCTCTTGACTCTCTTGAAACGAGTAAGTGGATCAAGGAGAATCAATCAACGATATGGAAAGGATCATAACATATCGGAAAGATCAACCGATTTGCCATTTTCTAGCTCCGCGGAAGCTATTATAGCCTCGCAGCAAGGCTACTTTCCAGATTCAAACAGATTCGGTTCAATCTGTTTCTATATCTTCAAAGGGGACGATTATACCCTTACTTTCCCTATAAATAGCCCGTCAGGGGCACAAGGGAGAGGCATCGGATTGCAGAGGAAGGAGCCATCAATTGCCTTCTGATCGCAAGAATCGATCAATTAGCTTCTTCGACTGAGGCTTCTTCATAACGCACCGTGCGTTCTCGAATTCAGAGACCTTTTAGAGAATTGCTTTCTCTATCCAGGGTGTTGATGCCCTAACATCGTCCTTCTTCTCAAGGAATCTCCGGAACCAGGCGAGAAGGAATTCCTTATCGAAGGCGATTTTGAGAAGCAGCAAGAGGGTTCTACCAACTCTCTATTCTCTGATTCCCGGAACCAGGCGAGAAGGGAATCTCATCGCTCGCATCGTCAAAGGGACAAAGTGGTCGCGCGCTGACCAGACTCCTATCGGCACACTTCTCCAGAATCTCTGAGGGGATCTACTTGTAATCTTTTTAAGAATACTTGTAATTTAGCTCCTCAAACTCTTTTTTGTAAGTTTTTCCCCTTTGCAAACATAATGGAAAACAAGATGGCGACTCCGCTGGGGAATGTATTCTCCTCTGCTGAGAATCAAGTGTCGCAATGCGACGAACAGACCTTCGGGTCTATCTCTGAATTCAGAAAAGCCGGTGCAGCCAGATCTTCTCTGGCTAAATCTTCAAGCAAAGTCTCTGCGGAGACGGAAAAGGTTCTCTACAAACCTGCCGCGGTCCTCTGGCGCAACAAGGAAACATGTCCGCAGCCCAGATCCTGCACTTTTGAGAACCCGGTTATCCAAATTGATCAAAGAAGATTTGAAGAAGTCCTCTCTGGGGGTGGCTTGATGCTTCGAGCACGGAAGCACAAGAAGGTCTTCATGGCCAAGGTTTCAGATCAGAAACCAGAGGCAGAATTTCGCCAACACCCCACAGCCCCGCTTGTGGCTATTCAGGTTCCTTGCGAACCTATACATCCTCTGTCAAAGCGGATATGGAAGCCTAAACAGAAGTCCTCTGCTGAAGCTTCAGGCGTAGCCTCGCCAAAGCCGCGCCCCTCTTATGAAGAAAAAGGCAAGATGCCCGCCTGTACCAACAATGCTGCCAACCATAAAGTCAAGACGGCAATCATACCGTCTCCTAGTGCAGCAATGCCTACCGCTAGCTTGTCCTCACAAGCAAGGCTATTGTACCTCGGCGTACTCATCGGGTTTACAGCCGCGAGGCTAGAACCAAAGCACTATTCGGTGCTAATCCTTTCCGCAGGACTAAGGGGAACGATGCGTTGTCCCATATACCAGATTATTCAGGCCCCTACAGGGCCGACCTGCGAGGATTCTTGGCGGACAAGCGGAGATTAAGCATTTCCAGATTACTTCCTCCTGTTGTCGACGAAGTGGATGCCAGTTCGTGATGGTCCATTCTATGCAGTGTCGGTTACGACCGACCCTTGCCACCTCTCCATATCGGCGATCAGTCTTTGATCGACTGTCTGCGCGCATCCCGATGAGGCATCCCAAAAGGAGCGGGCCACCGGATCCAGCCTCTGCATCCGTCAACATGACCGGAAGGGGGCGAGAGCCGCGCGGAAGAAGTCAAGCCTCTGACGACACCCCTTTCGGCTCCCCAGATCCGGACTACTGCCCAGGCTTAGCTGAAGTCTTGGTGCATGAAGAAGGTGTTTTCCGAAACACCAGATCCAGGGTAGCGATACCCTATAATTATGAACAGCCTTCTTCCTCAAGGGCCCTGATCCCGCCACAATCCGGACGATCACCCCAATCGTCTGACGGAGAAGATGGAGACAGCGGGTATGCTTCTTCAGCAACAGTCAGTTCCGTGCGAACGGACAAAGCATCGGTTAATATGGCCGATAACGCCAATGACGACCTTCGTCGGCGTTTGGAGGCTCAGGAGCAGACCTCTAGAACTCAGCAAGAGGCCCTGGACAATATTCAACAGATGCTCGCTCAGCTCCTCAGCAACCGGAATGATGATACCGGAAGTAATCATGACGAGGAGGGGCATCTCAGCAATGATCCGCCCAAGACGGAGAAATCTAAGGGAGGCTCTTCCCTGGATGCCGAAGTCCTTAAAGGCCTTCAAGCTCAAATTTCATCCCTGGCTCAAAAGGATGAATTGAAGAAAGTGGGGGTAGTCCGTCCTTACCCACTGGAATGGGATTCGGTGTCATATCCGCCAAAGTTCAAACCACCAACGTTGCACACGTATGATGGTAAGAGCTCGCCCAATCAGCACATCTACTATTTCCGGTCTCAGACCGGTAATGTTCTAAACAACGACGCCATCATGGCTAGGTTGTTCATCGGCACCCTGAAAGGGGTAGCATTCGACTGGTTCCGAAGCCTTCCTCAGGGCTCTATCAATTCCTGGGTCGACCTGGAAACCCGGTTCCTCTCTCGCTTCTATGAGGACGATACCGAAGTGACCATGGATAAGCTCCTTTCCACTGTGCAGAGGAAAGGCGAATCTGTCCGTGAATACATTGAGCGGTTCAGAAATCTATCTCTGATGTGCCCAGCAGGGATGCCTTTACCCATGCTTTTACAAACATGCAGACATAACTTCTCGGATCAAGTAGAAGTTCGCATGGGGGCTGTCAAGGCCCATACTTGGAAGGAATTGGTCGAACAAGCTGAGATAGCCGAGAAATCGGCTAAGAAGTTCGAGCCATCCGCCCCTAGAAGCAAATGGGGCACGAACAACAAAGGGCGTAGCGATCTCCCGCAGTCTTCCCAAGCTAAAGGGAAGGAAATTATGTCCGTCGAACTGACCGGGGACATGCAGTCAAAGGCCAAGAAGAGCGGCGTCAACAGCCAAGAGCCCAAGTTTCCTCCGAAGCAGTACTCCTTCAGAGATGACCAGGTGGTCACGATATTCCATCTGCTCCATAAAGGGAATAAGATGAAGCTGCCAGATGCTCGGCGACCTAATGAGATAGGGCGCACAAATGACCCTAAATACTGCCTCTACCACAGGATGATCCACCATCCTACCGACAAGTGCTATGTTCTTAAGGATAGAATTCAAGCCTTGGTCGACGCCGGAGTCCTCACACTGAAGACGGAACAGAAGAAAGTCACTGCCAATATGGTGACTCTTGAGTTCGGCACTACCCAGAAGGTCATGGTTCCTGACGGGACCTATCCAGCCCCGATGCCACGGCTAGAAGTCAAGCATCCTCCAGCCATGACTCAATACAACAAGGGTCTCGTCCCTTTGACATTGGAGACAGGGGAAGTTATGTGGATACACCCTGACCTCGTCCAAGACGTACAGCAGACGTCGAACGACTCCAGCAGAAAGGGCAAGTCCTGCAATGTCATCTCTGTCCTGCCAGACGATGGTAATCTTACTTCGGCTTCCCTCAGCGATTCTGAAGAAGAAAAGCATGCCTGTACAGCGCGGGCAGATGCGCCTCAACAGACGGGCACCCGGTCTGGAAAGTCATATCAAAGGCAATATGACAAATCTACTGACGAGATACAACGGCAAACGACGTCAGTACCAATGCCGGCATCCACTCCAGTCCTGACCAAAGGGAAGGAGAAGCCTAAGGAGGTGCGATTCGACCATGTGTTGAAGAAACCGCCAGGCCAAGGGTTAGCCACGCCCTTTCGCTTTGATATATTGGCCCACTTAGCCAATATCCCGGCTCGTATCACAATACACGAGCTTCTTCGTCTCTCTAAAGAGACGAGAGAGGCACTCAGAGATGCGCTAGCCAACTCAGAGTCCTTTCTGACATGCATGCCTGAGATCCCTGGTGATGAGATGCAGCCTCCCTGCTCAGAGTGCCATCACGCGCAGTCAAAGGTACCTGCCATTACCTTCACGGCGGAAGATATGCTTCTCAAAGACAACAAGCATGACCGACCTCTGTACTATACCGGATATATCGGTTCAACCTGCATTGAAAGAGTACAAGTCGATCCGGGGTCTGCTCTCAGCATCATCCCCAAAAGGCTCCTCTACTTCCTCGGCATACCACTGTACAGGTTGTCTGCAACCACCACTACAATATATGGTTTCAACGCCGGGAGCAGCCATCCGCTTGGAAAGATTCGGCTCCGCTGCAGAATCGGAAGCCTGAAGTCAGAGGTGACGTGCTATGTCATTGATGCTGACACATCATACAACCTGCTACTAGGACGACCTTGGATCCATGCCAACTGGATCGTTCCGTCCACTCTCCATCAGTGCTTCAAGTATGTTGAGGATGATGCGACAGTACGAACTGTCTTCGCTGAAAAGCAACCCTTTAAGGGGGTGGAAACTACTTCACTGATGCCCTCCTATATCAAGAGGCTAGTGGAACGCCGGGAGAACCATTGCCAGACGATGATGAAAGTGGCAATGAGGCAGATTCGGAATCTGAAACGGGCATGCCGGCCATTCTGATTGGCGAGCCAATTGTAGCATGCTTTAATGATCCCCGATGTAAGATCCCTTCTGATGAGGAAGGCGAATGGATAATTAACGATGATATTTCTTTTGATTATCCTGCGAGCATCGAGTCGATTAAATCCATTATGGATGGCTCTCTTCGCATGCCCGTACATGAGCCAAGTTCGGCCATTACATCTGTGGAGGTTATAGAAGGGGCCACGCTGGTGATCCCTCCGTCCAAGCAAGGACAGTCGCCGATAATCTTCGGCAGAGCCCGGCCAGGGAGATTCTCAACTACAGACTCAAGCTCGGACTCAGAAGTTCCACAGTTCTTCCATTACGCGCCATCAGCGCGCCATATTATGAAAAGATGGGCTACAACCTGAAGCAGGGAGCGGGCCTAAACTTCGGAAAAGGAAGACGCGGCTTGATGCGTAACTCCGTCCCAAGAGGAAAACCTGCAAATTACTATGATAGTACACGCAGGGGGTTAGGGTATGTTACACCCACGTCATCAACAACAGTTCAGGTCAAAGGCGACGGATCGATCCCATCACAGTCGACCTCATCCTCCGAATGGGACTCTGATGTCAGCATAGGAGGAATATTCGAAAGCCTCATGACTTCAAGCAGTCAGTTGGAACCCGCAGAGGTTGCCAATGAGGAATCATGGGCCCAGCAATTGAGCTTTCAATGGGAAAAGCGGTTTGAGCTGCGCGAGCCACCTACCGAAGACAAGGTGATCCAAGTCAACTTAGGCAGTCAAGATCACCCTAAGCCTATTTTCATAAGTGAAAGCTTATCACTTATCGAAAAGGAAGAATTGATAATGCTCGTAAAAGAGTATATAAATGTCTTCGCCTGGAGCTATGAAGACATGCCTGGACTTGATCCACAGGTCGCTATGCACCGTCTAAACATCAAGCCCGACGTTAAGCCAGTCAAGCAGCAACAACGTCGGTTCCGCCCAAACATCATGGAGGCTATTGAAGCCGAAGTTCATAAACTCATTGCTTGTGGCTTCATCCGGGAGGAACAACATCCAGATTGGGTGGCTAACATAGTCCCCGTCCTCAAGAAAAATGGGAAAATACGAATCTGCATCGACTACCGTGATCTCAATACGGCCTGTCCCAAAGATGAATTCCCACTGCCGATCACCGATGTCATGATCGACAACACATGCGGGTTCGAGAGGATGTCTTTCATGGACGGCTTCTCAGGGTACAACCAGATCAAGATGTATCCTGATGACGAGAAGCATACTTCTTTCCGAACGCCATTGGGGGTATACTGCTACACTGTAATGCCCTTCGGACTGAAGAACGCCGGAGCAACCTACCAACGGGCGATGAGCATGATCTTCCGCGACCATCTCCGAAAGACGGTGGAGTGCTATGTTGACGACATTGCCGTCAAAAGCCGCAGCAAAAATGAACATCATCGCGATCTGAGAACGATGTTCGACATAATGCGGGCTCATCAGCTGAAAATGAACCCGACAAAATCCTTCTTGGGAGTGTCTAGTGGCAAATTCCTTGGGTTCATTGTCACATCAAAAGGGATCCATTTGGACCCAGACAAAGTCAAAGCCGTCCAGGACATGCATCCACCAAGGAATCTCAAAGAGCTCCGAGGCTTGCAAGGCAGATTAGCCTACATCAGAAGATTCATAGCAAATCTATCGGGCCGTTGCCAACCATTTACCCGACTAATGAAGAAGGGTACTGCCTTCATGTGGGATCGAGCTTGTCAAGAAGCTTATGAAGACATTAAAAGGTATCTCACAAAACCTCCTGTCTTAGTGGCCCCTACATCAGGAAACCATTCCTGCTTTATATAAAAGCCCTGGATTATTCCCTCGGCGCCCTCCTCGCTCAGAAGGACGACAATGGCCATGAGCAAGCCATCTACTATCTGAGTAGAACTCTCATAGGAGCAGAATCTCGGTACAATCCTATTGAGAAAGAGTGTTTAGCTCTCGTCTTCGCTGTTCAGAAGACACGACATTATTTGGTTGGCCAAACCATACATGTCATCTCCAGGGTGAACCCTTTACGACTTCTCATGACGAAGCCAGGGTCGCTGAATTCAAGGTTGGCTAAATGGGCACTTCTGTTGTCTCAATACGACATGACCTTTACTCCTCAGAAGGCAGTTAAAGGCCAGGCCCTTGCAGAGTTCTTAGCTGCTCATCCAGTTCCAGAACATTCAAAAACTTCACGAAGACATCCCTGATGAAGTCTTCGAATCTAATGCGACCTCAGCAGAGGAAGTGTGGCAGATGTTCTTCGACGGAGCATCGCGGATGGGCCCCAAAGGAAAGATTATTGCCGGAGTGGGGGTTGTGTTCATCTCCCCACAGAATCATATCCTTCCCAGAGCGTTCTCCTTGACAGAATCATGCTCTAATAATGTAGCGGAATACAATGCCCTACTCATTGGCCTCCAGCTCGCCCAGGGAATGGGGGTACGCTACCTTGAAGCTTATGGCGATTCAAAGCTGATCATAAATCAGGTTAAAGGCGAATACGAGATCCGTCATGAGGACTTGGTGCCTTATTATCACACAGCCATCGAATTGGCTAGCTTATTTGAAGGCTTCTACATCGGGCATGTGTCCCGATCCCAAAATACCAAGGCGGATGCTCTCGCTGCATTAGCGACGACGCTAGCCTTACCGGCCGACACCGAGTATCACCTCACAGTCGCAACCCGGCATCTCGTATGCTCTAAGCATATGCTAAGGATCCAAGAGGTCCATAATATCTCCGTGGATCTTGAGCCGAGGGATTGGCGCTTCCCTCTCATTGACTACGCTCTGCACGGTCTGCTTCCAGATGATCCCAAAGAAGCGGCGTCCATCAGACGAAGGTCGCTCCGTTTCTACTATAATCCCACTTTGAAGACACTCTACCGTCGTTCATATGACGGTGTCCTCCTCCGCTGTCTCTCTCATTCAGAGGCACAGGAAGTGCTTAAAGAAGCACATGATGGTATTTGCGGAGCTCACCAGCCAGGTCCAAAGCTTAAAGACAGGCTGCACAGACTTGGGTACTACTGGCCGACCATGATGGCCGATGCCACCCAATACGCACGAAGGTGTAAGGCGTGCCAGGTCCATGCAGACTTCATACACCAACCTTCGGAGTTGCTCCACCCTACTGTTGCTTCATGGCCATTTGAAGCATGGGGAATCGATGTCGCAGGGCCAATCAGTCCCTCTTCGGCAAGAGGTCATCGGTTTATCCTGGCAATAACCGATTACTTCTCAAAATGGGCAGAGGCCACACCGTTGGCCGAAGTTAAAACCTCCAATCTGGTTAGCTTCATCAAACACCATGTCATCCATCGATTTGGTGTCCCCAGGCGGATCATCCATGACAATGGTCCTCAATTCATAAGCCAAGGATTCTATCGGTTCTGCGATAAATACCGAATTCAGAATATGGCTTCAACAGCTTACAATCCTGCTGCCAACGGCTTGGCAGAGGCATTCAACAAGACAATCATCAAGCTGCTCAAGAAGTTTGTCTCCTCGAACAAGCGAGATTGGGACGAAAAGCTCGGTGAATGCCTTTGGGCCTACCGGACTACGGTTCGGACACCGACAGGCAATACGCCTTTCTCCCTGGTATATGGGTGCGAAGCGGTCATCCCATTGGAAATCCAGATGCCATCATTACGGGTAGCCTTGACTACTAAGATGACATCAGAAGACAATGATCGCCTGCGTCTTCAAGAGCTCGAAGCCCTGGACGAGAAGCGGCTGCAAGCTCAGCAACATATCGAGCTATATCAGGCTCGGATGTCAAAAGCCTTCAATAAGAAGGTCAAGCAGAGAGTCTTCCACAAAGGAGACCTAGTCTTAGCCGTCAGACGACCGATGATTATGACGCACAAGACCAAAGGCAAATTTCAGCCTAAATGGGAAGGACCGTTTGTGATAGAGACAGTCTATTCAAACGGAGCATACCGCCTTACAACTGCAGATGGCGACCTCCTCATGATGCCGATCAATGGCAAATTCTTAAAGAAGTATTATCCTTAATCAAGGATCTTGCTCTCGATCAGGTTAACATTACACCTCTGATCGAGATCCGCGCGTCCGGAATGCGCACAAAGAGAGCCTCTCTCTCTTTCTCCAAGCATGTCAAACCTGTTGATAGCTGGGGGTTTGCTTAAAATCCCAAGGGACCCGTTCCCACTTGATTCCCTCTCCAAAATCACCTACCAATTCTCATCCATAGAATGGTAGGACCACATATATTCCGCTGTTACGTTAACAATAAACCTATGACAGCAATCCTCTCGTTTCTCTCCAAGAAAATGAGACCTCCAAAATCACTTACCAATTCTCATCCATAGAATGGTAGGACCACATATATTTCACTGTTACGTTAACACTAAACCTATGACAGTGATTCCCTCGTTTCTCCCCGTGAAAACGAGACTATTCCCAAACTCCATTGTTATTGAGCTTAGTGGCGTCTTAACCGGTTATGTCATTGCGACCTCTGAACCAGTAGACAGCTAAGTCTCAATCCCGAGTCCTGTTGACATTTACAAAAGACAGGTCTCGATACTCGTTGACATTTACAAAAGACGAGTATCACCTATTGATTGAAGCTTGGTGGCTTCTCAACCAGTTATGTCATTGCGACCTCTGAACTGGCAGATAGCCAAGTTTCATCTATTATTGAGCTTAGTGGCGTCTTAACCGGTTATGTCATTGCGACCTAGACAGCTAAGTCTCAATCCCGAGTCCTGTTGACATTTACAAAAGACAGGTCTCGATACTCGTTGACATTTACAAAAGACGAGTATCACCTATTGATTGAAGCTTGGTGGCTTCTCAACCAGTTATGTCATTGCGACCTCTGAACTGGCAGATAGCCAAGTTTCATCTACCATTGAGCTTAGTGGCGTCTTAACCGGTTATGTCATTGCGACCTCTGAACCAGTAGACAGCTAAGTCTCAATCCCGAGTCCTGTTGACATTTACAAAGACAGGTCTCGATACTCGTTGACATTTACAAAAGACGAGTATCACCTATTGATTGAAGCTTGGTGGCTTCTCAACCAGTTATGTCATTGCGACCTCTGAACTGGCAGATAGCCAAGTTTCATCTATTATTGAGCTTAGTGGCGTCTTAACCGGTTATGTCATTGCGACCTCTGAACCAGTAGACAGCTAAGTCTCAATCCCGAGTCCTGTTGACATTTACAAAGACAGGTCTCGATACTCGTTGACATTTACAAAAGACGAGTATCACCTATTGATTGAAGCTTGGTGGCTTCTCAACCAGTTATGTCATTGCGACCTCTGAACTGGCAGATAGCCAAGTTTCATCTATTATTGAGCTTAGTGGCGTCTTAACCGGTTATGTCATTGCGACCTCTGAACCAGTAGACAGCTAAATCTCAATCCCGAGTCCTGTTGACATTTACAAAAGACAGGTCTCGATATTTGTCGACATCTACAAAAGACGAGTATCACCTATTGATTGAAGCTTGGTGGCTTCTCAACCAGTTATGTCATTGCGACCTCTGAACTGGCAGATAGCCAAGTTTCATCTATTATTGAGCTTAGTGGCGTCTTAACCGGTTATGTCATTGCGACCTCTGAACCAGTAGACAGCTAAATCTCAATCCCGAGTCCTGTTGACATTTACAAAAGACAGGTCTCGATATTTGTCGACATCTACAAAAGACGAGTATCACCTATTGATTGAAGCTTGGTGGCTTCTCAACCAGTTATGTCATTGCGACCTCTGAACTGGCAGATAGCCAAGTTTCATCTATTATTGAGCTTAGTGGCGTCTTAACCAGTTATGTCATTGCGACCTCTGAACTGGCAGATCGCCAAGTTTCATCTACCATTGAGCTTAGCGGCGTCTCAATTGGTTATGTCATTGCGACCTCTGAACCAGCAGACAGCTAAGTCTCAATCTCGATGCTGCTGACATTTACAAAAGGCAAGTATCTCCCCTTTTTAGCCCCGCAAAGGGCTGACTTCGAGACTGGCAACATCTCAATTGGTTATGTCATTGCGACCTCTGAACCAACAGACAGCCATGCTCATTATCCAAACAAACAACAGACGACAAAAGAAAAATCTTTCTATTAATTCAGAAGGATGGGATACATGGAGGAGCCTATAGGCGTACATGATAAGATCGAATCCGATCTCCAAGAGAAGCTAGCCGCGTCCTCCTGTCATCTTCAGCCTGGGCCAGCGCCTGTGATCTTAGCTCCGCCGCATCGAAGTCCACCGCCTGAGCCAGACGAGCCTCGGTCTCCGCCAAAGTCGCCCTCTGTGATGACTTCCGCTCCGCCAGTTCCTCACTTCGAGCCCTGAGCTGCTTAAGCCGCGCAGACTCTTCATGACGCATCTGTGTAGCTTTGGACAAGAGGAGATTTGCCTTTCGGATCATCTCTTCAGCCCTCTTGATCTTATCTTCAGCGTCAAGAAGAGCACTGTTGGAAGCATCAATTGCACTCCCAACCTCTGCTTCCTCTGCCTCCAAGGACCTCAAGTCAGAGGAGATAGCCTCAACAGCCTCTTGAGCAACGAGCTGAGCCTCGCGCTTCTGGGCGACAAGACGCGCGAGCCGTTCATCAGCCAAAGACGCTGCGTCGGAACGATGGAAATGGCGCCATTCCTCCACGTCCTTCTCAAGGTCATCTACCAGGAGCTCCAGAGCAGTAGCTTGATGGTACCCCTCAAAGTCCCGGATACACTCGATGCCACGGGAGAGAACCATTTTCAGCTTCGAAAATGGCACAGGCGAGCCCTTCAAGACTAGACCGATAGTCTGCTCCAAACTATTATAGAAGCTGTCGACCAGATTACCGATAAAGTCATTCTCAGCTTCATCAATCCTTGAGACAACCTCGGAGCAATCTACCAACCTAGTCGACACCACCGCGGAAGAAGAAGCGGGAACATCGACAGCAGCAGGGCAAGCCAAAGGTGACCTCGGCGGAGTCCTCAGCGACACCGGCACGCCAGCCACCGCGGAGGTAGGACTGGCAACCACCTCCTGAGCAGCAGGCTCAACTACCAGCGTCGGGGAGGTAGGGCTCACAATCACCCTCAATGCCGTATTCGGCAAGACAGTCTGCACCCCACTCGTTGATATGACTGGAAGTGGGGGTACCTCCGGGACTGCCGCCTCTTCAACCTCAGGGCCCTCCGCTGATTTGGGCTGATAAAAAGGCAGGTCGCCATACAGCGCGTCTAACACAGCTGCGTCTGCCCCGGTCGAAGCGCTCATATCGCCCTTTGACCCTTCAGGAAAACCCTCCGCTTCTTTCGAAGCTGATGCACCTTGGGGACGAATGCCTGCAACAAAACCAAGGTCAAAAAGGAGACGCAACAAATAGGCGAGGACCAAGAGACCTTAGTCTTACCGAAGGCCGATGTCACCTCGTCAGCCGCATCAGAATCCAAGGGTCCCATCGGAAAGTTCTTACCAGACTCAACGCGGATAGCCGGCCCACTCGCCGATTCCTCCGCAGACCACCCGGCAGAGCTGGATGCCATAGGACTTCCTTTAGAAGTCCCAGCGCCCGAAGGGCCAATATCGGCCGCATCACCTCCGGACTCCTCCGAGCGAGCAAAGGAACCAGCTGCACTTCCATAAGTGAACAGGGGATCGTAGTGCTCCCCTTGCTCTCCAATTGCCTCAGCTCCTGCAACAAAGAGCGAATGATGAGTCATGTAAAGCGTGCTGAAGGCATATTAGATGGGACCAATCTTACCAGTAGTCGGTTCAGCAACCGACGGCTCAGCCACTAATGGAGCAGCAGAAGGAGGCGCAGCAGAGGGCTCACCCTCCACCACAATGGTAGGAGTCTGGCGACGGGGCTTCTTCGCCGACAACTTCCTACGGGATCCACTCCCACGCTTCCTTTTGAAGTGGACCTCAGAGTCCCCTTCCTCCACTTCTTCCACACGCTGTGGGGGAGTTGTCCCCACTACACCAGATCCGGCTTCACGAGCACCTGCTTCGGGGGCATCGGGTCTTGTCTCTGCCTCGAAGCGAGGGCTCTCTGCATCAGAAGCCTCGCTATCATCCACAGCGATGAACTCCTCTATGCCAGGAACACGGACTCGCTTGCCCTCCATCTTATCAGAAGCCTTCTGCCTCAGCCGATGAGAAATCAACTTCACACCTGAACTATTGGCTTTGAATCCAGGAGGCGTGGAATTCGAAGCTGCATACCATTGGCAGAAACACAGGGTCGTCCATAGGCCGGGATCCCTCAACGGCGTGCGTAGCCACGCTCCAGTGCCATCCGCGGTAAAGAACCGCCAAGCACGAGCCCCATCAATGAGGCTCCCCATGAAAGCCAGGTCCGGATTCGGGTTGCCCACATACAACTGGTCATACCCAAATTGGCGGGCGAACCGGCTCGGAATGTAGGGCTCCATGTAGCAGGTATCCCCACTCCGGTACAGCAGATGCGAGGGCCGGATACAGACCAGCCACTCGAAAACACCCCGACTCATGGGGGACCGACCTGATTCCACGTCATGGAATTCCTCGTTGTATCCTGCACCCCGCAGGCGAGGAAAGCAACGGAATAGGCTATAAGCGTCATAGCGACGCACTAACTTACGGGCCTCGGCCACATAAGTTTTCTGCCACAGACAGCCTTCAAAACGACGGAGAAGCGCCGTTTGAACACCCTGAGGTGGGTCTTCCCCAGCTCCAATCAAACTGGGGCAGTGCAAGGCGAACCACGCCATCAAGTAGGTGTACGGTAAACCTACCCTAGGATTGGGCCCGTCACGAGGCAAGACGGCACCCTTCCCTCGCCTTGACGCCATTGGCCTGCAGAAAGCCTCCGTCAGTACACGAAGGCCCCTCTGAATACAACACACCATGGCCGGAGAAGACCCAGACGGTGGCCATGGACCAAGCGAACGGCAGGCAGCAGCACATTCGGGTGAACAATGTCACCCGAAGAAGAAGGCACGACACACTTCTTTAACCAGATGGTTAAGAAGCCAGCCAGCAACGCCTTGCGAGACATAGGCCGACGGGCCTGATGGTGAAAGCTCCGAAGAACATCACCCTTCTCGAAAGGACCATCATCTTCTGTCACGAC
Organism: Agave tequilana; assembly: GCA_038442645.1. NCBI lineage: Eukaryota > Viridiplantae > Streptophyta > Magnoliopsida > Asparagales > Asparagaceae > Agave > Agave tequilana. The sequence goes on along the minus strand of JAVJIF010032406.1, from coordinate 4,999 downwards.
GATGTCCTTTTCAGCACGCACCTCTATCCTCGCCAAGATGTCTTCTTGAGCAACTCCGCAATGAGCTGCCTCGGGCACACTAGTCATGTCCGGGAACAAGTAGTTCCCCCAGCTCTTCAAGCTCTTCGAGCTACCTTTGCCACCGGTGTGGATGCTGGAGCAAATGTGCAAATGGCACACCAATTCCCGATATGTCTCAAGCAAAGCAGGCTCTTGCTTCTCCAAGAGGGCCAGCTCCGCCTCACACGGAAAATACTCTTCATATGGAAGAGACCCGAAGGGCAAAGCAGAGATCTCTCGCATCTCATGCAGGGCCATGCCCAATTCACCAACCGGGGTGAAGAAAGTCCCCGAGGCTGGGCAGTACAACTCAAGAATGGCGTAGAAGCACGCCACCTTCATCTCAATGCCGTAGCAGGTCGCCCTGACGGCCTCATAGAGGTTCAACCTCTCTAATTCCCCCTCAAAATGATTGAGGATATAATTGGTCAACTCCGCCCACCATGACCTAGGAGGGTGGACCCAACCAGGAGCCCTGAAGTCCGTGGCAGGATAGTTCCCGTCAACTTCGCAGAACTGAGTGCCAAAGGTCGGCGCCGCAGCTGGATTCTCTCCTACTGGAAGGTCCCTCGCCACCTTCCCAGGGTATAGCCCTATTATGCTACGAGGATAGCCCGCCCTCGAATAGCGGTCTGGAATGTCAACCTCCCGACACTTACAGATTCGGCATTTAGGCTCACGCCCCACGCCATCTTCCGAGCCTGAGTCACGCTCGCGAAGGAAGACAAAGCGAAATGCCGCTTAGTAGACGGGAGATAGAATCTCTCGCCGTCCAACTGGAAGATCCACTGGCCTTCACCGGCCTGTAGCTGGCGATCGGGATCAGGTGCAGCATCCCCGAACATGAAGTCAGGCTTTTTGTAAGCCTGACGGTCGATATCTTCAAACGGAGCCGTAGTCAAAATGCTCCGCATGGCCTGCGGGCCACCACTCTGAATGAGCGTATCCCGTACAAGGGGGCTCGGCTCACTGAACAAGGAAGCCTGCCCGATGAACTGCAAGCTGATGCTCCCTGCTCGACTGGTTAAGCCAAATAGACTATTCTGGAGGCCGGAGGCGTGATGCACTGCAAAAACAAAAAGAAAATGAACTATGATTAGTTCACCAATCAAATCGACGCGAAGACACAAAAATTCGCTAAGGCATAGCCTCGCCCAGTAAGCAGGGACAGCGGGATAATAGCTTTGATAAAAAGCTTCGCTTCACAGATAAGACTGCATCTTTGCAAGAAGTGGCATAGCCCTAAGGGCTGGCGTCATCAAAAGGACGTTATGGATAACAGTCACCCTTCGTGGCCACAACTGAAGGCACACGACCCATATCCTGTTCCTCAACAGGATGAAGATTGCCCAAGCAATGGCTTCCTATGGAAGCCCAAGAGAAGAACTGTTCAGTTCTTACTTCCCTGGTGCAAGCAAAATAGGGAAGTTAAGGGAAACGAGTTCCCTGATAAGGACAGATCATATTCGATCGTCCTAATAGCCGAGTATCGACTCCAAAGGATGAAGACCACTCTCTAATCAGATTAGAGAGTCTCTTACCAGCGATCGGTCGCTCAATGAACGGAGGAGGGCCCTCCGCTGCAGAAGTCGCTGCTTCCTTTCCCGCTCGTCTCTTGGGCGCCATTGAAGAATTACAGGAGTTTTTGAACTCTTGAAAAAGGAAGAAAAGAAGAGTCAAGTACTCTGGAAAATTCAAAGAGAAATGATGATTTTCTCTCAGCCCGATCGGGCTTTTATAGGCCAATCAGCGCCTAAATCAAGGCCTCGAAAAAGGGCACATGCCGCCGTTTCGAATTAATTCGAAACAGTGCCCGAAGCGCCTGAGGCGCTTTCCCAAAAGCGACGGTTCAATCCCACTAAGGGGTTAACTCCGCACAAGAGCAAAGTGCGGACTTCGCGCAATCCTTCAAGGACTTAACCGAAAGGTTTGAATTAGCCCTCTAAAGAGGCGCTGACGTGACAGCCTCGCAAAGATCATTCAAAGGAAGGCTATGCCCGTGCGCAGTTTAGCCCAGCAATGGCCAAACTCTCAGTGACGCAAGCAAAAATCAAATGATCAGACAAAGAACTTTCATTGATCTAAAAGCAAAGATACATTTGATATTACATCAAAGTTGTGTTTCATACAACACACCAAGTTGCCTAGCAAGGCCATTTGCATAAAAGGCATACAAGCGGTTTTATCTGCTTCCAGACCAGATCAACTGGACACGAAAGGCCTTCCTCCTGCACAAGGCTGTAACCAGTTCTGCCACCGGGACACGGTCATTTTTCTCCACAAAATGGCGGGTCTTATCAGGCCATTTTTTTTTTTTTGAAGCCTGGCAATAAAAGCTTATCGCCGCCAACACGTCAGATCACCTATAATGGGAACTAGTTTTGATGCTAGTAATCTGACGGGTGTGAGGCCCACTCCCCTGAAGTGGATCGTCCCCGACGAAGGCCACCAAAGTTGAAAGTCGGCAACCAGCCTCACCTCAGATCGAATCATCTCGGATAAGAGGCTGCCAACAGCCTCTGGGACGCGCACCCGCTGCCCCGAATTGTTCCTCCTGCTTAAAAGTAAAGCTTCAACCGGGGAAGCATAAGGCAATTTTATGGCTTCTTCCATCAAGTCACCAGACTGGCAAGCATAGCTCACTGCAAGGCAAATTGGAGTAAGTTAGCAGTCAAGCACAAAAACATTAAGTCAGATTCTTCAGCGGCAAAGTAATCCGACTTCAGTCAAAGCAGAGGATAAGCCCGCCTGCACGGCAACCAGGGGCTGGCTCAGCGAACGCCAAGTCCTAGCCTCGCCTATACGGCAAAGTCAGACTGATCTTGTGAAGAACAGTCTCAACCTCACCAATATGGCAAGACTGGCTCAACTATTGAAGAAGCCAAGTCCCAAGTCCTGCCTGTGCAGCGGACTTAACAAGCAACGATCTTTCACTGATCAAGCCAAGATGATAGCTTCACAGAAAACTATGATGAGCTTCTCTGCAGCAGCCAATTGCAAGATGAAGAACAAGGGAAGCTAATCCCTGAAGCGAGCTGCCAAAGCTAAATCAAGGGAGATGAGTTCCCTAAAAGCAGTGAAGTCTTTGAATGATCGAGACTTACTGGTCCTTGGCCGGTTAGACAACCAGAGTGGGTTTTCCTACTAATTCAGAGATCTGAGTATCTCTCACAACCAAGAGAAGAGAAGAAAGGCAAGGCACTTCTCTTCAGAGGACCTCAAGTGTCCTATTTATAGGCCCCATGGCCTGAGTGCGATCACCTCAAGCGTGGAAGCACGAGCGCATTCAAGGCATTTACTGCGCCTTGATAACAGGAACGGTTTCCATTGGAACCGTACAAGGGAAGAGAACGTCTCCCTCATAAAAGGCACTTATTGCGCCTAGAAGAAAGGGAATATCCTCCCTTGGAAACGTGCAAATCGGAGAATATCTCCCTCGATCAGCATGAAGAAAGGAGTAATCCTCCTCGTAACTGGCCCACGGCAGTTGGCCTCGGAAAGCGACAGATGTTCCAGAGCGAACTTACCTAGCCGCGAAGCTACCCAGACGCGAGTCTACATGATTCCTCGGCGAATCTACATCCCAAAGCAGGATTGAAGGCGAAGCTGAACTCAACCATCATGGCGATGTTCATACTCCACACCACCATCACAGCAGTTCAAAGTATTTCGAAGTCTGGGCTATTGCAGACTTTCGAAAACTTTGAAGGGGGTCTTGTTGACACTTAAAAAAGACAAGATTCTCATTGGTCCGAACGATGTCTAAACTTGTTGACATTTACAAAAGACAAGGGACAGACGAGCTGAAGACCAGTTTTCACCCACCTCCAAGGGACAAGGAAGCGATGGACTCCACTGATCCAGCAAGCAGAACAGTGAACCCGGATTGTTTCTAACAGACCTCAGCAGGTCTAAAATGCTAGCATTTAGCATTACATTAGCCCAAGGAGATAGCCTCGCTTGAGAGGCTAACATCATCCAGAGCACCGCCAGGAAGCCAACTGATAGCTTCGCCGAAAACCCTCTTTTCGGACTTCGCCGAAGACCCTCTTTTCGGACTTCGCCAGGAATTGCCTCTAGCTCCGCTATGAGCCTCAAAGCGGGCAGCTCCGCCATCAGCCTGCTATGGTCAACCTTTGACCAATCAAATCTCCTGATGAGATCGGATTCAATCTAATCAAATCCAATCAGGATTCAAATATGGCAGGTGATTGCCACAATCTCTTGACTCTCTTGAAACGAGTAAGTGGATCAAGGAGAATCAATCAACGATATGGAAAGGATCATAACATATCGGAAAGATCAACCGATTTGCCATTTTCTAGCTCCGCGGAAGCTATTATAGCCTCGCAGCAAGGCTACTTTCCAGATTCAAACAGATTCGGTTCAATCTGTTTCTATATCTTCAAAGGGGACGATTATACCCTTACTTTCCCTATAAATAGCCCGTCAGGGGCACAAGGAGAGGCATCGGATTGCAGAGGAAGGAGCCATCAATTGCCTTCTGATCGCAAGAATCGATCAATTAGCTTCTTCGACTGAGGCTTCTTCATAACGCACCGTGCGTTCTCGAATTCAGAGACCTTTTAGAGAATTGCTTTCTCTATCCAGGGTGTTGATGCCCTAACATCGTCCTTCTTCTCAAGGAATCTCCGGAACCAGGCGAGAAGGAATTCCTTATCGAAGGCGATTTTGAGAAGCAGCAAGAGGGTTCTACCAACTCTCTATTCTCTGATTCCCGGAACCAGGCGAGAAGGGAATCTCATCGCTCGCATCGTCAAAGGGACAAAGTGGTCGCGCGCTGACCAGACTCCTATCGGCACACTTCTCCAGAATCTCTGAGGGGATCTACTTGTAATCTTTTTAAGAATACTTGTAATTTAGCTCCTCAAACTCTTTTTGTAAGTTTTTCCCCTTTGCAAACATAATGGAAAACAGC